>OX579662.1:3616752-4216752 GCA_951230895.1 Carpatolechia fugitivella
CTACCCGAGTGTCATAGTTCTACTAGAAATATTAATTAGTCATGAGACGGACTACGTTTACTTTAAAATAAAAATAATGATGATGATGAAAATAATATACACTAAGGAGACGAATACCTCAAAATGTAACATCGCAAATTGTAGTAAAATGTACGATTTTCTCCGTAAAAATAGGATCTTTTCCTACAAAAAGTATCCTATGTGTTAATCCAGGGTACAAACAATCTTTATTTCAAATTTCATCTAAATCCATCTAATAGTTGAGGCACAAAATCAATACAAATATAAACATCCAGACATACTTTCACATTTGTAATATTTTATTATTATATCTTATTAAAGTGTGATAAGACGCATACGTATGAAAAAAAAAACGCATTTCGTTATACTTTTATAATTGATATTTGTTATGATAATAAATATTTTTATATATATTATATATTATACTGAGATTAATATGCTATTTAAAAAAAAGAGAACGTAAACTTGTGAAATTCAAAATAGCGCCCATGATATGTTTATGGACCGATTTTGTTGAAACTAAGTTGGAATAATATTTTGACATGCAATGAAATCCGTTTCGTAAATACGATGATACATAGACTAGAAAAAATCAATAAAATTAAAATATCTCGAAAACAATGCGCCGTAAAGAAAAAATAATGAAAATTTATGCCCCCTTAATAACCCTGAACACGACCATGGTCGTTCTATATAACGACCGTACTTGACCTTGACAAAGTTAAAAAAGTGAGCGTCAAGGTCAAGTAAGGTCATTATATAGCATGGCCATGGTTGTGTTGAGAGTTATAAAGGGGGCACAAATTTTCGTTATTTTTTCGCTACGACGCATAGTTTTCGAGATATTTGAATATTATTGTTTTTTTCTTATGTCTGTCTGTGTGGCATCTTATTTGACAAATTGATTTTCATTTCATGTCAAAATATTGTTCTAAACCAAGTAACAACAAAACAAGTAAACATACCATAAACATTCCCAAGCCCAGTTTTAACAAAATCGGTCCATGAACGAAATATAGGCCGACATGTTGGATTTTTGTCATTTTTAACATTGCTTCGTTAATAATTGGAACTATCTTACCATTCTCAATCAATCAATTAATGTTTACAGGACCATTAAGATATATTTTTCACAAAGTAAAAAAAAGTGAGTGTCAAGGTCAAGTAAGGTCATTTATAGCATGGCCATGGTTGTGTTAAGAGTTATAAAGGGGGCACAAATTTTCGTTATTTTTTCGCTACGATGCATAGTTTTCGAGATATTTGAATATTATTGTTTTTTTCTAATGTCTGTCTGTGTGGCATCTTATTTGACAAATTGATTTTCATTTCATGTCAAAATATTGTACTAAACCAAGTTATAACAAAACCAGTCCATAAACATAAAAATTGGTTGCCATCTTGGATTTTTGACATTTATATCATACCGTTATTAATCTCATGTCAAAATAATGGTCCTAAGCCAAGTTTTAACAAAATCGGTCCATGAACAAAATATAGGCTGACATGTTTGATTTTTGTCATTTTTAACATTGCTTCGTTAATAATTGTAACTATCTTACCATTCTCAATCAATCAATTAATGTTTACAGGACCATTAAGATATATTTTTCACAAAGTTAAAAAAAGTGAATTTTATGAAGTCTTTAAAAGGAAAATTACGTCATTAAAGTTTGCTAGACAACAAAAAAACACAAAGATCTTATATGCCGTATTTGGAGAAATAAAACCCGACAGCTGCCTTTGCAAAAGTTAAATAGTTTTATCATGGACCCATTTTCAGATCTTATCCAAGACTAGACGAACAGGGAACCAGACGAACGGTACGGAATGGAAATAAAAAAATAATTAATATTTTTATTTTACCATGTTATTCACAATGTGTGCTTCCTGTGAGCCAGGCCAACTAGAACTCTGCTCATGCCTTTAGCGAATAAAGCGTGACTCTGTGTAAGTACTCGCACATGTTGTCTCATCAAGTATAGGCTTTAATAAAAAATTTACATCCCAGAAATTTCGGATTTGAAAATTTTTGCTTCAATCTTTTATCCTTATCGAAAAAGATATTTTTGAAAAATAAATATTAGCTTGAATAGAAAATAGCAATAGCAAAAAGCCAACATTACGTGGTGTTCCCAGGCGGTCACCCATCCAAGTACTGACCACGCCCGATGTTGCTTAACTTCGGTGATCGGACGAGAACCGGTGTTTTCAACATGGTATGAACGTTGGCGACTGAACAACCTAATTGTATGATGTCTTTAAAAAAATAAGTCTTTTTATTTGGAAACAATAGATATAAATAAAAAAAAAAAACAACATACAAGTGACAGTTATTTCATTTATTACAGAATCTGAAATATCAACATTGTTAGTTTACGTATGTTACTAAACGTGGTGTGGTAGTAGTGAGTGCTTCCTGTTACCAGGACAACTAATGCTCTGCTCATCCCTTGAGGTATAAAAGCGTGACTCTTTTATGTATAGTATAACATGTGTATATATGTATGTTGCCTGTTATAATTAAAAATAGATCTTCAATTAAAATCGACAAAAGTTAGTTTGATATTAAATAACACAATCTAAATTTAATCTTTTGCATGTTAGAAATTTTGGTTCTTTGTTGTCTTACCAAAAAGAAATAGCTTAAAATAATTTTATAAATAAATAATACGAAAATAGCAAAAAGCCAACATTACGTGGTGTTCCCAGGCGGTCACCCATCCAAGTACTGACCACGCCCGATGTTGCTTAACTTCGGTGATCGGACGAGAACCGGTGTTTTCAACATGGTATGAACGTTGGCGACAGAACAAGCGAATTTGAAGATCTTTTTCCTACTGTTGAAATGATGGATTTTTGTCATTTTTAACATTGCTTCGTTAATAATTGGAACTATCTTACCATTCTCAATCAATCAATTAATGTTTACAGGACCATTAAGATATATTTTTCACAAAGTTAAAAAAAGTGAGTGTCAAGGTCAAGTAAGGTCATTATATAGCATGGCCATGGTTGTGTTAGGAGTTATAAAGGGGGCACAAATTTTCGTTATTTTTTCGCTACGACGCATAGTTTTAGAGATATTTGAATATTATTGTTTTTTTCTAATGTCTGTCTGTGTGGCATCTTATTTGACAAATTGATTTTCATTTCATGTCAAAATATTGTTCTAAACCAAGTTACAACAAAACCAGTCCATAAACATAAAAATTGGTTGCCATCTTGGATTTTTGACATTTATTATCATACCGTTATTAATCTCATGTCAAAATAATGGTCCTAAGCCAATTTTTAACAAAATCGGTCCATGAACAAAATATAGGCCGAAATGTTTGATTTTTGTCATTTTTAACATTGCTTCGTTAATAATTGGAACTATCTTACCATTCTCAATCAATCAATTAATGTTTACAGGACCATTAAGATATATTTTTCACAAAATTAAAAAAAGTGAGTGTCAAGGTCAAGTAAGGTCATTATATAGCATGGCCATGGTTGTGTTAGGTGTTATAAAGGGGGCATAAATGTTCGTTATTTTTTCGCTACGACGCATAGTTTTTGAGATATTTGAATATTATCGTTGTTTTCTAATGTCTGTCTGTGTGGCATCTTATTTGACAAGTTGATTTACATTTCATGTTAAAATATTGTTCTAAACCTTGTCTAAACCAAGTTACTACAAAACCGGTCCATAAACATAAAAGTTGGTCGCCATCTTGGTATTTTGACATTTATACCATACCGCCGTTAATCTCATGTCAAATTAATGGTCCCAAGTCCAGTTTTAACTAAATCAGTCCATGAACAAACAAGTTGCCCACCATTATGGATATTTGTTATTTTATAATTCAGTTGCTATTTTCTTTTCAAAATAAAGTATCAAACTGAGTTTTATCGAAATCAGCCCATAAAGAAAAAAGTTGGCCACCATCTCGGATTAGCTTCACCAATGCGTAATATTAGATGAATTTTAAAATAAATTGCTTGCTAAATAGATTAATAAATTCACATTTTGATCGTAATCGATAGTATCGAAAATACAGATAGCCTATCGATACTATCGATGGACTATCGCTATCGCAACAACACTAGCTGGCATTAAGTTTTAAATTAAATAACTACGAAACTGCGAGATCGCAAAGAATTTATAACTATCTACATTTTCGATAGTTAGAGAATATACAAAATCTAAAGAAAACACCAAAATATAGTCATGTTCTCAACGTAGAGGGGTATATTTTAATTATTTCATGCATAAGCAACAAATAACTCTTAAAGTGGCGCGGATGAAAATGGATTACTTCCCAATACATTTCTAATTTTCCCTGACTCCAAGTAGACCCACCATTAATCGGGCTAAGTTGTGACCACAATGCAATGTGGTGTTTAAAAATCTCACCGAGTATATATTGACAGTTAAATAAGATCTAATTAATAGTCATTCCAAATATATTAAAGTACTAACGGTCACTACCCAGTTTCTGTAGACAGGATGTTTTTTAATTAAAAAAATAAAGTCACTTTATTAATGCAGATGAGTATATTTTAATAATTGAATGCAAAAACAACAAGAAAATCTTCAAATTACGCGGATGAAGATAGATTACTTTCTGAATCATTTATAATGCCGACGATACGGCAAAAAATCGCTAGCGTTGCCATTATTAATTCCTTTCTAAATCAAGGACATTTTTCGGTAACCGATATTAACACCGGTAACCAAAGCTAGAGGTAACACGTTTATAGGTTTCGCTAACCCAAATATCGGTTACCTTTATCTTAAATGTAACCTAGAATTTCTACCTTTACGGCATACCTTTACCGCAAATTTTAAAGGTTTTCGGACCCTGTTCACGAAAAAAAAAAATCCTGCGACAAAAAAATTTTTGGTCTCTCCATACAAAGTGAGACTCCCGACCGACCCATTTTGTATGGGGAGACCAAAAATTTTTTTGTCACAGAAATTGTTTTTTTCGTGAAAAGTTGTTCAGTTTGACGGGTACTATCACTACACGGCGGGAACAAAACGATGTAAATTTCATGCTGTATAAGAACATGGTTTTAGATTTTGCGTCCAATTCCTTTTTACTAGATAATTCAAAGTCGAAATACTATAATAACTAGAGAACCTAAAAAGGCGCGCGCAAAAAAACAAAAAGAAAAATAAATAGGAATAGAACTTCGTGGATGATACATTTGCAGGTTGCACCCAGCCGTGTTTACCTTAATCCCGATAAAATTTATAGCATTTTTATAAAACAGAAATTTAAAAAATATTAAAAGAGATTTCATTGTTTGTTATTAACAAATACAAATTTCGACCATCTTGCACTGATAAACAAACTATGATTTCTTAATTTGTATGTTTATCTAGTTCTTGTAAAGAAAATAGTAACACAGGTTAATAATATTTGTCAAAAAAAAAACAACATAATGAAAAACATTGCTGTGCGTTACCCTAATAGGGTAATAGGGTAACGCACAGCAATGTTTTTCATACTATTTTAAAGCCACAGTATATCACAATTCCTTGTCTACATGCGAAAGTTGCATCTAATAATAATTGCACGTCCGTGTTCCAATTGGAACGGATTCTGATATAGTATTTAACCTCAATTCTAGCATAAATTAAGTAATTTAATTTTTACTTAATACCATTTAATACCATTTTTTATTTCATTTAAAAGGCCTATCACAACTAAGCCGTGGCAAAGCTAAATGGATAAAAAAATTGATACTTGTGTAAGTTTTTTAACAATAAAATAAAATCAAACTAGTCTAGTCTATTCTAGGGTAACAAAATTATGATAAAATATCCTAACTGCGCAGATACTAAGGATAACTGACAAAAACGTGATGCAAAAAATTATAATAGGAACGTGTATCGGGTATGGTTCAAATTTAAATTATATATATATTTGCAGTTCTAGATGTTTCTCAAATAATTTTATTATCATCTAACCAATTTCCAGAGTAGTTCAAATGACAGACTTACTCTTTCTAACTTAAAATTTAGTAACTTAGTTGCTTAAAATTTAAACGTCTGCCAAAATCGGGGACAATTACTACATAGATTGCAAGTAGCTACCAAAGTAGGGGCTGTTACTTGGATCGTGCATGCCTCTTTGAATTGGCCTCAATTTCTGGAACGATCGCTTCTGTAATTTCCTTCTCTTTGTCTTAATAGAGTCTGAAATTTGGCATCAAAAGCTATCGTTACGATAACTAAAGGTTCTGCAGCCAGATTGTAGATGGGGTTGCTTGTTTTAGCAATTTAGTTCATTTTGAAGGACAGATAGGATAATTTGTGTGTAACTTACCGAGTAATTTTAGGTAATAAATAGTTTTTGTATGTGAAAAGTATACTTACCTATACACTAAGAAGTGCATTTGCTTTCTGCAATTGTGTTTAATTTATCAAATACAATTTTAAATATTATCTATTGGTGGGTCTGTGTGTTATCGTCCCAATCGTATAAATTCATGAAGGGTAGGTTAGGTTAGTTAATAATCTGTTTCGTGGGTGTCGTAAGAGGCGACTTAGGGACTACATATTGAACAGGGAATGGGCAGCAGCACTCTCTGATACAGTAACCTTTTAATCTGCGATCTCCAACCCGCCTGCCAAGCGTGGAGATTATGACAAAACCCTACACTGGAGGCTCATAGTCCAGCAGTGGACTGTAACGGGCCGTTGATTTGATTTGAGGTTAGGTTAGGTGCAATACGGGAGTTCTTTTTAAATACTTACAAAGCCTTTAAATAAAAAAATAAAAGCGAAAATAATATAACCAATAACTAATACTTGTTCTAGGCAAACAGAAAATACTAAAAGTAGGCTGCACCTATATTCATTGCAAGACCTTAAAAAGTACTACGTTCTTCCATTTCCAAGTTTTAGTGAGCACCTCTAGGAATCTCTGCATCTATTAGCGTGGGGGGGTCTAACAACTCTTAGGTCTACGATCACGTACGGATTCCTTGTAAATTGGCCTCGTCTGAGATCTTAATTAAGTCAGCTCAGTTTTTAGTCGGCCGGCTCTGAACGTAGAGCGTCTTTCCATGTAATACACCTGCATAGTTGTGATTTTGTCACCAATCCACTAGGATATTATTTTGGTATCTATTATTATTTTAATTGTATTTTATGTTCGTTGTTAGTAAAGCCGTGTGGTGACGGCAGAGTAGAATACATTTGTCACCAACCCCTACTCTTCCCGTGGGTGTCGTAAGAGGCGACTTAGGGACTACACATTGAACAGGGAACGGGCAGCAGCGCTCTCTGATACAGTAAACTTTTAATCTGCGATCTCCAACCTGCCTGCCAAGCGTGGAGATTATGGCAAAACCCTCCACTTAACTACTTAAGTGGAGGGTTTTGCCATAATCTCTACAGTCCACTGCTGGACAATGAGCCTCCTCTACAGGAGGCTCATAGTCCAGCATCATAGTCCTCTACAGGAGGCTCATAGTCCAGCAGTGGACTGTGACGGGCCGTTGATGATGATGATGATGTTAGTTAAGCGTGCAATTAATTTATAATTTTTCTATAATATGCATCTATCGCGAAGTACCGACTGATTTGTATTCGTCAAGATCAATTTCAATTTTGAAAAATTCAGCATTTTGATTGAGGGTTTTTAGTCGTGATATAAAGAATGTACGACGGAACCTCGAAAGTCACCACTTCAAAAGACTTGTAATGAGGCATTCGTCCTCTTTCCTGTTTTATGACTGGCGACCTTTCTTGCTGAAAGTTTTATCTTTCATTTTAAATTCATTTTCAAATTTAGATTGCTTACGTTTCGATTTTGTCTTTTTTCTGCTAAATTCTTCACTTCATGTCCTGATCTCCGATAGTAATCGTCTCCTAAAGCTTATCTACTATTTTCTACTAATTTCCATATTTATTATTTAATATATAAGTATATAATACCTTTTCCTTCGGACTGTGCCCTGGATATTGCCACACTTTATTGTATTTTTATTCTACAACACGCAGCTTGTGGCGGCTGCTGGGCCACAGACTTAACCTCGACAGACGGAAACTGTGACTGTCGAGGTTCCGTCTTGATAATAAAAAGTATTGAACGTATTTTAACTAATTTCCAACTATCTTCCTGTAGATTAGCAGCTCTAATGCGACTTACGAAAAAGCACATTTATTTAAAAAAAAAAACCCAGATTTTTACTAGTTTGTTCCGCACCAAATTCCTATTATTTTGTCTAAAGGATGCGGCACTACACAATACGCTTGTTATAGTAGTACGTATGGTAAGTTGCTCTATTTAAAGTAACATGAGCGTGTGTTCCTTAATGAACGTCTCACATAGCGCATCTATCACAGCACGGTAAATCGTTTCCCTAGACTTGAGCCAGATTTTCTGGCGCAAGAAACATACACAGCTTCATTATGTCCTCGTTTTTATAGGAGACGACGTCATCTAGAAGTGATATTGCAGACTGAAGACTGGATTAGTTAGCTGCTTATTTGCATAATGGCCTCGATTCGGGATGTCATGCTCTAATTCTAATTTTAAAATCCAGCTATTTTTTTCGTTTTTTTGGTCAATGAAAGAGAGGTGATGAACGAATGATATTCATTTGAACGAATGATAACCTAAAATAAGGGCATAGTTGTCAGTTTAAGAGATTTTTAAGTCGCATGTTTTAAATGCTCTCTAAAATTGTGCAATCGACACGGCCATAAGGTTCCAATTCGATGTTTGACAGCTCTAATATTAAGATGGCCATCTCTTGTCCCTTTAAAAAGGATGGACTAACTTAAATTAAGGATTAGAGCGTGACATCCCGAATCGAGGCCAATGTTTTGATGCTGGAGGAGTCATCAGTATGTTATAATTAAAAACGAGACGTGATTAAATCTTAAAGAAAAATCAAGACTGACTGCCAAATCACACTAATATTATAAATGTGAAAATATATTTGGATGTTTAGATGTTTGGATATTTGTTCCGCCTTCACGCTTACAATACTCTACTGATTTGGATGAAATTTGGAATGGAGACTGTTTGTAACCCGAATAGGATACTTTTTACACATAAATCACATAAATAGAACAATGCATACTCGTAAATACATTGAGGAAAACAAGAGGCCATCCATCAAAATCGATCAGCAAACTAATATTGGAGTCGAAAAGTGATTTTTATTTATCTCCAAAGCACGGTATTATGTTGGTAAGTAATATGGTATAACAAAAAGCCGAAATAACGTTTAAGAGTGATAAAGACGATTAAAGAGACTTTCCTAAGAAAAATAATGCCGTAAAAACACAGCTAAACATTTTTGGATATTTGTTATTTGTTTGTTAAATATGTGGGGACATCTCACACACGGCCACCTGATCCCAAACTAAGCAAAACTTGTACTATGTATGGGTACAAGATAGCTGACATACGTTACTTAAATAGATAAATACATATGTACATAAACAACATTCAGATACAAGGCAAACACAAGTGCTCATCACACGAATGTTTGCCCTGGGCGGGATTCGAACCCGCGACCCTGTGCTTTGTAGGCAGGCGTAGTACCAACTAGGCTACGGGGCCGTAATTACATTATTTTTATGTGACATAAGTATTTAGTTAAATTTTTTTACGCCCTCGTTATCATTATAATGGTAGCGACTCGAGTAGTCACGCTCTAATCCTAAATGTAAGTTCGTCCGTCCTTTTCGCCTTAGTTTAAAAAAGGTACAGGAGATGGCCATCCCAATATTAGAGCTGTCAAACATCGAATTTGAACCGAAATTTGTGCGTCTATTGCATAGTTTTAGAGAGCACGTAAAACATTCCACTTAAAAATCTCTTAATCTGACAGCTATGCAATTATTTTAGGTTATCATTCATTCAAAATAATATTATCATTCATTCGCCTGAATTCATCACCTCTCTTTCATTGGTCATAAAAACGAAAAGGATGGCTGGATTTTAAAATTTGAATTAGAGCATGACTTCCCGAATCGGGGCCAATGTCCCCACGTTAGGGCTTGAGCCTACCTTACGACCTGTTTTTTGTTTTTGCGCGTTTATTTTGGAGTCAAAAATTATAAAAAAGTAGTCACGGAAAAGTTAAGCTCTGAAATAAAAAAAATATGTAAACTTTCTAGTACATAAAATTTGTTTATTAAACATCGAAACGAATCGTGAGAAAGTCTTGTGTAAACCAGAAATATTTGCCTAGATTTATGGAACAAATTGTCTTCGGAAATAAAAAAGGGTAAGCGTACGTGTTTGCGCCATAAATTACTCCATTCCTTCGAGATTGAAACTTCGATATACGGCCGTTACAACCATAACTCTCGATCGGAACTTAAAAACATTAAACGATAAATCACTTCGAAGAAAACATTTTTTAATGTCGCCAACGATCTTAAACAAGATTTGCTTGAAAAATGTAAGAGAAAAGATACCAATATATTTGGCGAGGCTCTCGTCTGCTTCAGACGACGTTGAACTCAATATGCGCGCATCCGGAATTGTTGCCAAGTCTTGTGTCTCCCTGAATGCCCCCATTTTAGGTACGCGAGGAGGCGTGCGTACCATTGGCAAAGAATACTTCAATATAAATGGTCAAATATGTAAATATTACTGAACATTAGAAGAAAGAGTCCCACTTTTTTCACGTCTTTACTGTGAAGGACTCAATACTTAGCAGTTTCTTTGGATTCTGTGTGATTATATAAGTTATACAACAGAGCGTCTTCCGTACTTCAAAAGGCACGTCATTGGTTACCGCTACTATTGCAGATGGTGATCGTTGAGTCGTCGAATTCAAAATAGGTAAAAAATCGCAAACCCAAGAATGCATGACATAAACAATGTAAAGCTTTAAAAAAAAATACCTTACTATAGGTGTAGTGTCGTAGGAAAAATGGCAGGACAATATTTTTCATTTTGTCTGTGTAGGTAGTTATGTAAGTTAAAGAGTCCATTAAGTAACGAATAGGATTTTTGTTTTTGACGTTGATCTACCCGCGCGAAACCGGGGCGGGCCGCTAGTGGTAGATAAAGATATAGACAGATAGATCTATCTTCGTATAGATATATTTAAATTTAATTTATTTATCAGTTCAGCTTAACAAAATGTCGTTGGTGTTTTAAATTATAGTATTCTTTGTCATCGGTAACGAATACCCAGCTTGGCAATGCCTCTTGGCAACCGCTTGGCGGAGCGAGCGAATCGCGCACTTTGAACAGTCCATATACTGGTGAATATACCCTAAATTTCCTCGCAATGTTGTGGGCCGAGAATTGGGTTACGAGGTTGTTTTTTCGAGTCCTCGTGTGTGGAATATTATTATCGTTTATGTAAGAAATTGCATTATTTAATGTCTGTGTCTTTTCTTGCCTAATAATACTGTCTTCCCGTTTATCTCGCGATAATAATAAACTTTGTAAGACGAACTATTAAACAAACACGCTTTCGCATTACAGTTATATCAGTTGTATTTTGATAAGTTTGATAAAAATACTTGCCAAAACTGCAGACGTTTCTGAATTCAGGCTAAATTTCAACACATTGGAGTGGTACATCAACATCAACGGCCCGTTACAGTCCACTGCTGGACTATGAGCCTCCTCCACTAAGTGGAGGGTTTTGCCATAATCTCCACGCTTGGCAGGCGGGTTGGAGATCGCAGATTAAAATGGCTGCCCGTTCCCTGTTCAATGTGTAGTCCCTAAGTCGCCTCTTACGACACCCACGGGAAGGGTAGGGGTTGATGACAAATGTATTCTATTCTGCCGTCACCACACGGCTAATATAGTGACTGTTTATCAATCGGCCTGTTTTCATATTCGATCTAATGATTAAACTTAGAAACTTGACAATGCTCGTAGAAGAATGCCCGAAAAAGGACAAAGCCTATTTTAAAACAACGAAAAACACGCAACATCAGGCTCGTACTCACTTGGGAGAATTTGACAAACAGTAACGTGATCAAAATGTATACCAACTAAACATTCATTTCCAAAGAAATTGCAAAAATTTTCTTTTCCAAACATTTTATCGAAGAAAAAATAAAATTGAGAATCCGATTTCGTTTTCTGTGTAGTCGCAGTTAAGTCGTTCTTTATACACATATTCCTGTAGAAGTATCAAAGCCAGCGCTGTTTTAAAAGAAAAATGTATTTTTAAAATTGTACTTGTTCGTCTAATGCTGCTTCTCTGTTGAACCACAAAAGCGGATTATTTGAAATGAATACAATGGGGTCGTTTCTAACGCGCTGAAAATTATTTTTTGTTTGCTCTAAAATTGTTAATTTGACAGATAACAAAATTAAATAAATAAAGATATTTAAAAAAAAGCATTGCAATGAATGAATGAATAATATACTTTATTGCGCACAGTGAAAATGCAGTTAATAACATAAAAATTAGGACAAGAAGAAGTGTACAGTTAGGCGGCCTTATTGTTACACAGCAACTTCTACCAGGCAACCTTTAAATAAATCTCCCAACAATCTTCCAACAAAAATCAGATTTAAAAAACACTTGGAACGTTTTCCTATAGGGAAATGACACAGGTTACGGCCGGCTATTCTTTGAATTTAATAAAAAAAAAATACAACCAGTTTTTTAACAATTTTAAACCACGGCAGACAAGTCAAACCTAGCAAACATAGAAAGTAAACAAAATTACGTCTACCCTCGAAGGCCAGTCTCGGTGGTCCAAAGCAAAAAGGCGTAAGAGAACAAAAGCATATTTGCCGGTTACTTGCTGCCTGTTGAGTGTTATTGCCTTTACTTAGCACAGGGATAAGCTAGCTAAGTTTGTCGTTAAGGTGGCTTATACATTTCCGATAAATTAATATATCATTAACAAGTATTGGTTAATTGTAATTAATTTACTTGACTGAAACTGACTCTCCAATGTCTAAGGTCAGATCTCTGTTTAATATAAAAAAGGTTTTTAAAATACATGAACACACTAATTCTTAATATTGTTAAATTATTTCATTTTTATTATTTTCAAATTCAGACTGTCAACATTTCATTTAGATTTTCTACGCGAGGTTACAAAATTAATTAAAAATATAATGCAGTCAGAACATAGGCAACCTTACAAAGTAGACGTGATTTAAAAAAGACTCAACATTATTAAACCGGTAGCTAACTCAGTGTGCTCTCCGACTAACCCTTATGAGAACAAGGCAAAGCCGTCTCCGATGCCATTAGTGTAGCCTCGGGCTAACAACAAAACAAACATGTAAACACCTCGACGTACGGATCCCTCTTAGCTAAAACCTTTTAGGCTGTGTGCTCACCGATTTCTGACTTCGGTGTCTTTGGGGTTACGCATATTTGTTGATTTAAGAAAATTGGGGACGTGTTAGCGGCGATCGATAAAGTAAAAATCTTGCTTAGCTCGATCAATTATTTTCTATGTAACGTAACTTAAGTTTCGACGTTCTTACGGTGAAGAAAAAAACTCGTGATGAAACCTGCACACTCCTGCGAAGAAATTCAATAGTTGTGTGTGATGTCGACCTACCCGCACTGGGCCAGCGTGGTTGATTGAGACTACCCTGAATTAGGGTGAGGTAATCACCCTAATTCAGGGTAGGCTGGAGCCCCTCGGTGGGGACGTATATGAGCTGTTGATGAAGAATTTATAGTCTGGGTCTATAGTATAAATACTTATTTTTTTAACATTTTTATCACAATTAATAATTATAAAGCAGAAAATGAAAATAATAATTATATTAATGAAGAAGGAGTCTCCCCAAGTTAATAAAAAATAGAAACAAATAATTCATCACGGCTGGAAAAACAACAGAAACCACACAACCAAAATTGAAACACGTGTAAGCCGTATCCAAATTTTCCAGTTACTCCAATCAAATTTACTTCCATTTATCTATAGGTAATTTTCCTTGTTTTGTTCGCGCTACGAAATCATTAACAATAATAAATTTTACCGAGCTTTTTTAATTTTCGTCAGACAAAACAAAAATCATCATTATCATCCTTATCAAATACCATCATTACAGATCTAAACAGCAAAAGCAAGCAAGTATATTCATTCATTCATTCATTCAAAAATTTTGATTTCATTTCACGTTTGCTCTTAAGTCTTGTAATAACAAACATACCACCTCACGCATTTATGATATTAGGAAGGAAAATTACATCAACAAAACTTTCCATTTATCCTGTAACCTCGTAAGCAACTTACCTACTACAGACGTACTTACTCGACGTATTAATGTATTTCGCGTGTCGAGAACAAATCTTCATAAGGGGAACTAATTAACTGATCGCTAACATGGTATGGATTAATGTTATTACGCCTCCAGCCAAACACTGCGATTTGTTACTGTTAGAACTCACTCGACACTAGAATCCAATTATATGTTCGATAAGATGGCGTGAGAACGCAGTGAGAGTCAGAAAAAGTTGTTTCTATAGGCAACTGCCTTTACTGCATCAATTGGAGGTAGACAGACCATTCGATTCTGGTTTCGGTCGGTTTTGAACGTTTCGGGATTGAATTTCATTGGAATTGGATCTAGGCAGATTAAACACTGTCAAATAAAAATCTGTTTGAAAAACTGTCCTCAGTATTTTTAGAACGTCATCTATGACTGTACGATAAACCACATAATAGGCCTGTGTCGTAAATTTCAAAAATGGCTTATTTCGTTAGTTAAGTACCTGTATTACCCCAAAAAAATAATATTTCATGATAAAAATTATATTTTAAACACATATTTTAAGTTTTAAGAAAATATTTTTAATCTGGCGTAAAAACACAAGAAAGTGTCATGGCGTCGTGAATGACGTCACATAGTGGCAAACGATTGTGTTCACTTGTGCTGTTGTATGAAAAAGTTAACCAAGCGTCAAAACAACAATGGCGGCATACCACTATGTGACGTAATACGTTCTGATTGACGTTCACAGCGGAGGGTCAGGGGGGGTATTTATTTGATTTTAATTTGTAAAAATAACAATAATCATTAATTTTTATGTGGAATTATTTCGGTTTTCCCTGTTTAAATATTACAATTTACGTCTAGAAACATTCATCAATTGATTTCATTGTTACAAGCCTATTGTTTGAAAATGATCATCATTCTATTCCAATTCCGATCTCCGATTTTCGATTCCTTGTGTCGGAAATATGAAGCCTTCGTCTTTATTAAGGAAGAAGTCGTTGTATGAGCCACGTCTAGGCCCTTTTGCGTCTCAAAACCTCTGACACCAGGGTTTGTGAGGTCGGTTTTTTGCATTCCTTTGTCTGTGGTTTTCTGCTAGCAATGTAAGCAATCTTCTTTCTTCACATGAGTCAACTATCGCGGTGGTCGAGTGACTAATCGTCCTCAAAAGTATGTACAGTACACGTCTGATAAAAGCCCCTACTTCAGTAACCGTTGACTCACCGTACCTTCGATATACAACCTTGCATTTTATCGATTTCAATTAAATTTCACTATTAATATTGCGGTATGGTTTTCCTTATTAACTATAACTCTACTATATCTGTATATTAACTGTAGTGGCTATTACTTGCCTCATCTGATAATCTTGCATATTTGGTTTTACTTATTATGATGAATGACGATATTTTCGTTGGAAAAACCATCTACTGCTCTTTGTAGTACTACTTGTTTTCCTTAAAATAATAAAAACCGGCCAGGCACGTGTCGGGCCACGCAAAGTGTAGGGTTCCGTTGTTGTACTACTTAGGTACCTGTTTAAGATTTTATAAGTTGGTCTATTATTCGATAACCTGTAAAGCCTATTTTGATGTTGATAATTTTTATTTTATATACACTATTTACTACCGTGAATTAATGGTAGGAGGGGGGGGGGAAACTTGACTCTAACAAAAATAAGCATTTTAAAACTCGTATTTCTGAAACCTACACTAGCATCGAAACATGGTATTAGCAAACCCTCAATATTTTAAATACAATACCTCACACTATAAGGTAGTCGTGAATAAAAAAAAATAACCCCCACTTCACGTGTACCAGAGAGAGAGCTTTAACAGCATGATTAATATACCTATTTTATGGTATATCCATGCCAAATTATAGCCTTCTAGTACTAAGAGTCTCTGAGCTAAGCCGCGGACGGACAGACAGACAGATATGATGAAACTATAAGGGGTCCTTTTTGACTACAGAACCCTAAAAACATAATTTTAAAGTAAAAAGATTTAAATTAGATATCTTACTAATGTCAGTATAAACACTAGAGCTAAATATATTAATTTATCTAGTTTAGCAAATAATTACTGCGGTAAAAGCCACACAATTTATTAGTATTGGTAAATCACGCAGATAACCAGTAATTTCCACTTAAAATATGCAGTGTAGGGAATTCAAATTTCTATTTGCTATACAAACATTATAATCCTTAACTGTAATTCCGCAAATAGCTGAAATAAATAATAAAGAACCAACAAAACTTAGTGTACCGGACTACTTTTTTTTTATAAGTCCAAACTTCTTAGTTTCTGCTATCGAACAATAAAATAATTTTTGCTCTATCTTTAAAATTGACTGAGTTATAAAGGTTTGAAATTTAAGATTATACAGAGAGACACAAACCCACTTGTGACGTCACTTGCTAGTAACGCCGTATAATCTCCATACAAAAATCGGTTTTGAAATAGACAGACATATTGAAACTTTAAAAAATCACTGTAAATTAGTTTTTCAACCGATTCTGTTTTTTTCTTCGCGAATCGTCTGCTACTAATCTCTATTTTAAAAATAATTCATAAAATATGATAAATTTAGGAACAGTCCGATACCCTATACTATACCCGATAGTCCGATACCCTATACTATTAACAAAGAGGGTTTAATCTCACAACAAATTTAATTTTTATCGTTACATAATAATATTGTCTTGTCATGAAACAGAAAATAATATTTGTCTGGACAAGAGGTGATAAACAAGATCCCGTTCTAATTATTATCCGTTTATGAGAAGTTCGTACCTAATTGGTATAATATTTTTTATTGAAATTCCATGATTCTAAAAAATCTCGATAATAATGCAACACTAAAACGCCAATATTTTTTAGTTGAGACCTCAATCTCAGTTCAATGCTTGTTTGCGATAAATTATACGATTCTTAACGTACTGCAATAAACAGTGAAATACTAAACCATTCTTATAGTGATTGCAATATGGCATTGCTAGTCCGACCATATCCTACGACTGGTCGTGACCCTAAAGGCTATGACCACTGACAATAGTCGTTACAGCTTGTTTACACTGGTCGCTTGAAGAGGCCATGACAATATCTCATACACTGATATTTAGGTAACAGTATCTAAATGTGGGGTCTCACAGTTTATACTGTGAGATAAATATTACTAATGGCTCTGTGAGCTGTAGACCTCGCGAGTCTGTTATATCTTTTCATATTTATTTTTATTTTTTCTCCACAAACATCCCCAACCCCTTGTTTCTTTATTTTTAAATAAAATTAAACTTATTTTTTTTTTATTTTTTTTTATTGGTTAAGAAATGTGACCTGTAGAAGAAAACAGCCTCAGCGGTAGACCTTGTAAGCTGGCAACCCCCATAACTCCGTCATTTTTTTAAATTTCCAAAAACTGGCTCGATAAAAAAATTCGATTAATTTATCGAACCTGCTCACAAAATTTCACGAGAATCGGTTGAGAAACGCAACCTGTAGAGTGAAACAAACAAACAAACAAACAAATCCACAAACAGATGGACATACAAAAGCAAATTTGGCCAAGCTGAAGCAGAGACGCTTCGCTCGCTCGGTCAGTTATACGAGTAACTTATGAGGGTGGTGGATGTTTGCTGGCAATCATAGCAGCTATATTTTGCTAGCGTGTTTCTAAAGTTTATGTCAATAGCAATAAAACATAATGCTGACACTCTAGTTAGAGAATTGGAACTGCCCCTTGCAAGAGAAGACTTGCCAAAAAATTTGGAGGTTAGGTATATTGCCTTTCTTAGTATCATCATCATCATCATCCTCAACAGCACATAACATACGTCTCCACTGGAGGGCTCGAGTCTACCCTTAAATAGGGCGATTAGGCCTTACTTAGTTGACCACGCTGGCCCAGTTCGGGTTGGTCGACTTCACGCACAACCTTCGAATTTCTACGCAGGAGTGTGCATATTTCTTCATTATTTCAATTGTTTTGTACCGTATGTTTTTGTTTTGGTGTCAATAAAGTATATTTGTACCTATTGTATTTCTTCACCGTGTTTTCTTTCACCGTAAAAGGCGAATTCGAAATTTGAAAACACATTGGTTCGTGGTGAGAAGCGGCCCTAGCCACCGACGCTCTCTTTACTATACAAATATAATATTAGTTCAAGTCATGCGCACCTAAATACCTAGATTACTAATTTGACAGCAAAATGAACGCTTGAATAAGCCTTACAATCTAATGTACACCGATATACCAATACTCATGCAAAATATCCCACAGCACTCGTGTCATGACACGACTCCGGCTGCAATAATTCACGTGAGAATACTAACAGAATACGTTCGTTAAGACCTCAAGGGCTCTCCGCTTTGTGCGCGCGTTAGGTCTGACAGACCTCAAGTGGTCATCGCCAGTGTTAACGAGCTATCGAATAGTGACAGGTTAATTAGAAAAATGAATAATGTTTAATGTATTTTTCTGCCTTTTATTTCGTTATGTGACTTTGTTTTGTTTGGTTCGGTTCGTATTATGTTGCTGAACAAGGAAGATGTTTTGTAAGCAAGCATCCTTAATGCTTTACTATATGAGTCGTTTTGTGGAGTAAAGGAAAGATTTGGGAATAGGTAATAAGTCCTGCTCTTTTTCTTTGTTGACATGAGATATTAATAAAAAATACGGTGATGAATAATATCTGAATGATAAAGGAATTTTTATAATAACAATTAAGTTCATGAAATTAATTTCTTTCATCTATGTTCGACTGTCTATGGAATTTGTGATAGTGATAATTGAAATGAAATTAAATATTCATAATGGAAAATTTTATTATCTTTAATAAAAAGACTCAGGACAAGCTCCAGTTTTCTTAATAAGTGGGTACTTACAAAGGCCAGACTTTTTAAAGGCTTCAGCATCCATTATATAAAAAAAACTTTCTGAAATTGTTTGCCATCAAGAAATTTGTTTGCGTTAAACTTTTATACCATCTTTTATAGGATTTCTTAAAAGTAATATGCGGAAGTTTGTTTTTAATGTTCAGTTAGAAAGCGTTTGTTCTGATATTTCATTTTACGATCACTCTTAGGTGTTTATTACATCGCTTGAGCAGCTGCTCAAGTTTTATTGTTTATTTAGGTGTAGGAAAATTTCGTGCAATTACCTGAACAAACAAACAAACAAGTAAACATGAAGACATTTGTTTCAGGTAGTTTGTTGACTTATTTACTTGCACTTCTTTCAGTTGTTTTGATGAAACTAGTTTTACTGTCAGATCAACATCATCAACGGCCCGTTACAGTCCACTGCTGGACTATGAGCCTCCTCCACTTAAATGGAGGGTTTTTCCATAATCTCCACGCTTGGCAGGCGGGTTGGAGATCGCAGACTAAAAGGTTACTGTATCAGAGAGCGCTGCTGCCCGTTCCCTGTTCAATGTGTAGTCCCTAAGTCGCCTCGTACGTAACCCACGGGAAGAGTAGGGGTTGGTGACAAATGTATTCTACTCTGCCGTCACCACACGGCTAGACGGCTAGGCTTTACTGCCAGTTAATGAAACAAAAATCAACCATTATTCTTCTTCTCGTGTCGATGTGGGCTAGACCAGTCCAACCCAAAAATTTGCCAGAGCTACTGCCTTATCTTTGGCCTAGTTGTAAACTAATATTAACAATATTTCATCATGAATAAGCACTTCTCAACATTATCATTATGCTAACGCTTACTATTCCTGACATGGAATTCTGTCACCTGCTAGACCTCTTCTGATATTGAGAAGGTCCAAGGGCCATCCAACAGTTGACCCCGACCTCGCGAAGTCGGCTCTCGAAACGCCTTACGCATGCATAATGTAACCATAATTCTCAATCCACGACTCTATTCTAACTCTTCGTGATTCAGCTGCATGACTTTGACAATAGATTTTAAAATTTATCGTTTATTATGAAATATTATTTTCTTCCCTTAAAAGTTGTAACCTTCTGACAGATCCAATTCCAAGGAATCTAGTTGGTATTTTCTTTTTAAGAAGCATATTCTCCTTTTAGGTCTAATCTAACTAGGGTTGCTATATGGTATACCTATAAAATCCTGACGCAAGGCCTGGTTTCTAATAAAAAGTCCTGACATTACGCTAAAGCGCCCACCCACCACGGTGGTGTAGCAAAAATAAGTAGGTAGGTATCTATTTTTCTATTCGCGTAAAATTTATAAGTAGAAAAAGAAAGTTTTAGTTTTCAGTTTTTTTTTGTTTTGATTGTGTTGATTATTATTTACTGCCAATATGTACCTAGTTGATCGTTACCAAAGAAAATATCAATAAATAAAACTAAATTTCTATGATTTGTTTTACTCTAAAATCCGAAAATCCTGACACTTTCCAAGTCCGGCCGGAATCCTGATAGGGACCAAAAAATCCTGACATGTCAGGACAAATCCTGACGTATGGCAACCCTAAATCTAACCCACTTTCACCGTGTTCATAAAATCATCTAATACGTCATCAAATGTTACCATGATCGAACTTTAAACTTTGAAACAGTTCACCGCGATCGAAAACGCCCGATGCAAGAAACCCGTTCCTTCAATTTGGGCGATAAAAAATAAATTAAAATAACTAGGCGAAGTATCGATGATACCGATACAGTATCCGATGTATCCGCTATATCCATTGTGCTCCAAGCTTGGTACACTCTAATTGCGGTCTCTTTGTTATACAAAATGAGGTGTTAGTTCGGTTAGCTCTCCTATTAAATAATAAGTAGTTTGATACGAAGCTGATACGTAGCGGAAACCAAATTGGTTTGCTCAGAAGCGATAAGTGAAGATTAAATAAACGTTTGTGCTTGTTTGAGTCACTTGCTAAGTAGTCTGCAGTAAATGTGCCGTGAAGATGGTCGTTGAATTTGTTAAAGGCCTTAAAATTGTATATTCAAACTATGAGTAATTTAAATTTTACTTGGGTCAAGATGCTGCTGCAAGATGTGTAGTCTATACTCTACTTTTTTATGTAAACATTTTGTTTATTGTTACTTAATTGCTACTTTTCTTTGTTACAGATAAAATAAAACAAAAGAAGCACTCGTATGGCCGAAAGATACGACGCAAGTCCAACTGAAGCGTCATACGCTTTCTGGACGCTGCAGAATGTTTGGTACAAAAACTACAGTTACAACACAAAGTCGAACCATGGTGTGAATTTACATCCAAAACTCAGCACTACAATCCAAAATGGTAGTAAAGAAACTAAAAAGGATAGTGAAGTTGAAGAAATCAACAGTTCAAATAGTGCAGACCGTCTTATAGCGGATAACAATTCACTAGACGAAGATAATGAAGAAGAAATCAGAAGGAACGTGTGGAGTGACGTCGACGACGAACTATACATAGCAGAAATTACTAAACTAAGAACTACAAATGAAGTGAAGAGAGAGAAACGTGATACTAGTGGTAGTGTCAGTGAGGTTGTGAGTAGTGTTAAGTTAGTTGACGTAAGAGAGATGTGGGAGCTGGAACCCACGGACCTAACGGAGTGTGACTGTCTCGGGCCCCCTCCAGAGTTCCTCTTGCCTCCTCCACCGAGACCACCCTTCCTGCAGACGGAATACTACTGCGGGGACGATCCTATACCCGACTTGGAGACTTGCGATACGGAACCAGTAAGTATTTTTGTTTCTTGCAAATTAAAATATAGTTTTTTTTTATTATTAATGACCGAATACACGTATTTGCATCCTTTTGACGCAAGAAACCACTTCAGAAAAACACCAACTACACATAACAGTAACATCTAGCACCTAACTTTGTAATTGACACTTAGCGTTATAATTATTTCCAACATAGATTTCAGATCTCGGACATTATTTTTCTATACTTGTTTGGTTTTGTATGTAAAAGCTTCTCGTTATTAGATAATCATTTTAATAACACAAATCTTCTCGTCATTAGATTGATTTGAATTTTCAAAACATTTCTCAAATTAAACCAGAACCGTGTCAAAATATTCAAACACCGTCTGGAGCTCTTGATGAATCGTGTACAAAGCACGTTATCTGCGGAAACCGTGGCGTGTTTTGTTCTAAAAATGGTAATGAATATGCCCGCTTATCTTGCCCAGTAAATATTTGACGTATGCGGGCCCTAATGAACTCTGTTAGCTAGTGGCGACAATGCAACGTTTATCTTTCCATCTTTTTAGAGTTTACGGTCTAGGAGTTTGTAAAGCAACCCGTCTGGTAATTTTCTCGTTAGGGCATTAGCGGGAGTGCTTCTGTTTAGTTGAAGTATCTGCTTTTGCTGTTTCACGCCACATCCACAATTTTATAACAAAATATTATATCTTCGTTTTTAGTTTATCTGACTTGCCAGAAAATAATTCAGCATTGTTAAAAATATCACCTTTTTAATTTGAATAAAAAAAAACAAAACATCAGTTTGTTCCAAGAAACAGATGTTTCTACTTACGCAACTCTTTATCCAACAACTAAACTTTGTAAGTCTACTACAAACCCAAGAACCTCGGGATATGAGACGTTTCCGCTTTCGAAACTTTAAAGTTAACATTGATAGTGTCTCTTTGCTTTTCGAGTTTACTGCCCAAGAATGCACCGTTCTTGAGTTTAGACTGTGGTGCTATATTAGCCGTTATAAGACCACAATTTATCATTTCATCATAGTGTGATTCATTTTGTTAGTATAGCTGTCTTGATGCCACTTCAAACACATTACCACACTGACTTACCTGTATTTTTTTATTCCAAAGTTGCTTTTCTTGGTTAAATACTGTTAGCTTTTATTTAGATATAGAATCTTAATAAAAGGTTGAAGAATTCTTATAACGATGATTTCATAATATATCTAGGTACTTTATTTTCTGTGAAATTTTACACTATATAAGTTAAGTCAACAAAAATGTTTAAACAAAAACTATTTGTCATTATTATTTGACTATAAATATTGACTTGAAATCAAATTGTTGGTAAATTCCTTTCAAACGGCCTCCGTATAATATTTACATTAATTTTTAACAAATGAATAAGAACATGGGTAGGGCGAAGGAAGGTCTTAAGTATATATTGCCATTTCTTAATGTTAATGTAGGAAAGGCCGCACAAGAACCACATTTCGTTTTTAACATAATAATAAAACGATGCGAAATCGAAAAAATATTTAAATCGACGAATCTTTGTTTTGACTTTATTGAGACACTTCGGTTACTAATAAATATGTTTTTATGACCGTGAAACCGCTTGTTAACATCAAAAAACGCTACCAAGAATATAACAGCTTTAGTATCTCACCACAATTCTTATACAAAATTGATCGTTCAGTTCTTATTTGTTTTGCAATTTTTCGCTTTACGCCTTTTATGTGTATAACGAATGATCCAGCCCACACACTGAGTAAATGTTGATGGTAAAATACGTGATGATAAAATAACTGTTATTTTTAGTACTGTTATTTTTTTAACGTGTTTAGTGTTTCCTGTAGGTAATGAGAAGAATGACTGTTATATTATTGATTCTGATATTGAAGTTAGATGTTCAATCATACATAAGCTATAGTAGTACATCCCTCTACCGAGCGGCTACGTAATTGTTTTTTCTTCTGTCTTATGCTCTAAATTATTACATAAAATTATACCCATATTCATGATTAAAAAAGTACATTGTTATTCGAGGGGTGAAAGTAACTTATTTAGCGCCGAGACGGGGTTTGGGGCCTGAGCGTAGCGAGGGCCCTAATAGTTCGAGGCACCTAAATAAGTCTTTAATCCGTGGTAAACACTGTGCTTTTCATTACGAATACAAGGAAAGTAAAAATAAAAATTAAAGAAAAAAAACCTTTTTTAAAAACAAGCTTTTATTATTTGGAAAATGAATTAAAAAGTAAAAAATAAATTAACTCTAATTAGAAGTATAACACTTTATAAGTTCATTGTAACCTTTAACGATAATTAAGCTTCTTTGTCTACGACAAAATAATTCCATATAGTAATCATATATTTTTAACACCAAAACTTTACACCTTAATTATTAAATCTTCCCGTTTTTATTACAGTCCCTATTTTATAAATAAAAAAGCGTGTTACATTGTGATAGCTTAATTATACCATCAAAATGTAACACGCTTTTATTATTTATAAAATTGAGACTGTAATAAAAACGGGAAGATTTAATAATTAAGGTGTAAAGTTTTGGTGTTAAAAATATATGATTACGATATGGAATTATTTTGTCGTAGACAAAGAAGCTTAATTATCGTTAAAGGTTACAATGAACTTATAAAGTGTTATACTTCTAATTAGAGTTAATTTATTTTTTACTTTTTAGTTCATTTTCCAAATAATAAAAGCTTGTTTTTAAAAAAGGTTTTTTTTCTTTAATTTTATTTTTAACTTTTTAGTATGTTTAATTCGAGATTTACTACGACGTAGTTAGTAGCGCGTAGCAGCGTTTTTCCGTTATGTAGTCCGTAGTACGTTCACATAATAATGTGCTGCTTTGAGCACTTAAAGTTTATGTATTTTATTTATATTTAAATATTTCATTTTGTTTGTTTGTAGTAGTGTAAACTAATGTTTAAATTAGTTATGTATTCACAAGTTAGTTATTTGTAACATTTCTCATTCTATCCATTTCTTTTAATGCATCAACATTACAAGGTTTCTTCGAAGTCAACTTGGAGCAGTCAAGTTCTTCGATTCGAAGTCCTGCTAAAGACTTAACTCTGCTTAAAACCACATAAGCTTGACCAGCAGCAAATAATTTAGAGCCTAGATAAATAACAGCATGGTCTACAGCAGTTCCCTGCATTTTGTGCACAGTTGAAGCCCAAGACAAGACAATCGGAAGCATTCTTCTTTCAGCTGTGCCGTAATTAAATTTAGCAGGAAATTGAATTGATTTAGGCTGTATTATGTGAATGCCATCCTTGCCGAGGTCCATTGTAGAGGGATAAGGGCTTTAGTACAACAGGGTTCGCCCTGGTACCCTGAGGCGCAACGTTAGCGATATGAAATGTTTATACACTCTCATACCATTCGGCCCTCGGCACGTGGTCACCTTGGCATTGGGGCATCCATCTAATCAATCAGACATATAATAATCCACATTCACAACAAACGGAACGAACTTTTTCCCAAATCTGTTGGAGTTGCATATTCACGCCAACTAAGATGCTCGTCAAAACGAATCAAATGAGCGCAAACTCGATCGGGTTGCGTCGTTTAATTACGGAGTTCCTATGGCCACCTTCCAGCTCCATCATCAGACCCTGGTTACCATGTAGTATCAAAGTACTCGTCAAGACAAATCAAATGGGCCCAAACTCGGTGGGGTTGCGTCGTTTAATTACGGAGTTCTTATGGCCACCTTCTAGCTCCATCATCAGACTCTGGTTACCATTTAGTATCAAAGCATTCGTCAAGACCAATCCAACAAGCCCAAACACGACTATGTTATGTTGTGTATTTGTGGAGTTCCTGTGACCACCTTCCGGCTCCAGCATGAGACCCAGGACATCACGTAGGACTGAAGATCTAGTCAAGACAAATCCAACAAGCCCAAACATGACTAAGTTATGTTGTGTATTTGTGGAGTTCCTGTGGCCACCTTCCGGCTTCATCATGAGACCCTGAACATCACGTATGACTAAAGATCTTGTTAAGACAAAACCAACAAGCCCAAACACGACTAGGTTGTGTTGTGTATTTAAGGAGTTCCTGTGGCCACCTTCCGGCTCCATCATGAGACCCTGGATATCACGTATGGCTAAAGATCTTGTTAAGACAAATCTAACGAGCCCAAACACGACTAGGTTGTGTTCTGTATTAGAGGAGTTCCTATGGCCACCTTCCGTCTCCATCATCAGACCAGCTCCAAGGTACCATAATATTGCATTGTCATCCGATTTATACATGAATGCAAAATTTCAGCTCAATCGGAAACTGGAAAGTGGATCAAATTTAATTTGCAAGATTTGATTACAGACAGACAGACAACGGGACAGGTGAAACTAAATAAAAGCTTGTAATAAAAACACGAATTAGCTAAAGAAAAAATTAGTGTGTTCCATAACTGAATCAGATGAACTCATTATAAACAAAACCCTACAACTCGATAAACAAATGATAATCGGATTGTTGCTTTCCCGCCTATTTTAATTTTTTGCTGTTGGCCAGCATTATTTTTATTTCCATCATTGAAAAATGTTAAATATTTTTCCCAAATCTATTTTATTGAAAGTTCATTATAATAAAGCAATTTAAAAATATATATTCTTTAATTAATACTATACTTTATGTTATTTCTAATAAAATATGAGTACCTGGATAAAGGGAATGCGGAATGCTACAACAGATTTTACAGTAGTACTGAGTTCAATAGTTTATTGCACACACACTTTGGAACACTGAACGTATCTAAACGTTAATTAAAGTCTTTTTATAAAAGCACACCACATTTGACAATATATTTTTCCGAACAAGTAAAAATAAACAGATTGGTAGCATAGCAACCATAGTCCATAGAGTCTACAGTTTTGCTCTACTGTTGCTACCAACCTTGACACTTTCCCTCAACAGCTAGGGTAAAACTTGCAGCCCCAAATCAGCTCTAATCTTGATGAGCCTGGGCTTTGGCACTGCCTTAGTCAAGATATCAGCGAATTGTTCTGCGGAGCTTGTTTTCTGAACATCAACGAGTCCTTCTTGAACTGTTTCTCGCACAAAGAAATGTCTGACTCGGATATGTTTAGTCCGCTTGTGAAACTCCGGATTGTGTGCAAGGCGTATAGCTGCTTCATTGTCCACTTTAAGTGTGGGTATTCCTGTCAAAGTTGTTAACTGTTCAAACACTCTTTGAAGCCACACAAGTTCACGAGCGCCTTCGCTCGCTGCAACAATCTCAGCTTCGGTAGTTGAAATCGCAACTGAAGCTTGACGCTGACTAAACCAGGATACAACTCCTCCAGCAAATAAACAAACAACGCCTGTAGTGGAACGACCAGTTAGATCATCACCAGCGTGATCTGCATCACTGTAGCCTTCCAATATAGCCCTGGCGCAGTTGCATTGTATCTGATACCTAGGGAAGTAGTCCCTTTCAGATACCGGAATATCCTTTTGACCTTTAGCCAGTCAGTCTCTGTCGGATTTTCTAGTTTCCGTGACACTATCCCAACGGCATAGGCTATGTCAGGACGCGTGCCTGTCATGAGGTATGCTAGGGCACCTACGGCCTCTCGATACGGGTACTTATTCTTAGAGACTTCGTTTTCAACTTTCCCTGTTTCAGCAGTCGGATTCTTCTCTATTGGAGTCGAAACTGCATTGCAATCAGACATGTTGAAGCGATCCAAAATCTTTAAGGCGTATGACTCTTGATTGATAAACACAGAACCATCCTTAGATCGTGTGATTTGCAGTCCCAAGTAGTAGCATGCCCGTTTGGTCGTGATCTTGAGAGTTTCACCTAGTTCTTTAAGAAACTGGTTTGACAATTCTTCATCTGTCGTGGCCACGAGACCATCATCCACGTACAGAGTAATCAAGATTTTCTTCTCTTCTACATTCTTGGTGAAGAGACAGCAGTCGGCACTATTCTGCACAAAGCCTTTTTCTATAAGAATCTCCTCAAAACAAGAATTCCAACATCTCGGAGCTTGTTTGAGTCCGTAGAGACTTCTCTGCAGTCGGCATACTCTTGATGTGCCGTCACTGTTTCCATCTGGTTGCTGCATGTATATTTCTTCCTCTAGTTTTCCGTTCAGAAAGGCTGTTGAGACATCGAATTGTGTCAGATGCAGCTTTTCTTTGGCGCTGACACTTAGCAAGGCTCTAACGGTGGCCATGCGTGCAACTGGGCTGTAAGTTTCTTCATAATCAATTCCCTTTCTTTGCCTGAAGCCTTTAACCACCAGCCTGGCTTTATATTTGTCAATCGAACCATCTGGGTTCCGTTTAATTCTGAAAACCCATTTACAAGGAAGTGCCTTCCTGCCAGCTGGAAGATCACACAGTTGCCAGACGTTATTTTCTTTGAGAGACTTTAATTCGCTGGCCATGGCTGTCTGCCATTCGTCTCTGTCCTCTCGGCTCATAGCGTCTTTAAAGGTTTCCGGGAAGCTTTCCGTTCCGACAAAGCAAACGAAGTCGTCGAGCTTCTTGGGACGAGCTATGTTTGCCCTGTCCCTCAAGTTGTATCGAGGCTCCACTGCTGTAAGGGGCTCAACTACAATAAGGGATTCTCCTTCAGCATCGATAAAGTCGTCATCATTGTCTCCAACTTCCTGGGCAAGATCTCTCACTTCCGATCCTTCTCCCTCTAGAGCTTGTTCAAGGAAGCCCTCATTTTGTTCCGTATTAGGATCTAATCCCAAGTGATTATCTACTCTATCTCCCTCTACTGCCGAATTATTATCTGTAGCTTCAGCATCAGGACTGACTTGAGTTGATATTGACACTCTGAATTCAACATCCGTCTCGAATGTGATGTCTCTGGACTTAATGGTTTGAGTGCCTGTCCAGACTCGATAACCATCATCATTTTCGTAACCGATCAGTACACCTTTGATCGCCTTTTTTTCCATTTTCCTTCGCTTTTGCTTGGGAATGTGCGCATAGCAGGTACTACCTATTACCCTCAGATGAGTAATTCTAGGTTTCTTTCCCGTCCATAGCTCGGAAGGAGATTTATCAGGTACTGGTGTACGAGCACTACGATTTAATACATATGCGGCGGTATTCACTAGTTCTGCCCATAGTGTCTGCGGTAAGTCCCCTCTTGAATACATCATGGCTCTTGCAGCCTCGACGAGCGTACGGTTCTCTCGTTCACTACAGCCATTCTGTTCAGGGGTATACGGCATCGTTAGCCTTTGTTGTATCCCAAACTTGTTCAAGATCTGTCGAACGTCTTTGTTGTCAAACTCTCCGCCATTGTCACTGAGAATGCATTTGACTGAGTGACCGACCGTTCTGACTTCATTCAGCATTTGTGTTAACTTCATCTTGACCTCAGACTTGTTTTTAATGAAGTAAGCCATGCGATATTTCGTGAAGTCATCTTTGAACAGGACATAGTATCGGCATTTCGATAAACTTGGCTCGAAAGGGCCACAGACGTCAGCGTGAATTAACTCGCCAGGAAAGTTTGCTCTTTCCCTTGTCCCAAAGGGCTGTCGATGTGACTTCCCGTAGATGCAGCCTTCACATTTTATCTGGTCTGGTTTAAGTGTGATGCCTAATTCTCTCTTGACCACACGAATCACATGTCGCTTGTCCTGGTGCGCTAAACGCTCGTGATACAGTTGCAACAAGTTAGATCCAGTTAAATGACTTACTACAATCGGGTGTCTCGACTGCGATGACAATACTGACTTCAAGTCCAACTTGTAAAGTCCTCCTTGCGGGACTCTCCTGCCTACAACTCTAGTCGTGCCTTCGATATCTAGTTTGCACTCTCTAGCTGTAGCAGTAAAGATGCTATTCTGCATCCTGTCTTGCGCTGCCAATGGTGAAAAGAGGTTCTTAGTTAAGGACGGTACAAGCCACACATCATTCAGAGTGATTTTCTCCATATTCCCATTGACATTTGATTCAACCACCACGGTACCCATTCCTAATGCAGGTATGGTAGTTCCGTCTGCCGTAGACACGGTGTGATCCGAGTCAAACTCATGAAACTCATTGAAGATGTTCCTCCTTACTGCAATGTGGGTTGTTGCTCCATTATCAACATACCAGCTTTCTCTATCCTGAACGTGGCAAGTGGAACAAGCATTGACCATGAGAGAGATCTGTTGCACTTGTTTGGTTTTCGAGTTAGTAGCTGCCGTGCTAGAAGATGGCTTTGGTGGCCTCCCATCCTTTATCCATTTCTTGCATTTGCGCACTCTGTGTCCTCTACCAGAACAATAGTTGCAGATCAGGTTCTCCTCCTTGGATCTTCGCTCAGCAGGCATTGCCACTAGAGCTTCCTGTTGTGAGCTCCCTTGACTGCCCAGATACCGTTCGAAAGCGCAGAGATGGCTCGTTAGACTGTCTATTGTCTTTTCAGAACGTTTCAGCATCAGCCAACTTGACTTGAAGTTAAAGTACCGGTCGTCAAGTGTGTCCAAGACCTTACAAATCAGGAACAAGTCAGGGAGCTTGGCGGTTGGGTCTAGTTTGGAAATTTCTGCAGTCAGATCGTTCCATAAATTCTTCAGTTTAGACATATGGGTTGGTACATCATCCTCCTTATTATGTTTAAATCCGAAAAATTCTAAACACAAATTATAGGCCCTGTCCTCTGTTTGTCCGTCATATAGTCTATGCAGCTCTTGCCAAACTTCGTGGGCGGTTCTATAACGCATAACTTTCTTCAGTGTTTCTTCGGTCATATTAGTTGTAAGCATGAGCAAAGCGCCGCTTTCAGTCCTCCTATATTTAGCTAATGCTGTATTATAAGCGCTGATTGCAGCGTCACCTGCACCCGCTGCAAGAGTTGGTCTTTGGAGTGTACCCTCCACTGCCTCTGAGGCACCGTCCGTACCTTCTAGCATTATGGAAATTTTGTACTTCCAGGTCGACCAATTTTCCTTGCCAACTAACTTGCCTATTTCCAACTTAGTTGAGAAATCCATTGTAGTCTTCTTCCGGTGCTGGCCCGATCACCTAATAAAATATGAGTACCTGGATAAAGGGAATGCGGAATGCTACAACAGATTTTACAGTAGTACTGAGTTCAATAGTTTATTGCACACACACTTTGGAACACTGAACGTATCTAAACGTTAATTAAAGTCTTTTTATAAAAGCACACCACATTTGACAATATATTTTTCCGAACAAGTAAAAATAAACAGATTGGTAGCATAGCAACCATAGTCCATAGAGTCTACAGTTTTGCTCTACTGTTGCTACCAACCTTGACAATTTCAATTTAACATTGCGCTGTAATTGAGTGACTGTATAGAAAGATGGAACATAGCTCTCAATAGAAATGTGAAATTAGAACCAGTTTTCTTTTTAATAATTTGACAGCTGTCAGTTGAAAGTGATTCTACCTCTGAAAAGTATTACCTTCAATCCGCTCCTCAGGCAACTTCCGAACTACTTTCAGAGTATGAGTAATGAAAAAGAGATTAGTTTTCCCACTGACCTATATATAGGTAGGTATACCAAACAGGTACACCACGCTAAAGTTTATCAAATGCTTTACTAAAAGTGGTTGCTGTATTTTATCTACCAACCTACTGAGAATTTTGCGGTCACCATGATCAGCGATGATTAAGACATCAAAAGGTCCTAATTGGGTTCGATGAAAACGACACCTTTTCTGAATAAAAAGCATCGTAGGTGTTCCGATTGGAACAAGATGCCTTTTATTACTCACTCTTCGATGAAATTACGGGTGGTCAATAAAATGTGACAATTTTATAGTAAAAATATTAATATTATGATGAGAATGTCTTTATTATTCTGCGGTTACTTGCGCACAACTATTCCATTTTGTAATTTAAATTTTAAATTGATAATTATTATTATTCTGATAATTTGACGGCCCAGTAGCCTAGTTGGTAGTACGCCTGCCTACGAAGCACAGGGTTGCGGGTTCGAATCCCGCCCAGGGCAAAATATTCGTGTGATGAGCACTTGTGTTTGCCTTGTGTCTAGGTGTTATTTATCTATTTAAGTAATGTAGGTATATCAGCAGTCTAATACCCATAGTAATATGATAATTTATGTAATATCTATTATCTAATGATTATGTAAGATTTACTCTAAGAAATTAGCCAGAATTAAACAAACTACTTACATTTCAGCCTCAATAAATATTGGATTACCTTTAACTAGACGTGTACGATATAACCAAAATTTCGCCTAACAAACAATATCAGTATTAGCTGACTACTCTAGCTATTTCCTGCTATGCTAACATCATTAAGACATCCCGTTTACTTTCCTTCGGCAAAGAACATAATACGGTAAAAAGATTTGCTCAGTAGCTATACAAACAATATTTTTTATATATTTAATAAAAGTCACTTTTACTAGTTCCACTTATATTACATTCCCCCGACCGGTTTCGATCAACCGATCATCTTCACAGGGTTATTAATTACTAATTAAAACTGACTTTTATTAAATATGTCTACCAAGTTCCATCAAGTGCATCGCAAGTATAAATTTTTTATTTTAGTTTTATTGGCGACCAGTCTCACTTAGTTGGCAGTGTACGAGTATATGGGTAGGTTCGATTTCAGTTCGACAGATCTCAAATCAACGGCCCGTTACAGTCCACTGCTGGACTATGAGCCTCCTCCACTTAAGTGGACGGTTTTGCCATAATCTTCACGCTTGGCAGGCGGGTTGGAGATCGCAGATTAAAAAGTTACTGTATCAGAGAGCGCTGCTGCCCGTTCCCTGTTCAATGTGTAGTCCCTAAGTCGCCTCTTACGACACTCACGGGAAGAGTAGGGGTTGGTGACAAATGTATTATACTCTGCCGTCACCACACGGCAATCTATCATTCATGATAAATTTGACAGATCTATGAATGATGAATTTGAAAATTTTATTTGGTTCTGAGTGTTATTACTTCTAGTTGAACAATGTTTCGACTATATTTCCGGTATAGGGAATACAAGGGACTATAGCTATGAATGAACGTGATGAAAGTATATTCGTTACTCACTTACTTGTCCTTCCCTACAAAAATAAAGACCTAAGCAAGAAACTTTGTATTCTTTGACACTGAACGTTGTGATGCGCAGGATTTAAAAATAACTTCAACGAAATATATAACTTACATTTTCACGAATAAAATACACAAACTGCGTTCAATTGGGATTTAAAACGAATCTTTTAAATGTTAATAATATCATAATCAGTAAACATAATTGTAGTATCATGATATACTATGGAGTACAAATCTCTTTACCGTAATCTCAGGCATACCAGCAGGTAGATTTCGTGTAGTAATTGACAAACAATTAAATAACCACGTATTATACAAATTGAGAGCCTCCGTTACTCTGCGGGTGTACAGAATAACCGTAGTATAAACTGAGTGTTTAGTTAGGACAAGGTACAAAGTTGTTTTATCATATTGTAGAATGGAAGTGAGATACCATAGAGATGGGATGTAATATCTACATTAGTTATTCTGGAATCGTACCATCTTGGTGACTTCAAGACAACAGTGAAGTCTTCAGACTTCTAGGAGTCGTCTCTTTCCTTTATAAGAGTGTGGTCTAATGCAAACCCTAAATATAAGACAAATGAAAACAAACTACTTCTATTCTTCTGTAAAATGCGCATGCGCATTATACTTTTCATAAAAATTATCGCGTAGGACCGCTACTATTAAAACCTACGTTTGTTTAGTTTTTCTGTGCTTCGGAAGGCACGGCCGTTGGTCCTGGTCTAGTCGTTACATGAGCCAAGTCAGTGGCCTTTGGCGGCTTTTTAACACTGACACCAGGGTTTATGAGGTCGGTTGTTGACCTTACAACCCACACGATGATGATGATGATGTTTAGTTTTCGATTTTCTCTCCTTCTGAAAAAAAAATCTTCACTACGCAATCTGTAGCATAATACTTTCATAAAAAAAATATCGCAAATCCTATATTTTTTAAATGGCTTCTCTAAGATTTTTACCTTTTAAAACATCATAACTCCGTCATTTTTAAACATTTTAAATACTGACCGACAAAAAAAATATCATTTATCAAACCTGCTCATAAAATTTCACGAGAATCGGTTAAGAAACGTGACCTGTAGAAGAGAACAAACAGACAGATGGACATACTAAAGCAATTTTGGTCAAGCTGAAACGGAGTCGCTTCGCGCTAAAATAGCTGCATAGTTTTAGACTTTGCCTGTGACATTAGGAAGATTCATCGCAATTCAAAGTAGAATAGTCATACCTTATACATATTCAGCCGTGTGGTGACGGCAGAGTAGAATACATTTGTCACCAATCCCCACTCTTCCCGTGGGTGTCGTAAGAGGCGACTTAGGGACTACACATTGAACCGGGAACGGGCAGCAGCGCTCTCTGATACAGTAACCTTTTAACCTGCGATCTCCAACCCGCCTGCCAAGCGTGGAGATTATGGCAAAACCAAACACTTAAGTGGAGGAGGCTCATAGTCCAGCAGTGGACTGTAACGGGCCGTTGATGTTGATAACATATTCTACCAGTGCCAAATTCATCCAAGTCACTTTCTATGAGTCACAAATAATAACTTTTTTTTAAATATTAAAAGGATGAACACCGAAGTTAGCTACAACACTAATAACAATAACTAATTCAATCCGAATAGACAATAAGTTCGTCTGTTTGTTCGTTTAATTGTTAGGGATGAGTGTGCAAGTTTCACTTATAAATATGTGCATATTTGGACGAGTCTGTCCCTTTTTGTTTAGCTATAGTCCCCTATGTAGATTAGTACACGTCAGAAGTTCCCGGACGTCCTAAGTTAAAAAAGCTGTTCTTTTTTCAAAGTATCCTTACTCTGGTCTATTGTTCTTGAAAGTCAGGTAGATTTAAAAACGAGGAAGGCACGGTGCTTTAAAACCGTTACGAGTTCGCTCAGGCCAATTTAAGTTTTAGATACATTGACGTTTTTTTCACGAGATATTTTGCTGCTGTTAGTAAACGGTTAATGTATTTTGCCTTTATTTAAATTCTCCGAGGTGCGCAGATAAATAGATAGCTAAGTCAAGGAATTTTCTAATAAATGAACCTATTCTGTTCCGGTCCGAAAAATATTTTTTTCAATTAATTTTAATTTGGAAAAAATCCTCTTCTCAGCAAACTTTGGAGGGAAACGATAATCATAATTTACCGGAAAGTTCACAGAGGCGAATTAATTAAGGTTTTTTTATTCAATTTTTTAAACAAAAGCCTTTTTAGGGTTCCTTGTTTGAGGGGTTCTTTAACAGACTATAATATTGTGGCACGGATTTAGGACTTAGTGAAAATTTCTAGGAAAATATAACTGATTTGTTCGTATTAATTTAAAAAATACATATACATTTGATTTGATATTTTGTTAATTGCGTAATCTTTCTATGACATTTGACATACTATTTAAACATTGATCGGAAATAATATATTAAAAAAAAAAACCTCAATACAAATTTTAATTTACACTTTCTAAAAAAACTTATTTATTTTTACAGTTATAAATAACAGTGAACTTGTAACTGAACATCTGATCTCTAAAATAATAATCAAAATTGGCCGTTGATCATCTAGTAGCAGATCCTTACTACGTTGTGAGAGTAACCCAAACTCTTTTAGAAATTTACAATGTGATCGTCTTTATATTATGTTTTCTATATACTGATTTGTCCCTATCTCTCGTCCGAACACAGGAGTACCAGTTGCCAGCCGGCAAGCAGCCTACTCCTGATTACCCATGTTCGCGGACTGAAAGAATAAAGTCACCAGGAAATCCCAGCGACTTTATTAAGCAATACTAACTTCGTATTCTGAAAAGAACTTCGAAGTTTATTGCTTCTTCAATAAGAGCCCGGGATTAGAACAGGGATTATTACATGATATATGTAATTTAAAAGGTATAAAAAGGTGGCTCCAGGACTGCCTCAGCAAGTCCCTAGAGCCGGCGACGGGTGTGTCGTCTGTAGTTCTGAATAGAACTTCTAGTTCTTAGAGGAACTTTCGTTGCGTGGCATTTCCTCAACAGAATGATCAATAACCAAGTTTCTCTAATGATACTTCCTGGAGACGACCATCCTAGCTCTACGCACCGGGTTACCCTTTTCCTTAAGCTATGCCAACTGTATTGATAAATACGGTTACATAGCCCCTCTGTGTCTTCCAATATACAGTCCGACAAGGGATCCAGTAATATCCAGCATTGACGAGGGGACTAGTTCTAGCTCCCTCAGCTGGACGATTACTAGGACCTTAGAACCCAAGCAAAGCAGCAGACTAGAAGCAAAGACCCGAGACGTACACACAATACAGCAAACCAGCCATCAAAGTATCTACGTGACGAGTGAGAATAAACGCTCCACCAACGCGCTCTCTGTGAGTCACTTCCCACTCTGTCCTTCAGAATGCTCCTGTCCTCCCCTTACCACAGAGGTGTAGGAAAAAGGTTAAAATAATAGACAACCCCGAAGGATTGTCGACAGCGGACTCTGGTCCGACCGGTGCGCCTTAAGCGATGGAAGGAGACCGAAGTCCCATCGTAGGAAGCCTAAGCTTCACGTTGTAGCCGAAGCTAGTGGACAACGTCCAATCGATACTAGCCGAAGCGTTCCCGATACGGCTGAGCCGTTATAGTAACCTTTTGGGAGGCTAATCCCGTCTTCCACCGAAGTGTCCAACGTATTGCGTTCAAGGGTGTGTTTATAGGATAGCCCACACGTGAACCAGCGCCCATGATGGTAAACCATCTTCCAACGAGCAAGCTCGAAGGGATGACCTCACAGCTGCTACTGACTGTGGGTCTCATATCTGGATTGCTCCTGCATACTGGATCTCCGTCTATCTGAACGGTACTGCCAGGGCAGATCTGCTCCAACTTCATATCTCCATATATATATATCTCCGCCGCGCGTCTCCGTGCCTGAGACCGCATATGAATCTAAAGACTCATTTCAGCTATCGCTCTGAATGTAGCTCGGTAGTAAATCATACATGATGATATTAGCCAGAGCAGCCCACGTTCAGGTTCTCGTTCTCAATTAATATGCTCGTTCCAGTATGCCTCTTCACAGACTTGTGTCTTGAAGGAAGCCACTATGTCCTCCGCTACCTCTATCAGGGATAATACTTGAAAGACTATCGTCGACACTAATCAGTCTGACGTACACCGTGCATGGATGTGGACAAGTCCCTCTCCACGACGATGTATTCAAGTCGCTGTATGCGTCTCGGTCAATCAGCGGTTCAGAGCTAGCCATGAGTTAGCGGCATTCATAGCAGCCCAATGGTTACTCCACATCTTCATAGGTCAGATACGGAAATCTCTCCACAGACTGGCGTCTTGAAGGTAGCCACTAAGATATTGTTAACTCCACTATCAGGGGTAATGCTTAGTGTACTTATCACGCCTAGGATGCGACCCATACTCTAGCTCAGAGCCAGACATGCAGTGCCAACAATATCATAGCAGCGATAGTTATACCTCATCTTCATGCGTCAGATAAGGGTTCTCTATTAGATGGTCAAATATAGTGCATTATGTGATCAGTTTGATCCAGCGGCCGTGTCCGCTTTCATTAGGTCATCTAGGAGCGTCAATCCTATGATTCCCTTGATTTTCATTTTTGACCATCTCGGATGGGATATGTCATCCATAGAGGCATAATTAACCGTTCCCATACCAAACAGGCAGCACGCCAGTCTTCAGGGACCGAAATCCCGTCGAAAGGCAGTGAGAGGCTGTGCAGCGCCTGCGACTTTAGGTTCGGCAATTATTTCACTTGGTTTTCCAAGTATAGACTTATATTAGTCTATTTTTGCACTTTTACAATAATGTCAATTTTCTTGAACTTAACGTTATTCCTAGACGGCCGACTGCCTCCTACCATGTATATTGGCGACACGCATCGACGGTACGCGCTAGGTCAACAAGCCTTTTCCTAAACTTGTTCGATATTTCTGAAACTCACAATGCGAACGTATCTCAGTCTATGCACCCCAAGTATGCATTTAGTTTTGCATTATCTCTTTTAGTTTCTGAGTTATTAATTTTAGAAATATCAAAAATGTCCAATACAAGACCGTATTAAAATTAAAAACATTCATTACAAGAACGTATTAAAATTATAAAAGTTCATTACAAGAACGTATTAAAAAAACAAAAATTCTCTTAATTTGTCTCGAATCTTTTATTATAACTTTCTCTATGTCATACAACAGACACACGTTGTTCTACATAGTTTAATTTACATTAGGGTCGGGGAGTTACAAACTATGTGATAATTGTTGTATTTTTTCATAATATCTTAGATCTTTAGTCTTGGTTATTGCTTTAGAAGTGTTTTACAATTCAATAGGCAGTTTAATCAAGAAACCAGAAGAATCATTTTATCATGTTGGGGACACGCACTTGCCCGTTTTAAAGCTTTTTTATTAATTAAAGAAGGGGCATTGACAAATCGGCTACCGTCTTAAGATGGACAGTTTGATAGACCAGGGTCCCGGCGTAACAGTCAACCCGCGTTCAATTTGGACATCCCCTTTTCGTTTTTCATAATGCTTAGATAGGCATCTCGGTGACTTCATACAAAAACATTAATTATTGTTGTATTAGTATCGGAAATAATAACTTATTGACATATTTTGAGGTCGCGACGATTTATATGTATATTGTAAAAGGAAATACAATATTAATGTCGTCACCTTTTTTTATGTTTTACTAAAATTTTGTTAAGGTGCCTTTATGGGGTTGGCCAGGCCATAGATGAGTGTCCGAGTAATTTTCGTTCATGAAAGATAAATCACTTTCGTGATTTTTAAAACACGTTTTTGTCCTACTTTTGTTGCAGAAGGTTTTGCGAAAGATTCTAAAATGTATTAATTTTCTAGCATGTATTCATTTTCTCATTTAATTCAAAATTCAAATGTATTTATTGCATTTCCACAATTAATTAGGCACTTAGGTACTAGTAGGAAAAGGTGTTAAAATTATTAATTGTGAAGCCCCGTTAGGGCACAGCAATATAAAATACAAGCAGAGGGCTCTACCATTACTTAAAATTAAAATCTTAATACAAAAACTACATTTACATACACAATAAGTAGAGTAGAGTAAAGAAGTAGAAGTACTTTGGTGTATTTCTTTATTTCTTAATTATTTTTATTATGATTTTATTTCTATAGTATTAAAATTCTAATAAATATAGTTTAAATGTGTTTAAATATTAATCACTTTTCATCAAAAAAATCTTTAGTAGTGTAATAGCACTTATTAATGAGGTGTTGTTTTAATTGTCTTATGAATGGTTTATAATTTTCTATATTCCTAATTTCGTTCGGGATATGGTTATATATTTAAATTAGCATTGAATGGGGGCCAAGGTTACATATTTCTAATTTAGAAAAGGGTTTCTTTAATTTATGTTGGGTGCGGTTATTTCTTTTTATACTTTTTTCTGGGGAATATAAATTCATATGTGCTCTAACAAATTTACAAGCTTCTAATATATATATTGACGTCAATGTGAGTAGTCGATGTTTTTTAAAGTATGGTCTACAAGATTTTTGTTGATTTATATTACACAAAATTCTAACGCACTTTTTTTGGAGGACGAAGACATCTTGTATATTTGTAGAGTTTCCCCAGAAGATTACTCCGTAGGTTGACCTCGGGTGCGCGTATGCATAATATGCTGAGAGAGCAGTTTTAAAATTTGTAGCTTTTAAAGTGTAGACAGAATGCAGTTTCCTTTATAAATAAAATATCTTTATTATTTTAATAAAATCCATATTATCATGCATCCATCCGCTTCTTCAAAAATAAAGTGTAGGTGGCTACTTAAACCATTATACTTTCCAAAGATCACCGATATTGTCTTCTCCAAGATTGGAAGATACGACCGATAAATTGGTCATAATAGAAACAAAAAACCATACCTACTGCGTCTTCAAGCCGGTGACGGATACCTTCTCTGATAGTGCCAGGGTTTGACAAATTGTGGTACCTTTTTCAGACTTAATGCTACGGCCATGCGCTTAGATGGTTATCTTGCATAAAAAAACTATGAAGTGCGAGTTGAGTTGAGTTAACTCAGGGTTCCGAGTAGGTTTGGACTCGCGCAGAAACTCGAAAAACTGATGCTAGTAAAAGAAGGTTTATAACGGGGATTATGTGGAATTATTATTTGTGTTTATTATTAAAATTTTATTGAATTTGGCCGTATTGTTTGTTCTTACCAAGAGAACTGCCACTTCCGCCATTTTGTTGCCAGTTTAATGGCTGAAATTACTAACAAAGTTTAAATTGTTGTAAGTCAACGAGAAATATTTGTAAACCATCCGTGTTTACTTTATTGTGGTCAGTCAAGTGTTCAACTCAAAAACTATTGTAAAAACTACAATTTTTGAGTCACCATTGGTGACTACCATTGTGAACTCTGACTTTAATCAACAAGGAACCCTAAAAACGAAAGGCGATGACCGTTTAGGTGGTTCTTGGGATCAGCTTATCGACGTCATTTATTTATAATGCCACCCAAATCAATTGCTATCTGCAGTATTTTGAAAGCCAGGGAGAATATCACTTGTGATAAGATTGAACAAGGAAAGTTAAGCAAGCTCACAATTTTTCATTTAGTTTCTTGTGGGGTGAGCTGATAAAGAACATTTTGTGGTATCATTTTAATAACTAGTTATGAAATCGTGAAGAAACAGTGAAGAAATTGTATCTTTTCGTAGCTAGTTATGAAAAACAGTTATGAAAACGGACCGAAGGGTAATTTTTAGTGACTACTGAATCAGTTTTGATGAAAACTCTGTCGGCTATACCAAGGGTATTTGCAGTCGACTTTTATGACTTTTGTAAGAAAAAGATGAGATAGAGTTCAATCGTTCTAAGTTTAGATCTTCCTCCCCATGGGAGAAAAAATAACTTAAGCCTAGATCTTACCAACTTATCTTTGATACGAATTACTTATACCAAAGTTCGCAGACATAGTAGAGTGTGGCAGAGACTCTGTTAATTAAATAACGCTTAATGTAACTTGCTAAGTTAACTTAACTTACTTTAGTGAAGTTCTGTAGTTAAATCTCTAAGGGCATATAAATGTTGCCACTTACCTCTATTCGTAGATTGGGCTTTATTTTTAGTTTCTTCATTGTTAAAACTACTTTAAACTGTTTTCGGTTTATAGGTGTTAATAATTTAAGAATGTAATAAATTTTTAAGTATACTTTCCTGGTTTTTTGTTGCTATAAAGTAAAGCAATGATATTTTTATATTAAAAAAAAGTATAAAAACACCATTTCTAAGATAGCCTTTCGGTCTATTTTGTTGCTACAAAATAAAAGAACGAATTATTTGACTCAGAGGAACAAAAGACGGTCGCTTCGCTCCCCGACGCGCATCAGAAATCTTTGATATTTGACACCATTATTATAGCCCGAAAAAGAAGTTGACAGTCGATCTTGTGCAAGCAGATAGCTGAAAATGTATATAGAAAAGTAGTAAAAGTCGCACACTACTTTCTCCCGTAAAAAAATAACTTACTCATTAAGCTAAAACTGCAAATATTTTCTCTTTTTTAATTACTAACAAAGAAGCCATAACCACAATTAAAACAGCACGCATGAGTACAATAATACTTCACCACATCACTCTAAATCTAACCGTTTACACCATAAAACTATCACCCACCATAACCTGAACCCTAGTTTTCAAAGCCCTGCCCTTTAGAATAGATTTTAATAACTCAAAGAGGGGTAACAGGGGTCATGTTATAATGGTTTTTAATATCAGTACAATCTCTGGGAGGGGCCAATATGTTTTTCAGTAATAAAAACATGGGGTGAACAATTAGTGGTCGTTGTAGGGATGTGGAAATATTATTTGTGTTAATTGTTAAGATTTTATCGAATTAGGGCGTGTTGTTTGTTGCTGTGCTACTTTTAATTTTTAAACTATAAGGTGTGGACCGTTATATTTTTTTATATAATATATATTTCATTTTCAGTTTTATAAATTACTAACTATTTCCTTGTTGTTAAGCCAATGGTTTCGGCTACCGTCAACGATAACCAATAACCATCCATTCATATCGTCACAGAATAAGTAATAGTAAATGTTATCTCACTTCTGAGCAAAGGTCTCCTGTCACAAAATATTGTCTCTAAGTAGTTCTACTTAGAAAGGCCGTACATACAGTGCCTCAAGGCTTTATCACAGTCGACGTATACATAATTTTATCTCGTGTTTCCGACACAAATTGAATCATACCTCGCTATTGATTGGTGGCCCACTTTACCTAGTTGTCAATTATTTCCGAATCCGCTTAACTATCCCAGGAGACAGAACTTCTGACATGGATTGTGACGGCCAACTCGTAGTTGTGTTATCAATATAGAGATATATAGGTATACAGTTATATGTACTTAAATAGTACCGATAAGCTCCGTAGGGAACATAGAACGGTTAGTTTTGCAGTATTATATCGTGGGGGTTGTATAAGGTCGACGACCTAGCGAAAAAACCCTGAGATGAAAAAGATTTTTGACATAGCTAGGGTTGCCATATTTTATGGTATACCTATAAAATCCGGACGAAAAGCCTGGTTCTTAATAAAAAGTCCTGACATTACGCTAAAGCGGGCGGTGGTGTAGCAAAAATAAGTAGGTAGGTATCTATTTTTCTATTCACGTAAAATTTATAAGTAGAAAAAGACAGTTTTAGTTTTTTGTTTTTTTTTTTCGTTTTGATGTATTATTTACTGCAATGTACCTAGTTGATTGTTACCAAAGAAAGGATCTTTTTATTGTTTTACTCTAAAATCCAAAAATCCTGACACTTTCCAAGTCCGGCCGGAATCCTGACAGGGACCAAAAAATCCTGACATGTCAGGACACATCCTGACGTATGGCAACCCTAGACATAGCTCATGTACTTAACGACTAAAGGGCGTCATAGACGGTTAAGATACGATATTGTAGCACGAGGCAGCCAGCTCTCTTGTCGCCATTCACATTTTATGTAAAACAAAATGGCGAATCAATCAGTGACCGGCCATTCTGCCTGATCCCCGCTTTGTATAAAATGTGAATGGCGACGAGAGAGCTGGCTGCCTTGTGCTATAATATCGTATCTTAACCGTCTGTGACGCAACACCTTCAGAAACACGGAATCATGCTTCTTTTCTAACAATTATGTGATTCAGCCTGCAATATGCGTTCTATTCTATTCAATATCCTAACCAAACTTGGAAAACTCTCATATTATATAAAGATTTCTGATTGAACAGTGTTTCCACAAGGTTACGAACCTATGTATTGAAAGACTTAATACTGAAGTTAGTCGTTACACGAGCTATGTCAACATTTGGCTGCTCTATAACATGGGCACCAGGGTTTGCGAGGTCGTTTGATCTACCTTACAAACCCCTCGATGAAAAAATAAATTACAATAAAACTCAAAATAGAAAATCTCATTAGGCCGAGCGTACTTTGCAATGGTTTTGCCAAAAAAACACACTATCACACTAATATTACAAATGTGAAAATATATTTGGATATTTAGATGTTTGGATGTTTGTTCCGCCTTCACGCTTAAAGTACTCAACCGATTTCGATGAAATTTGGAATGGAGATAGTTTGTAACCTGGATAAACACATAGAATACATTTTATAGAAAAAAGTCCTTCCGAAGTAATTCCAACGGGAAAATCTTACACAACGCGAGCGTAGCAGCGGGCGGACCTCTAGTATTAGATATACAGGGAACTGAGGACTATTCCTGGAAAATCTGTACTTAGCAAAATTTTCCAACGAAAATACAATCGTATTCAAAAGGAATTCTAGTAACTTTTAAATGTTTGATTTATTTATTCTTCAAATAAGTTAACATCGTGAATGGATTCGTTGAAACCACAAAGTCATTTTAATAAAATGTTTTTTAATATTCGTTCAATTTAATAATAAAAATATACAATATAGAAGTAGAAGACTTGAAGTACACACAAGCAACCTAGTTGTGTTTGGGCTCGTTGGATTTGTCTTAGGCGGGGTTATGTGGAAATAGCGCCCATAGTCGCTACTTTGACGATCAAATACCAGCACTTCTATTGATTCTATAAATGTAAAAAAATATATGCTAACAGAATATATCCTTAATTAAATTTTAAATCGAGTAGAATTTTTAAATACATTATAATAATTTAGAAATAAAAAGCACAAGTTTTAAAAGAAAAGCAGCAAAAAAGTTTTTTGACGTCCTAGATCTCGTAACTTAAAGCGATAGCCATAGTTTTTTTTTTCGTAAATATAACTTGCCAATTACTGACTTAGATTTTAAATCGATCACATTTTTCATAAACTCTGCCATTTTCTGTTAATAAGCAAAAGAGTTCAAGAAAAACGAGTTTTTCGCACGATTCCTGCGCTGCGCAGTGTCGGACGTAACCACCGTGAAGCATCGCACGCTAATATAAACGTTATTTCCGTAATGCGTCGGTTGAACTTTCAATTAAACCGCGTTGAGTTGCTAATTTTTGCAATAACCCGGCCTTAACAAAATTCGAATGGAGTTAATAAACTTTGTTTGCTGGAGTTATTTTAATTTTTTGAGTTGTTTTTGTCACATAAAATATCATCATCCATCATCGTGATCTACCTAAGATTTACATTAATTTCTTATCTTCTGAATTTTATTTTTTATAAAACTTAACTAATAACGCTATGTTATTTTCATTTATTTTTGCCTGCGTTGTCGTCGTTTCCAATATTTCCTTAGTTTTTTTTTTCTTTTATCAGATTTTATGACCTCACCCTCCATCTATTATCTCGTATAATGTATTTGTAATATTTTGTAAAAAAGATTTGAAGTAAACACGAATGTTTGCCAACAATCTAATAAAAGAAAATCCAATTCGAAGCTTTATATCAAAACATTGGCTCTCGGCGAAAATAGCACTATACCAAAACATTATTAGTTCTCAAACAACCTTAGTAGTACGTGAGCCTTTTCACCTTTTCTTTTCGCTTGTAGGGGAAAAAATAAAAATAATGCACCCACTTAGAGGGTCGCCGGTCGAAGGGGAGATGTTGCCAGTACAAAAAAATACCATTGTATCAAAATTACCTTTCTTTTCTTCGTCGTATATCTTGCGTGACGCCTTCTGCTAGTGTTATAAATATTATTGGTGCAATGTAATTGAATGTATAGAAAGGAAAATAATGGCTTTTAAATTAAAAAATAAAGCAGACAGTGAACTAGATTTTTTGATAATTATATTGTAAATGAAATAAATTTATAGATTTTATACATAATATTAAAATAATTATTTAACTAAGTAAGTATCTTAATAAAATAATCGATAGATGTTCTACACGTAAGAACCGCCGCCCCCGCTCAAACGCAAAATCAGACGCGAACGCATAGAACATTTATCGATTTATGCACAGATGGCTAGATGTATTCTTTTGTACCTATTGTGAAAGGGATTAATTTACCACGAAGTAACGTCTGAAATTATTCAGCATTATTTTTAGGGTTCCGTAGTCCGACAAGAAACCCTGATAAGATCGTTCAGTCCGTCTGTCTGTCCGTCCCAGTCTGTCACAGCACAATATCTTCTACGTTTATGAACCGATTTACATGTAACTTGGTTCGACGATACTTTGGATATAGATCTCAATTTTCAAAATACAAAAAAATTAAATTACCCCTTTTTAAGGGTACCTCCCCATACATGTAAAGTGGGGGTAAATTATTTTTTTTGAGCACACCCCCTTGTGTAGGGTATCGTTGAAATTGTCTTTAAAAATGAAGTTGGGTTTTCGTACAACATTTTTTTATCATAATATGTGAGATATAGCACGCCAAAGTCGTTAACACGGTGTCCCCCCCCCTGTAATTTCTAAAGTCTTGGACCTATAAACTTCAAATCACTCACGTAAATAAACTGGCGCGAAAACTCTTAATTTAAATTGTTTCGGGTATCTTGTGATGAATACTTTTGAAATTATAAATAAAATAAAAATATATACTTTTTTTCCAAAAGAACAGTAACTATAAAGTTTTTTTTACATTCTTTACTGTTAGGACTGAATGTAGATTAATCATTTAAAATAATATCCAGGGAAGAATAAATAAATCACCTACTAAGAACTAGAAAGAAACTCGCGCGGCGACAGATAAATGGAGATGATGATGATGCAAGAAATGCGAACAGCGCGGTATCAAAAATGACTACGGAACCCTACTTTATGCGTGGTCCGACACGCACTTGGACGGTTTTTTTTAATCACGATTCATATCATAGTAGAAATATCTACATCAAAATGGTATTAATTAGTATACGTCCTGAGGAAAGACTAGAGTGGAGTCAAAGTGTTCTGACGCGCGTCGCCTCGATCGTCTTTTGTTCCTCTGAGAGTGGAGTATACTTTAAATAAATAAAATTCAACACGATGCGTTTATAAATCGAACACTATGAACATACAAAATTAGAAGCAATGTTAAATTTCGTCGACCTTTTACAGACTTAGTAGCATAGGGAACATGCTCGTCATGTGTCTAGCCCGATTAGGGGATCGGACTACTTTTTTTATTTTATAAATCCAAACTTCTTAGTTTCTGCTATCAAACACTAAAAGAACTTTTGCTCTATCTTTAAAATTGACCGAGTTATAAAGGTTTGAAATTCAAGATTAGACAGAGACGCACATACCCACTTGTGACGTCATTTGTTAGTAACGCCATAATATAATCTCCATACAAAAAATTGTTTTTGAAAGAGACAGACAATATTGAAATTTAAAAAAATCACTGTAAATTCGTTTTTCAACCAATTCTATTTTTTTCTTCGCGAATCGTGTGCTACTAATCTATATTTTAAAAATAGTTCATAAAATATGGTTGATTCATAAAATATGGTGAACAGTCCGATCCCCTATTGCCGAGCATGCAAGTTCTAATCCTGACCAAGCTTACTAAAAAAATCGTTTCGTTGCACTTTTTAGTTGCAGGTGCGCAATGTAAAAACGACATCACTCTACAATAAAAATAAAACAAAATTACACCTAAATTAAATTACATTGCTGTCTGCAGCCGACACCTACTGAAACTTGGGCAATTATCACAATAAGGCTGCACGTGTTAAGTTATGAAGCCATGAAACAAACATTAGCGCTGAAACGGGCAAAAATTTGGAATTTAATTTCAGAGCAACGTGTTATGTGACAAATTCGGGCTATTTTAGGGAACAGTATAAAAGAGAAGGCTGTTTTATTATTAAAATTACAAAGTAACTAGCTATTATGACTACCTACTATAACATTAATAATATTAGTATCAACTCAACAGAGCTTCACAACATAAATGAATTAATAGTTTCAGCGTTACCGTTCTATAGAGGATATACGAACATTGTTTTCTAAGAAACAGTCGTAGTTAAATAAAGTTAGCCCACACATACAAAACCAAGTTCTTTTTACTTTTTATGTAAAATATGTACTTCTTATACTTCTAAAACTATTTAAGTTTTCATTAGTTCTATTTGATATTGCAAACTTTATAGTTCACTTCTGATACTGTGAAAATTAATTTGAAATTAATGTTTGCCAATCTAGGATTATTTACTTTGCACATAATTAACTATTTTGAAAATATACTTAATCAAATGGGATTTAAAAAAACAGATTTGTATAGTTCAGTAACGTTGACTAGGTACTAGGAATTCTGTCTGGTCTTTCATATTTTGAAAACATTAATTCGCGTAAAATCTTCTTTAATCTTGTTATAAAAACTAATAACCTTAAACAAAGAAACACCTCGTTAGACAATAGTCAGCAAAACGAGACGAAAATAATGTTTAGACTCCACTCAAAGTAATGAAGCGAGAAATTGTTCAGACGGTCCAAATCACCATCAGAATTGGCAAGTCCACTCTTACAAGACAAAATTAGTGATTGTTTGTACAAACTGGAGTATTTCCAAGATATTACTGGATCGAATTACTTTCTTGTATTGGCTGAGTTTCACTTAGCTTGATTGATTCGTCGGAACCAGACTCTGGGGTTTGCTAACTTTGTATTGTGCGAACTTTTCTTCTGCTACTTGTATTCAGTATTCTTGAGTTATAAAGCTGGTGACATTGTCTCTATTCGTTGAACAATTGATGAAGTTGCCTCTTCATAAGTTACTCACTTAAAATCACCATCAACAACAGCTCATATACGTCCCCACCAAGAGGCTTGATCCTACTCTGAATTAGGGCGATTAGGCTTTAGTCGACCACGCTGGCCCAGTGTGGGTTGGTCGACTTCACATACACCCTTTGAATTTCCTTACAGGAGTGTGCAGGTTTTATCACGATGTTTTCCTTCACCGTAAGAGCGTCGAATAAGCGTACATGAGAATTCAAATTCACCTAGCCACTAGACCACCGACGCTCTTAACTTAACATACTTAAATTATTAGTTGTTCATTTATTTGTTTTTTTTTTTCAGAAGATAGACGCATACAACCACAGCAGCCCCTCTCTCCAGACGTCTGCAGTCATCGGCCTATGCTCCATCGTGCTGATTGTGGGCATCCTTATTGGTGCAATCCTTGTTTGGAAGTAAGTTCACATTATCTTTTTCTACGTATTCTTCATACATACAGATAGTTATATCATTAACATTGTTATTTTCATGAGTTTCGCTAGTGGTAGGTTTAAAATTTTTATGACCCTTAATCTTCGATCCATCAGGAGCATCAAATACCTAAAACTATATCCAACACTAAACCAAAATCGGTTTGTTATATTTAAATTGATACTATATAGCACCGCCAAATCATTATACAAACCAGCCTTATAATGAGGCTACTATAAACAAATGATTAAAAGCCAAAATAGTAGAGGAGCCATAAAAAAAATCAATTCTCTCGTCATTAAGCCCCAATCCAATAATAAAATCTTTTATAGCTCGCCTCACGAGCTCTGGTTCTAATTTAACACAATATATATTTTTGTGTAGACAGCTACTTATCACCCGTAAGATATCCAGTTTCTAAATCTGTTGTCAAAGTGTCCGTAACGCGATGACACGAATATTGTGACACGTCTAATTACACCGACTGGGTAGGACAAATGTTAAGATAAAGCGTTTTACTCGTAAATGGAGAATCAGAAATATTGCTTTAGTACTAAATATTAGCAAAATTATGTTTTAGTACCGTCAGGACTCATAATTTCTTCAAAGTCCAGGAATATCTATTCGAAGTTACTTTTTAGACTTTACTTTATATTACTTATTAAGATTTTTGTTGTATTTACCAGCAAGTTAAATAAGAGGCACATAGTCAGACTACTAAAATAAAGTATTATAAATTATAAACGTAATGGAGAGGTAGGCCAAGTTTTCGTTGTTTATCTCTAGATACCGTTGTATTTCAAATAAAATCTAGATCCTAATAGCAAGGCAGGAGTTTTCTGACAGCTTATACAAAAGAATAGGTCATAAAAAAGCGGTAGATGGCGTTGACAAAATTACGGATCTGAAGATTTTTCAAAAACACGAAGAAACAGGGTCAAAATAATAAATAATCCTGCTTGATGTCTTGTCTTTTTTATTATCTCAATTGAAATTCCTGTGAAAAAAAGTCATGGTTTCTCAGCGCCATCTATTGTTTAGGTTCGATTTTTTTACGACTTGTCAGAAAATCCCCCAAAATTACATCAACGCCGTTGCTCGTAGCTTAAACCTCAACCCGCGCCTAGGATTAAATCTCGAATAGGTGACAGCCGCGCTCTAATCAACTTTCCCGAGCCATTGCCTCGTGTGTCGACGGCTTTAACGATTAAACTGTCACATCCGAACCATTGTTGAACGTCGACACGTTCAGCACTAGGAGTTATAACGAGAAATTGTTGAGATTACATACTACCTGCTTAAATACTTATATGTAATTGAATTATGTCTATTGTTTCCTCTTGAATTATCCTGTTGAACAATGTTTTCGATTAATTTATCACTTTGATTATTTAAAAACAATAACCATAATCAAATTACTTGGAAAGTGTAAATTAATTTGATATTTCTTAACACCAGAGTTAAATCTTTGAACAAGAAATTGACCGAACACAGAACCTTGTACGAGACAAATAATAATTCTCTTAATTTGAGGACTTCAGTCATAGTTTACGTATAATACAGAACTCTTAAAATAAAAACGATATTTTCTAGAATGTTCTCCATGTTTTCCATTCATAGAAAAAACTTAGGGGGTTCGCTACGTCACAACAAAAGACGATAAACCTTGTTACACTTGATCTATGACCATTCTTTAAACGCTGATTTAGACTGAAACCATTTCAGTAATGCATATGAACAAACTACAAATTACACGAGAAAACACAAAAAATTAACGCTTGGCCTTGAATACTTTAGTACGAACGAACCCACCGCATTTATCTGAAATCTGATAGGAATATACAGACAAACAGAACCCCCATCCGCTTCAACATCAATTCATATGCGCTCCCGTCGACTGGAATAGCAAACAGACCGTCTCCCACACTTAATATCGATGCAGTTGTCCGGAAATACACCCCGGAACCGGTGGCATTTCGGCTGAGCTCCTGCTGACCAACCCTAGTATACTCCGGAACAACGCGTCCGTGTTTATTGACCATAAATCACGCCAAATGTCAATATGTGGACGGCCATAGCTGGACCAAGGGTGGTTTCCGTTACGATCCGAGAAGATAGCGGCTAGAAAGTCAAAGTTATGGATGGAGTTTTACAAGGTTATGTAGTGACAGCTACTAAGCTAGTACATTTGATGGTACATTAGTTGGTGGACTTAATTTTGCATACTGAAGTCAAAATTATTCATAACTTCGTTAAAGAATTTTGTTTTATCCAACAAAAATATCCAGTTCCAATTAACATACAATGCAATCATTAAAACATTCTTCAACACAAAACTCAAAATAACAAACTTTCGATTAAAATTAAAAGTTTTAAAAACTACTTTAATTTTTTCTCATCCGCACTTCGTAATGTTGAAGCGTGACTAATTATGCCAAAATTATACGGGACGTTTCCTGGCGGCACATGATTGGTTGACTCCAAATTGGCCGACCAATCAACGTCGAGGGCGTACACTCCTGCGCAGCAAGTCTAGCTTCGCGTATAATGAAGCTCCTGGTATGAATATTCAGTTCCATTGTTGTTTTAACAGCAATTGTTTTTGGATTTCAAGGTATGCAATGCCTTTATACATAATTTATGTTATGTATCTATTCATATCTACTTTATGTGGACAAGTTGTTTTGCCTAGAAGGGAGATTTTCTCTAAAATGACTTAATTCTTATCACCCCTCAGACGCTAAGAAAAACACGCTTATTTAGCAATAAAAATTAAACCTGAACCCTTCAAAAGCCACCCTTAGCAAAGAAAGTTGAACGCGAATAAAAAAAAAACAAAAAAATCGCATTTAAAAGGCAGGCCTGCTCTCGACAGCATACTTCTCCACCTGAGGGTAGACTCGTAAAAAAGTACAGCTTCCATAGCTAAGACAAAGGCACCCAGTAAATAGTCCATTGTGTTACTCCGGTGTTGGAACTCGCAACTAGCGGGTTCTCAACGAGTTTCCAACGGGTCGAGTGCGCAGTTTCGAGAACGAAATTCTTTTGAGGGCTGTTGTGAGCTTAAGTTGGTTTGGTGTTGGCTCTGGGTAAATTCTTGAACTATTTTGCGTTAAGTTCAGCAATAAATAGTTTATTTTTATTTTCGTGAAATGGAAGTAATTTTTCTATTGTTTGTTTTAGCTTCGCTTTTACTTCAATCAACTCCACACCTTTATAAAACAAAGGAAAAATTGTAATTTACACTTTAAATCCTAATATTTGTATGAGTTTTAATGATGTTTCTAATAACGTTGCAACTTACAATAGAAGTAGCAATAGCTTTCTATTTTCTAATACCTGAAGTGAACTAGTTTTCTCTGAAAATATCTAACTTTTGATATAAAATATTCTACCAGCTGCTGAAATAAGTGTTTTTGAATTCCCTATTGAAGCTAGGAAAGAGTTTCTAAGTCCACGATTTCTAAAAGAAAAATACGTGTTTTCATTGCCAGCAACTCGTGAAGCACCTCGCTCCGTTTACGATACGGCGCATAAAGAACTAGCAGTTGCTTCTGAAGTCTCCTGAGCTCTAACAAAAGGAGCTCTTAGTAGAGAAAATAGGGACAAATTGTATTCTAATGTATTTTCCTAAGCAAAAACTGTAATTGTTCTCCTAATATGCCAAGCAGAACCAGCGCTTGCTAATAGAATATCGGTAACAAATGCTTCTGTCTTCATAAGCAGCCTAGATACCGGGTGTGATTCGTGCATGTTTTTTTAAGTATGAAATAAATAATTATGGACAAATAAGATGTAGAATATAAAATGGTATAACGATGCTACAAATCAACTCTAGAAAGTTTTTGACAATTAAAATAAAATATACCTGTGAAAAAGAAATAATATATAGTCGAACATTAGAGGTAGCTTAAAGAAGAACTTCTTTGTTGATTATTCGAACACAGTTTTCAAAACAAATTAAAAGGGTTAAAAAGAGATAAAATTTAAATTTTAAAAATGTTGGTGATTTGTTTTTTATTACTAAATATGAATCTTTATATTTCAAAATCAAGTTGTCCAATACCAGTGTAATTCTTACTGTTCGTTTAGGGTGTTCAATAAAAATAATCTACCACTTTCTTAGCTAACTGTACGAGTAATACCCTGTATCTTACACGGTCCTAATGCTATCTTCAGATCTGGAATACTATCTTGCTGTTTATGGTTGAACGTCTTTATTAAGCCAGCATTGTCTCGTTCTCATTATGGTAACCAAATCGAACCCCGCGTTGATTTCGAGCACACGTACAATCTTACCAGTTTATGTTGATCTCTGATTTTTGTACAGAATCGCTTTTTACTAAGTTTATTTAAAAGAAATTGACTTAATTTGTTTTTATTCAGATTGAACTTAAATTGATCTAGTGAATATAATGAAATTTATTAGTCAAACAAATAAAGTTGCAGAGCTAATAAGTAAAATATAAAGAAGCGATGTGTCATGTTAAATTGGTAGTGTTTACATATGGCGCATGCGCAGCGCTTATTATTGGCGATCTGCATACAATCACATAATTAGCATAATATCTCAATTCGTTCTTACGGTGCGCACTGATTTGAATAGCTACAAACATTTCACGCATCGTGGATTTGGTGGGACACATTGGTAGAACGTTCGCCGAGCGAAAAAAATAATATAAATAATAATCACACTAATATTATAAATGTGAAAATATATTTGGATGTTTAGATGTTTGGTTGTTTGTTCCGCTTTCAAGCCTGACTACTATACGGATTTGAATGAAATTTGGAATAGAGATAGTTTGTACCCTGGATTAATAAAAAGGATACTTTTTGCGGGGGAAAATCTTATTGCCACGTGAAAATCTTACATAATGCGAGCGTACACAGACTGCTAGTAAAAAATATATTTAACTACAGTAAACTTATTCCTCGTATTACGAGTCACAGACATGCATACAATGTTAAAATCTATTTTCATACAACATGAAATCATAGTTATTTTCATATGGGATGAATAATTTTATAACCATACACTTCTGGTCATATTTAAAAAAACAGTTATATTTTACTTACCATTCATCCAAGCAGTGAGTATCACTCTAAACTTCAAGCCTTTGTGTTCAAAACAATCAAAATTGAAGGTTATTGTGTTGTAAATAAGAGTTTCCGATTGGTGCTTGTTTCACACACCATAAATAATGGTTCACTTGTTTTCAGACGATGGTATCACTTGGATCATACAACAGAAGTTTTTAATATTACAGTAACTAGATTCCCTTTTTTCGGTGGATTTTTATTACAATTTGTGGGAACTTGTTTATCTGTGGAAAATCCATATACTATAAAAACATTGTATTATTATTTGTTTATTTATTTATTAATCAAAGCTTACATCTAAGATACATAAAATTATTTTAGTTGTTTACCCAGTGCGATATTATTTTGTTGATTCTGATAAATTTATATTTTTTTATCGTCGTAAAAAATGTCTGACAAAGAGACGGAAAAAAGCGACCGTACGGATACCAACCAACGTATTTAAAAAGTTGTATTTTAATAAGTTTGATAAAAATACTTGCCAAAACTGCAGACGTTTCTGAATTCAGGCTAAATTTCAACACATTGGAGTGGTACATCAACATCAACGGCCCGTTACAGTCCACTGCTGGACTATGAGCCTTCTACACTTAAGTGAAGGGTTATGCCATAATCTCCACGCTTGGCAGGCGGGTTGGAGATCGCAGATTAAAAGGTTGTACATAATATGAACTGATGTACGAATGCTCTTTTTGCCTGTCTTACTATATTATTTTCTTTTGAGAAAATTCAGCTTATAGTGGAAAAACATTTTTTACAAAACATCCTAAAAAATATACTTTTACAAAGTTGATATAAAGAACTAAATGAGGTATCGTTTTATTTGTTTTTAACCTGTAACGCTAAAAAAATCTCAATTACGTTATTTTTTTCGTTTTACTGGACTTTGCTGAAATACTAAATAGAATGATCCTTTTACCAAGAAAACATTAGCTATTTCTAAAAATTGACTACAACCTGCAATGGAAAGGCGAGTATAAAGGTACCTTTACACAACAATGACATTAGAACCTAACCGACCTTTGACATTATGAAAGCGAAATATGAAACAATAAAGACATTAAAATAAGCAAATCTGTTCAAAGAACACGATTTTATTGTCATTATATTAATCTTTGAGCTTTTGTCACGTTTCTTCGCTACGTATCTAAGTATAATACGCTGTATTACCCCTATATAATTAGTTACATAAGCTATAAATGCACGCGCACTTAAGTTGCATGCTTAGTAACTAAAAAAACCTTAGATTATTATTGTTACAGAAAACGTCTGTTAACGAAATATCTAATAATTATAAAGCGAATTATAATGTTTCTGGTCCGGATAGCCAAGGAGATGCAGGTTCGAGTCCTGTCCAAGATCGACAAAATTTTTCATTTTTCGCTGTATAATTATTAAAAAAACCTTCTAATATTTTCCCAGTATTTTTCATACTGTACTAAAATCTAATATCAATCTGTCTATCATCATCATCAACAGCCCGTTACAGTCCACTGCTGGACTATGAGCCTCCTCCACTTAAGTGGAGGGTTTTGCCATAATCTCCACGCTTGGCAGGCGGGTTGGACATCGCAGGTTAAAAGGTTACTGTATCAGAGAGCGCTGCTGCCCGTTCCCTGTTCAATGTGTAGTCCCTAAGTCGCCTCTTACGACACCCACGGGAAGAGTAGGGGTTGGTGACAAATGTATTCTACTCTGCCGTCACCACACGGCTTTGTCTATGCATATATGTATTCCTTTCTTTTGTATGGATGTAAAACTTAACTTATCCATCACTATGGATTCTTACAAAAAACACTAGCTCACAATTTATCTCCACCTAAAAGATCAAACCCTGTTAATGATAGAATCTCTGTCTACCCTTAATTAGAACACGTCCAAATAAACACTAACTGGTAAACACGTACGTATAGCATAATTAATGAGCGTGGTTTAACCTATGTACTAAAGTAAGTATTACCTAACCAAATTCAATATTATCTACAGATATTCAAATGGAGGCCCTTGTGTCTGGGCGCTTTGTGATCCTAATTTGGGTAAAGCCAACCAAAATTGATTAAAGGCTTTAGCTTGGGCCAAGTTATAATTGAAACTTAAGATCCCTTTGCACTATGTTATCTTATTCTTAGTGCTGCCATTAACAGACTTGTGGTCAGTCCAGACCTATTGTACTTTCAAATACCTGAAATTAGGACTTACCTTATCTATGTAGACATAGGGGTTGCAAGTTAGATATCGACTATCCGATTCCTATATATTTTCGAATACGAAGATTTTAAAAAGACTATTCAACACTCCGTGCTCTTTTTAAAAAAATATTGTCAGGACTGAGGACTCCTTATGCCCGGGTTCACCAAAGCGGAGAGGAGAGGAGATGTATTTGCACATCTCCTCTCCGCTTAGCTTCAATAACGAAATCTGATTGGTTATTCAACACATCTCCTCTCCTCTCCGCTTTTGTGGAAACTGGGCCTTACACCTGCGATGAATTCAAAGTTGTGTGTGAAGTCGACCCAACCACACTGGATGGAACCGTGTAATTGAGGGCTGATCGCACAAATGTTAAAATGTACTGATTGTATTAACGGTTAAAAAAAAATATCTGTTTATTTCTCATAAAGTAAAATACTTAAACAACATGCAAGACTTAATCTTATCTTAAAAATATTGTAAGTAAGCCTAAAAAACTGTCTATAATCTAACAAAGTTGAATATGTTTGTGATTAGAGCTTGGAACTGCATCCAGTTCCTTGGTATTTAGTATATAAAATGAGTTTTACTTTCGGCCAAAAAAGTATTTAAAAAATTCAAAACTTTTTTGTTATAATGTTGTGTACGTATATGAAATAAAATAAAATATAATATGTATCTTGAGCCTGTATATATAAGAAAATTAATCTAATAACGTAGTATTGATACAATACCTATGTATTCCAAACTAAATCTTCTAGAAAGAATACCAAAATTATCTACTATACAACGAAACAAATATCAAGAACCCTTTTGGTTATAACCACATGACCTTTAAAGTTCCCAGCGATGGTGGTCTAATTAGTTCAGCATCCACTAACACAACACAGTCGACTGAACCCGCCTCGTCTTTCGGTGGCGCCTCCGAGGTGTAAGTATGCCTTAAAATGTGGACGCATTACATGTTGAGGTGATAGACATTAGGGGCTCTGCAGACTGTCCAATCCGACCGATACAACTGATCTCACAGATAGCAGTCGTCCAACTATTTTATTATTTTTATCGGTGGGATGTCGGATTTAACAGATGAGAATTGAGAAAAAAATATGATTGCATGAATAGATACAAAATCCGTAATATGGACAATGCAAACACGAACCACTCTAAAAAATTAATAACTTCTTCAGTAAAATTGTTCAAATGAAAATAAAATCTCTTTATTTTATTTTATCCCGACATTGATATATTTTCTGAAAACTTTGTTTAGATATTCTAAGAACACTTACCTTTTTAAAACAGAGTATAACAAACAAACAAACAAACAAACATCTCGATTTTATCCCTAAAGAGATGAGCACAGGCAGACATATAAATATTTAACACAAGAGAAAGCCCTTTCCAAAAACTGTCAAAGTCAAAATTTTTTATTCGAATTAACATTTTTACAAATCATTTTTCGACGTCAAAGCTATCATGGATGGCACGTTCACTACCAGTGTACGCCCTCTGTGGAGAAGAACGGCCAGAAGAAACTCCACAGGAATTGTGTCTTTTGTACTTTTTTTTTTAATATATAAAGAATCATACATGAGTCATAATTACAATCTACTCCGCTAATTTGGACTGGAACTGTCTAAACATATGAGGGAGAACGTAACTCCTCCTATTTCAAATTGCTGCCCAACAGGGTCCATGATGTGTACGTACCTTCTATTTACCTTTTAGAACATCTACTCTACCATTGTGGAATGCAATAAATAAATAAATAACTTGGCCTTAACCAATCTCTATGATTTTTAATACACGTAATAGAATAAGGGAAGGTGTGGGACCCGAATCCGACGAGGTGCTAACCTGACAGCTCCGTATCTGCCACAAAAGGGGATTAAATTACTTTTCGTGACACTGACAGGAGGAAGGAAGTTTATGGCCCGCTTCTCACTTCGCTTCTTGCGTGTGACTTTTTTCGTTTAGTGAACGGATTTCTGAAGACGCATTTTTGAGTCGGCAATTCGCATTCGAAAATAATTCGCACACGTACCTAACCTTTTTCTACGTTGTTAAATTATTCGAATATTGTTTTGCCATTATAATTAACTAAAACAAACTCTTTTAATTCCACGCATTAAAAAAAGTAAAAAGTTAACTGCCATTCTACAGTTTTTAGATATAAAAGGTAATTTATCGCAATCCTTTTGTCAAAATGCACGTGTGTCAATATCAAATTAAAAATAAACTACAGACAAAATGGCGCGGTACGTATCAATATATTTCATAGAAGAAATCGAAGTTTGAGACACCGAGTCACAGAATGAGTTTTCATGAATACAGATTTCAGGAAATTCGTATGCCAATATTGTGATATCGAATGTGAATTGAAGATCGAGTGCTTCAAAAATCCGCCTCCTAGCGCCTTGTGTGAAGAATAACCAATGACAGGTGTTATAGATTTTGTTTGAAATGTAGGTCACCTGATTTGTTGGAGTTTTGAATGTGGAATAGATTTTTATTTGACTATAAATGAAGATATTTATCTACTTATTTATTTACTTGATCTTACCTCTACCCTGTCCTGTCTTTTCCAAATTATTCCGTTGATATCACAATTGTTTAAGCGCGTTTAGTTTCCCAAACTTGACACTGGCACAAAGTTAATCTAGTGCCATAAAAAAAAGTATTTATAGTATGCGGTTGTTGTATGTATTGTCAGTGTTTGAAATACAAGGAAACTTGTAAGCATAATATCCTAACGTTCCAAGATCTTCCTATTCAGTTTCCTGAATTAAATACAACTACTTAATAGAATATTGTGTAGATATTTTTCATCACTTTAGAGACACATCAACATCATCAACGGCCCGTTACAGTCCACTGCTGGACTATGAGGCTCCTCCACTTAAGTGGAGGGTTTTGCCATAATCTTCACAAAAGCAGGCGGGTTGGAGATCGCAGATTAAAAGGTTACTGTATCAGAGAGCGCTGCTGCCCGTTCCCTGTTCAATGTGTAGTCCCTAAGTCGCCTCTTACGACACCCACGGGTTGGTGACAAATGTATTCTACTCTGCCGTCCCCACACGGCTTAGAGACACAATCAAGGAATTTGTGAAACTATAAAAAAAAACAATCCAAAAAGTTCTTAAAAACATTTAAATTACTGATGTTACGATTATTAATGCTGTTCAATTTCATATTCTTGTTATTATGTGTTAATAAAAAAAATACTATCTGGCTACAAGAACTCAATTCTGACCCCCCATTCGATACCAGATACCCGTAACACTCGAAATACCAGAAAAAGTGTTACAAAACATCTAACACCGTCCATAGCTCATTAACACGCTCTGTCTACGTCCATACAGCCACACGCCAATCAATCGCGTAATATGTCAGAATACATTAGTGATGACCCAATAGTTATCGATAGAGTAATCCGAAACCGCGGCCAACCTGCGGTTATCGACAAAACGTGGTGTCGTCGTCGCGAGTTTAGTGTTGTAATGAATTTGAGTCGGTTACGCGTGAATTACGGTGCTTTAATTTGATTAAAACAATTTATTTATTTGTGGATAAGTAGGAAATCAAAGTATTAATAAACGAACTCTTATTTTTATCTTACTTTTTCGTCTTACCTTCTGGGCTAATTCTCTAGTTCTTTTAACTCAAGTTTTTCCTAAACTGCGGCAACTACTACTACACATAACTTCTATTCCTACTACTTTACTACATATAATTCCAGTTCAATCTACGGACATTAATAGTATATTTATTTTAGAATAAAGTAAATGCTTATCCATTAAATAATAGTTTTGTTTTATAATTCCGCTAGACATAAATACTATAGGTAAACTTTACTATCTGTTTGCTAACAAAGTTTATCGGAACTGTCACTTTCAGTCCACATTACGCAGCTTTATCCATTTATCGACACACCAACTACTTTCCCAGCACTTAATATCAATGAATAATGTAATATTGGTTCTTGCTAAGAGATATTTATACTTTTTTGCAAAATGAAAAATGAATATTTAAGGTAGGTACGAAAGCATTCTATGTATACACGACGAAGATCTGAAATAATTTTATGAATACTTGTGATCTTAACTCAATTTTCATTACATCATAGTCTCAATTTTTTATTGTTATCTCTACACTAACTGCATCACATTGTTAGAATAGTAATTTATGAGTACAATTTATACTATCATTCTCTTTGTATGTATAATATTCTAATATTTCTACCCGGCTACGCCCGGGATTGAAACATTATGACAATCGCCATATTTTTTAGTGTAAAGGTCAAACATTCTTTTTTCTTTATATCATAAATATAGTAGCCTGTAGGCTATAACCTACCAGTAATCTACCGGTAACCTTGTCAGTAATCTCTTCTATCGATTGGTACAAACCCCATCGAAATCGGTGCAGCCGTTCCCTAGTTATAAAATGACAAACATTCAGTTTTATATTATATATTTAAGTTTAATATCCTAGCATTTTCTAAATGAAAATTTTCCCGCGACTGGCGACTGCCGATTGCCAAAAAAAAGCTCTCCATACAGTAAATATTGTCACGAAGTTTACCTTCTAAGTTTCCCAATGCAGGTTTTCTTTGTGATTAACAAGCTGTCAAATTCAAATCTTAGAACGGTACTTTGATCACAGAACAGCTTGATACACAAAAGTTGCGATTTATAAACACAGATTCTTACGTACAGTTTGCTAAGCATGTGTGTGGTCTACAGTACAAGCACAGATAGATACTGGCTGAGATTAAAAGCCTTTGAAGGTAGCAGAAACGAATAATAATTTTATCTTTGATAAATGAGATGCGAGATAAGTTTATAGCATGAATACAGTAAGCTCGTGAGTGGATTTAAATTATGCAGATGTATCTTTCACTCTTCCTAGCTAATCCACTAAAAGGAATAAGTGGGTAAGATACACATTTGTCCGTTCCTTTGTGAAGGAGATTTTCTAGAAATACGTTATTATGTTTCTGGATTTAAAATCTAAACAAACACTGTTAAGAAAAGAAATAAAATTTTAAGTTTCAGCTATCTCTACTTTTATAAGCACTTAATTTGTTTAAAAAATGTATCAAAGTAGCTACATAATAAATAAACAAAAGAAAGTTTTTAAAAAGAATACTAAATAGCCTTATGTTGGTTGACCTACTCCGCTATCGAGTATTGCTTGCCTACTTCAGGAAATAGTAATATAACTAATTTTAAGTTAACTTTTTTTTTTTATTAATTAAGCAGGCAAACGAGCGGACGAGCCACAGTGGTGGTAAGTGGTCATCGTCGCCCATGGACATTCGCACCATCGTGACCATTATAATCATATAACGCATATAACGAATAAAGCCTTTCGTCTCCTTGGATTTGTCATAAGATCAATTAAAAATTTCAAAAACTATTGTTCCATCTTATTACTCTATAATAGTCTAGTTCGAAGCATCTTAGAATACGCTGCAGTCATCTGGTATCCTTGCTACTCATTTAAAAAAAAAAAAAAAAAATTCAATAGATCTCAATCCACACAAGACCAGGGCATCTTTCCTACAGCTGATTATCTTTGAAAAGGCAAAACAAGGCCTTCTTTGGCCAAAACTCAACACATTGTCATGGTATAGACAGCCCCTAGAGACTAGTTCATTGTGGGTGGTCTATAAGCATTCTAAAAGACAGTGTATTCTCTGTAAAGCTTTTATGACCAAGTACTCATCGTTTCGTGTTTTACGAGACAAGAGACCCCGTTCGGCAAAATATAAAAGGAGAAAATTAACATTTGTTTTCTAGTTAAATTCCTTTCATATAAACTTTTTTGTATAAAAATGAGGTTGGTCCTTCCTTTAATAGTGTTTGTAATATTGTAATAATTATTACAATACCCACCGTTTCACTTGATTTACAAAATGTTTAAGAGTTTAGGAAAAAATAATAGGTGGTTAATTATATAAAATTGAACTATATTTATATTTGCGGTAAGGAAATAAAAATAAATGGCTTCCTTTTTATATACAGACGCATAAAAAACCGCAATCATTACAACTCTATTGCAAAATAGAAAATTAATAATAGATATCTATTACACCCACATTTGGTATTATTCCGTCAAAAATTTAATAAAATCATCACGCCATGTGCAGCTACCTGATTTTTTTCAAACAATAATTGCAGAAGCAGCTGTCGAATATTTTAAATTGATATGTCTGTCCCTTTCTAATACTTTTTTTTGTGAGCTACCTGTGATTAAGCGGATTAGCGGATCTAATATGTTTGTAATAACTTCATAAGATACTTGTAGATTTAAGAGATTTTGTTATTAAATACATATTTGTTGTTGAATATCCAAAGTCATTATTTTACAGCAAGATAAATATTTAAAATTTCAAATGTATTCATGCGAGTAAAGGCTGTTTTAAGTTTAAAAGATCTTAGATATGTATGTACTTAATCTTTTTTTTTCATGTATTACTCAAAAAACCAATAATCAATCATAAATTAAAATCGTTAATCTTATTCATATTATGAACCTATAGATGAAAAATTTCCAGTGCAGTGGGTTTCTTTATTTAGTCTGAGATAAATACCTACTATCAATGTTGTCATTGATAATGCAATTCCCGAATGTCGAGATAATAGTAAGTATATTATCCCTATAAATCCAACAGTTATTAAAACATGCTTGCTTATCCATTGGAATGCATAACCCCACCGCAATACATTGTACTTTAGACAAATATTAATAGAGATCTTTTGATAGCGCACAATACAACTAAAGGTCTTAGGGTTTTCGTAAGCGATATCAATGAAATATTACCAAACTACTAACAATTGGGATGCAAGCTGATGATTTTAAGGAGATTGGAAGATTTTTAAGGGTACTGGTGTCAGAAGAAAAAGATAGTAACACAATATGTACGAGTTTAATAGAAATTTTTGCTTAGTAGGTACTGCACGCACTGGAAGCATAAAAAAATCTATTCCTTAAGGTTTATAAATTTTTACATTTACCTACTTGCAAATTACAGTCGCCAACAATAACTCTCACGAGCCTTATGACATTTCCTCACCTCCAAACGTCACATCACATAATAGTCATAATTTAGATCCAGAGTTCACATTTCATCAAGCCACGCCAACGCGTACGCCTCGAGTGCGAAATTAAAGCTATCCATCTTCCATGACTGATAGTGAGACGCCAAATTTCATAAAAGCTACGTATAATAGGATAAAGGCGAGTATTAACATAATGTCTCGTGCTGGAAATTAGAGATGAGAGGGAGACGCGTTTTGTAACTTAAGGTTAAACATCAGCTGCAGTGGCGCCACCAACAATTTTAACAGTTACGACTTATATAACTTATTGATTATATTTAGGACTATAAAATAATAACTAAAATGTATTTGTAACCCTTAATAATTTCGATCCAAGTCACTGACAATATTCGTAAGTAAATGATTTATTTCAATTGGTGGCGCTACTGCAGCTGATGTTTAACCTTAAATTGTAAGTTAGTCAAAAGTAATTTTTTTTTTATTCGAATTAAGATTTTTACAAATCATTTTTCGACGTCAAAGCTAACATGGATGGCACGTTCACTACCAGTGTACGCCCTCTGTGGAGAAGAACGGCCAGAAGAAACTCCACAGGAATTGTATCTTTTGTACTTTTCTTTTAAATATAATAAAGAATCATACATGAGTCATAATTACAATCTACTCCGCTGATTTGGAACAACAGTTGACCAGACGTTTTTATCATCTAAGTAATCATTTATCGTATAATAGGCCTTAGAACATAAAATAGTTTTAATTTTAGCTTTAAATTGGCTATCGGACAGATTTACAATATCATCTGGTATTTTATTATAGAAGCGAATACAGTGTATGTATGAATTATTAACCTTACACAGTCTAAACTTTGAGTGCGCTATTTTATTTTTATTTCTAGTATTTATATTATGTATATCAGAATTCTTAGGAAATAGCATTATGTTCTTCCGGACATACAAGATGTTTTCAAATATGTACTGTGATGGTTCACGTTTTGAACAGAAAAGAACCTCCTTTTAGTCCGCGCAAAAACTGCACACGACCTGAATGTCACTCTCTGAACAGATCACTTGTTGTCGATGATGATGATAATGATGATTATATCTTTCTGATGATGATTATATCTTTCTCGATAAGGAATATTTATAGGTATTGTTAACCGAACTTTATTGATATTGCTACATCACTAGTGGTTGTGTCCCTGTCGCATGCGCACAACACTGGTGGGAGGACTTTGACAGATAGACAGTGTGCTCTCGCGCCAATTTGGTAGCAATTAGGTAGTACTGTGTTTAAAAACAATCTTTTGTTATTCTGTTTAATAAAAAAGGGAAATCTTGATTTACATATTACCATAAAAAGCGTACAAGCTACAATGTCTAATTTTAGATACACGTGCTACCAAAACATTATGGTATATTTTTTTCCGTCTTCCTGAAAATGTGTGGATAACTAGATAACAAAATAATTAGTTTTAGCTTAAGCTCTAAATTCAAAGAAACTACCAGAGTAAAACATTGTTTCTAAATTGTAAACCTTCTACCATACAAGAATAGTAAAAATATTGTGCTATTCAAACATCCTCATCATTCATATCGGGAAAATTGTAGCACTCTTTTCTCTCTGGATTTTCTCTATCACGGCCATAATTTGCCGCAATTTCCATTAAACCTAACCTAATTGTCATTTTTTTTACAGACACAAACGGAAAGTCACCAACCTCCTGCCTTCGAAGTCATCAGCACCTCAAGGTGCGGGCTCCCAGAGAAGAGCGCCGCCTCCAGCTCCATTGTACGAAGACCTGCAGGATCTGCCCAGACGGCCACCTTTGCCTCATCGACCTGATCTCGAACCACAGCTGGAGGTAAATCTTATTGAAGTTCATCCAAAAACTTGTTTTGTTATCTTAATTTTGAGCATTTTCTTTCTTCGGGTTGAAACAAAGATAAGAGCATTAGGAATAACCCAAAGAATAAAGCTTTAAACCATAGGAAATAACCTTTCCAATTATTACGATTTCGACACAAATTTTGTATAATACTATGAAACTCTTGACTTCTATTCTTATTATAAAATAAATTTGAAAGAAAAGATTTTCAGTAAAACATCCCGTTGGTTGTAGCGGAACCTTATTATGTAGTTTGTTTAGAAATAATATACCTGACGATAATGTTTGGTCCACAGATGGTAGAAACGAAACGACCAGGATGTCCAAGCCGAGTCTTTGTTTGTGGATCTGGCGGAACGTGGAGAGGAGGCAACTCCTGCGGTGGTGATGCCTGCGGTGCTCCCCTTTACGAAGAGCTGCCTCACAGATCAGACGACTCTCTGCACAGTGATGACCACTTTGCTGAAGATGAACTGAGTTTAGTTGGAGAAGCGGCGCCTTGTAGAACCTGTTCAAGGCCCCCAGCTCCTCAATCACTACCGCATCGTCCAAGACAGCAACGCCTAGACAGGCGGCCTAAAAGCTTAGACAGACGACGAGGTCAGCACAGGATGCCCCGACATATCCATCCACCAGACCCATCCGAATTTCACGAAGGCGTTCTACTCGACGCCCTTTTGAGGTTGTATCCTCAAGTTGGGACGGTAGGAGCGAGACCTCCAGGACCAATACCAGTAGGAGCTGGTGGCGCCTGGCCTGGAGGTGAACTTCCAGGAATCGGTTGCTGGAGAGGACCAAGAGCATCTCCTAAACCTCCAAGTGGAGATTCCTCATTTGGTTCCGACTCAGGATATAGCAATAATACATGCGGTACTTGTGGTACTAGAGCTTCATCTAGACACAGGTTATCTGCAGAAATTCCCATGTCATGAATTTGAATTTTTAAAGGGTCGTGTGCCATAAAAGTTTAATTTGAAAGACAATTGAAACAGGAATTTAATGAATATAGGAACTTAGTAGTTTAATTTAGGCCTAAAGGTAACGGCCTCAATTCTCTCATGCCTTCTCTAGAACTGTGTTAAATTGAAATGCCATTGCCAGAAATTCAATTATAATGCTAAAAGTACTTCAGATTTGATATGGAATCATTTCTACGTAGATAATGTCATTAGGAATCGGCGAGAGCATTTTAAGCTGTTATAAAAATACACCTCTCTGTAGGGACGTAATGCGGACTTGTACAAAATTTTATCGATAAGTAGGAGATCCTTATTATGATAAGTCCAGAATTCTGAAAATCGAATTTGCAGTATTTGCTAATTTAGTACTTATTACAAAGGCGTAAGATTTTTTTATGTTACAAGGACGATGAACATAAAGGCCTATGTATGCATATTCTTATATTAGATATTCTACTCGAGTCGAGACTTTCTCATACTTTGTAGTTTAAAGACATTGATTCTTTACGAGTATTATTATAAATTCTGGACGAGCTTTCTATACATTCAACTTTATTTAGTTGATAGCAGTTAATTTTGTACAAACAGAAGTGACCATAATTTTAAGTAGAATTAGAAGTTTCGTCCTAGTAAGTTATTTCGAACTAGTCCTAAACTTATCACAATAAAATTACGAAGTATCAAACTAAAATGTTAACAATATTAGTTCTTATGTATAAAAGAAAAAGTTGTAAATCAAGTTCACTGAATTTGTAGATATTGTACAAAAGTTTTAGGTAAACGAATTAATTAATAATAAGATTAAATTTTATAATCATATCACATTAAAGGTATCCATGATTTGTAAAGATTACTTTTCCGATATTCTTTTTCCTAATGAGTATTTCTTTTTTCACTGGTGCTAAACTTCAGAAACAAGTTTAAATGTCTTAACTTTTTTGTCTAGTGATATATTTTTCTGTATTATTTACTTTCAGTATTTTATATACAATTTTTTGTTTATTTAAATCGTGTTTTATTTTGGATTTGTAATACTTTGGTGTATAAATTGATCTTTTCAAATAAATTGTAAGTAAATACTTATTAGGTTGTCAAAAAATGTTGTTTTGTTTTCTGTTTGTATTAATTTAAGCAATATTTATTTAAAAATATTTTGTTCCATTTTGTATAATTATTATTATCGAGAGATGTCACTAATGTAATTTAACTTCCGGACAGAATGTCCAATTTATAAATATGAAAAGCACAATAAAATGAAAAATAAATACATTTTTAAGAAAATCATATTCTTTTTTCAATGCAATCTAATAATATCCGCCACTTTTTTAAAAAGCAGCAAGAAGGTAAAGTAACAAAGTCACGAAAATAATAAATAAAACTGAACAATTTTCTCCTAAAAATATACCTAAGTTTCGTCCCTTCGAAATATAAATAAAATTACTTTCTATTCTTTTTTTATTTTCATATTTTTTAACTATGTTAGTTAGTACAAATAATTAAAAAAATATATATGTTGAATATATTAAATCAAGATATGATATTCCATCGGGTTTCAGACGTTCTATTATTGGTATTCACTAATGAATGGTATAGTTTGAACTAGTAATTCTATCACAAGCAGGGTTTAAGATAACGCTATCTGCTTATTTAATAATTGGAGGGAATCTAAACAATTATTACACTTCTTCCTTACCCTTTCCACAATTCACTTTGTAACCCACGTTTTAAAATATTTTTTCTAGTTTTATACGCCTTTGTGCCTCTTTAATAACATTTCTGCAATCATGTAGATGTTTGCATAACATTACTTTTATTCTTTCGTAAACACATCAGTGTTGAGTTACGCCCAAGAGAATATTGTGCATTGTCACAAATAGGAAGAACTTCTATTAGAAAGCCCCCTTGTCGTTCACCTACAAATCAAGATATAAACTAGCCCCCTGCAATTTCCTACACCACCGCATGGGCAAAGTTGTATAAGTCAAATATTAACTTTTACAAGTACTTTATATTTGGCGTTTTTGAAAAGATCAAAGTCACGGCTGAAGTACAAAACTGAATAAAATTTAAAACTGCATTTTAGTAATAATAATAAATTTATTAGTCAGACAACATAGTCCATTGTAATAACTTAGAAACAAAACTTTTAGTATTTTACTCTCAATTTCTTCAAATCTTATCACTAGAAACCACTATTATCTTTTTCTGTAGAAGAACTACGCTTCATTCAATATTTTTCTATTCACATATATTTAAATTAAAATTATACATTTTTTAAATCAACATACAAAATTTAAAATTCAAATAAAATTCGTAACAAAGTCATTCAATATCATATTTATATTCTTATGCCACTACTATAAAAAGTCTACCTCCACGACCGCTCCTGTATTCATAAACAACATTCATCATTATTTCGATTCCGAACGCTATCTCACTCTACGCGGTACTAAGTAACGGGGACAGATAAAGAGATATCGTCGAGTCCACTGTCAAATCCAGCGATTGTAAATACAGGAGCATGAAACAACTGAATGCTATCAAGTATACAACATTTCCATTTACGACGCTTAAATAATAAATTTTGAGATACGACACTTTGACACGAGATCCCGAACAAAGGGTGGTGAATTTTATCTTTATTGCCGATAGAACAATAGGGTGCCAAACTTAATTTAGAAAGTAAATTACATCGTGAAAGCTTTTATTAAATGACAAATAGGTCATAAAAACTTTAAGTGAGTTATAACCCCTTTTGTCTCGGGGCCTGATTTCAAGATGAAATGAAATTTATGTACTATTCTGTTCAAAATATTATTAAGAAAGGTTTAATTAAATGAGCTTTCCTCGAATGGGTACATTTTCTAAGTCGTTTTGATTTGAATTTGTGATTGTCTACGAACTTTTGGTGCTCTTAGTTGCTTAGTCAAATTTGATCACAACTTAATTTCTTTAGTTTTCAAAATATTCTTTGTAACTAACATTGTTTTTTTATGACAAATCACACTAATATTATAAATGTGAAAATATATTTAAACGTTTAGATGTTTGGATGTTTGTTCCGCCTTCACGCTTAAAGTACTCAACGGATTTGGATGAAATTTGAAATGGAGATAGTTTTTAACCTGAATTAACACATAGGATACTTTTTACGGGAAAAAGTCTTAGGCCCAGTTTCCACCAAAGCTGAGCGGAGAGGAGATGTGTTTGAATAACCAATCAGATTTCGTTATTTGCACATCTCCTCTCCGCTTAGCTTCAGTAGAAATGAATCGAGCGGAGCGGAGAGGAGATGTCTAATTTTTCTATAGCAAGCGAGGCGCGGCTGTGCGAAGATGTGTGTAGTCGGGCGGCGAGCGGCGAGATGCGCGCGGCGAGCGGCGTGCGAGGCCTCGCGACGGCGCCCGCGCTCCCATTCCCCGCCCCGTTGATGCCCGCGCTTCGCCGCTACGGACGCACAGCTCACATCTCCTCTCCGCTTTGGTGGAAATGGCCAGCCAGCTTCGCAGCTCAGCTCGACACATCTCCTCTCCGCTTTGGTGGAAACCGGGCCTTATTCCGACAGGAAATTTTTACACAACACGAGCGTGGCCGCGGGCGGACCGCTAGTAACGTTCTAAGTTTATAAACAAAACCGATTTAGGATTTTAGTTTAAAGACAAATGTTTTTTTTATTTAAACATTGGCGGCCTTTGGATTTAACTACTATCAAGTGGGTCAAAATAGTTGTGGTTATTGTTTGCAAGTTATAAAAATAACAAAATGTACTTTCTTGACGTAAATATCTCAAAAACTGGTGCTTTGCAGAATTACTATTATCTCTTTGTGAGACTTTCCCTAGTCTAATTAGGGCATTGCAAGTCAGTGGCCTTTGGCGGCTCTGTAACACAGATACCAGGGTTTGTTAGGTCGGTTGTCGACCTTATAACCCACACGATGATAATGAAGAGTCTGAATATCAAACGAGTAAGTACAACAGACAGTGATTTAAAAAGAAAAACAAGGTTTCGGCTGGATCCTCTTAAATAAAGTAACTCCGTCTTATCTCATCGTAAGAATGCCGTCCTGACAGCAGGCAGGAAATACGAAAACCAAATGGGTGCAAAAGAGACAGAAAAAATATTTTACGTGTATGACAGCTGTCAGGACGGCATTCTTACGATGCGATAGGTATAGAGTAGTGAATAATCCGCCCCGCTACACTATATTTATAATGGTTTGTAGTGTGGTTTGTAGAATATAATAACAAAGTTGGTAACGATTTGTCAGCTGTAGTACAAGATGTAGGTAAGTTTATATAAAACGCAAAGCTAATCTTGAAGAACTGCACTCAAAGGTAAAGTTTTAATAGCCCTCGTCCCGTCGTCGCTTTCTTGGGGTTGTCTCAGACGAAATATAGATGTTGGTGTAGACCTAAGCCTCTTAGTTTGTACTTTGTAGTCCTCATTGCACAAATGAAGCGCTCGGGGCACTGAGGTACTTTGTATTGCTTCGAATGGCACGGTCCTATTATACCTACTATTATACCGACTATTATACCTACGGAAAATTGTCGTTACATGAGTATTGTCGCAGAGTGAGCGCAGTGTGGAACGGCCACCTACAAGATGGACCGACGATTTGGTGAGGATCGCTGGGTCTCGTTGGATGCAGGTGGCTATGGACCGGTTGCGCTGGAGTACGATTGGAGAGGCCTATGTTCAGCAGTGGACTTTAACAAGCTGAAATGATGATGATGATGATGATTGTCAGAAGCCATTGACGGCGACGGCTCCATTGGCTATACTGACGGTGAGGTTTCTAGGGTCGGTTGTCGACCCTACAACTGGCATGACGAAGAAAAAGTAGAATATTGATTATTTTTTACGTTCAAACCCAATTTTGGCTAGTTGATGGGTGAAAATTTGTGAGGCTTGTAAGGTCAATGACTTACCTTATAAACCCTGGTAAGACTGTCAATGTCCATCTATCTATTAATTGAATGAATACTTTTCAGTAATGATTTTACTGTTATTAATTCTACAACGAAATCGAAAGAACATCCTGGTAACTACCATAAGAGTTTCTATGATACTTATTCCATACATTTCACGGCTCCGTAGCCCAGGTGGTAGCCTCCGACGCACAGGGTCGCGGGTTCGAATCCCGCCCAGGGCAAACATTTGTGTGATGAGCACTTGTGTTTGCCTTGTGTCTGGTTGTTGTTTATCTATATAAGTATGTATTTATCTATTTAAGTAATGTATATCAGCTGTACTGGTACCCATAGTACAAGCTCTGCTTAGTTTGGGATCAGATGGCCGTGTGTGAAGATGTCCCCACATATTTATTTATTTATTTATTTTAATTCTTAGTGTTTGGGTATATTTCAAAGGGATGTTGGTAAGTAACATTTTAATACCTCAACACCACAACAATCGCGTCTGGCTATAATATCTCACTTACCTACATCGGTATTACTTACTTACAGAAGCTTTCTTACTCTTGTTACTGGATGAGACAAGAGTACAGATAGAACCACAGGCGTATTGTTTTCTTTCTTTTTCTTTAATTTGTAAATCACTCAAATAAATAAAATAAGATAAAGTTATTATATACTTACTTATATATACACGTAATTACGATATAGACGTAATTACGATGCTGAAAAATATCGCGAAGAAAACTTATAAAGCAATTCAAAGATTTAATTTATTAGTAGAGCAAAAATTTTCTTTATTAGTAGACATCAGTAGAGCATAGTGGAAGAATATAATTCTTCTGTCATCTGCATCATTTCAGAGTTATAATCAATACAAATCTATGTTGGTAGACTTTAACTTCTGAATTCTCTACCCTTATTGCGCTGCTCCCTCAAAAACCAAACTCTGCTTCTACATACGTAAGGTAAACAACAACAAAAACATCGCTTCTAGAAGCAAAACATCGCGGTATACGGCAAATATTAATAAGCAGCCAGGCGCATGTTGATTTATACGCTTAGAGCAGAGTTGCCGAGATGAATATATTTTAACAACACGCAGACACACACTGACAAGAGTGTCATGTCACGGAAACTAAATGAAGCTATTATTTATTAGACCAACTGTTTATGTTGCTGCATGGAAACTTGAAACTGTTATGGGATTATGTTTTGTAGATTCGAGTTCACACAAGATTCTTGAAATGTTGTTAGTTTTGTAAAGGCTTAAGAAAAAGTAGGAATTAAGTATCTTGTTGTCATCAAAAAGTACTGAGTATAATAAATAACTTTCTACCAATTACATTCCTAGTGATATAAGTAGATAAATAAATGTGTTAATGTGGTTATTCGTCGTTGGGCATCGAGATGATACCATTTTTAAAAAACATCAATGAAAAATAGTAAAGATGGCGGCTACGCCATAAACTGCAGCGGGAATCTAAAAAAACATAGCTGTAGGCTACAAAATGTACCAAAAGGTTAGATACTTTATTAATAAAAAGGTTAAAGATAAAGTCGTAGATTTTTTAGATAAGACTGTATTCATTTTATGATACCTATATTTTGAGTCACCATCTTGAAAATATTACGTCCTGTCACTAGCAATATTGTCGCTTGTACAAAACGAGCGTATTATTTATTGCATGTCCGTGTGTTTGTTGTTTTGCATCGAAGCTTGCTCTGAAGGATGATTTCAGGCTGCCTGTGTTTGCTATGATACACACCGCACACTATGACACATGCTTTGTGACGTGGACATTAAGATAATTAATAGCTTTCCTGCTGTTACGATAAAGCTATGTTTCAAGTAGCGAAGAAATACTGGCTGGCGTCTGTTTTATGGCAGGCAAGTCAGTGACAAGTAAAAAAACTGATTGTAGAGACTGAAACATAAAATACTTATTCAGAGTCGATGAAAAAACATAAATGAACGCAATTAGACCAGCTAAATTACAATTCAAGTTTAAGGTTCCAAAACAAAGACAATGAAGATGCATAGACTTGCAAGAGAGTTGTGTAATTTTTTATAATATAACGAATTTAAACTGACGCACAAGTGCGAAACAAAATGCCTTTAGACTAATACTTTTTTCATGTTAAATAGTTATTCCACTGATTGCTAGCTAGACTACTTTGTAATGCAATAATTTTCCTTAAAAAACCTCCGGTAGCACTAAAATGTGGGCAGCAAATTGCAGCTAAAGGTGGGTCAAATTGTGCCCCGCAGTGAGAAGTAAAGTGCTGGATAATAATGATACAAATTGTAAATAAGGTTGCCTGGAAGAATTTGCTACCTTGGTAATGAAGCCGCCAATCCATATACTCCGTTACTTTGTATATTCTTTTGTGTGTAAAAACTCTTCCTAAGGGAAGAAGGCATCGTGTGGGTTGTAAGTATCTATTCTCACGAGTAAGCTGTTAAAACATTTTACAAACTAATAATAGCATAATAATTTAACACAAAAGAAGAAATTTCATCTCAGAATATTAAGAGACGTGCCGTGTGGTGACGGCAGAGTAAAATACATTTGTCACCAACCCCTACTCTTCCCGTGGGTGTCGTAAGAGGCGACTTAGGGACTACACATTGAACAGGGAACAGGCAGCAGCGCTCTCTGACACAGTAACCTTTTAATCTGGGATCTCCAACCCACCTGCCAAGCGTGGAGATTATGGCAAAACCCTCCACTTAAGTGGAGGAGGCTCATAGTCCAGCAGTGGACTTTAACGGGCCGTTGATTTGATTTGATGAGAGACGTTTCGCATAGATTTTGACAAGATTTGTAAAAATTATTTCTTGCGATACTTTCTTGCTTTGATTACTAGGGTGTCTTTTGTATGGGACAAAGTCGAGGCAAGTGTGTTTGAATAAGGCCTGATCGCAATATTCTAGAGCTTCTTAGTAAGGAAAATTTATGTAAGCTTAGTTATTTTTTCCCGGCACACAACCTGCCCTATATTACAATGAGGATCTGGGCATGCTATTAAAAGTTGGTTATTGTGTTTAAAACTACGTACAAGTATCCCGGCTACCTGAAATTGATAGGAAATCTAAATGAAAATGAGACTAATTACGAAGTATTGTAAAAAAAAATATGTGAGGACATCTTCACACACAGCCATCTGATCCCAAACTAAGCAGAGCTAGAGGCGGAGCGGAGCTATCAGCTGTCTGGTACTATGGGTACCAGACAGCTGATATACAATAGATAAATACATACTTATATAGATAAACAACAACCAGACACAAGGCAAACGAAAGTGCTCATCACACAAATGTTTGCCCTGGGCGGGATTCGAACCCGCGACCCTGTGGGTTGGAGGCAGATACACTACCACCTGGGCGACGGAGCCGTCTAATGTTAAATTGAGACTCGTTGGTCGCGGCGACGTATTACGACCGATCGAAGATGAGCAAAGACAGTCGACGATAAACGATGGGGTAGTCGCGTCCCGTTTATATGGAAATTTACGAAGCCACTTTCATGGGTCGCGACCGCGACTGCTGACCGAGGCTTACGATGACAAAAAAAGACCAACGATGACAGCCGACGACAGCCCCAGCAGTTTCGTTTAGACCGATTCGGTCATCTCGGCTTGTCGTAAGCTGTCATCGGCCACGACTCACGAAATTTTACCGACTGCAGCCTTCGGCATTTTGCTAAATGAAACCGGTCGAGCAAGAAATTCCGAAATATTTTACACAAAGTAATATTTTAGCGGAATGTTATAGTTTTAAATTTGTAAAAAGCGGTGAACCGCACTTTGCGCGAACCACGCTCGGGTGTGGCGAGAAGACCCTTAATAATAATTTTTGCTGCATAACCTGTCAGTTCCTGCAAATTTATCTAGCTAGATTAGCTAGTTACTGTAATAATGGTAAGTAGTTAATTTATATTAAACTGAGACTTTTCTATTATTCTTTTGAAGTTGAGCTGAATTTATGCTTACTTAAAAATAATTTAAAAGGGGATTATTTAAAGAGTGGTTTTATCTCTAAACAGTTTAACATTTACTTAATTTAAATACCTTTCAAACGTATTATTATTGGACAGGAGACAAAAAATGTAAGGATGCACCCATTGTACCCCACCCGCTACACGAAGTAAACATTTAAGTGCTTACTTAAATTACTTATCTTAGGAAGAACGCAGGCGCAGTAATTTGTAAGCTGGAAACACCTTAATTTTCGTATCGGTTACTACTCGAGCACTCGCGTTGCCTGTATATTACCTCCAGGCGCTCGTTTGACGTCTTCATTGTGGCACCGATCAGACATTTCTTACTGCGCAGGTCATCTTCTTAGATTTTTCTTGGGTTTGATTGACCGAGCGATCGAAGCGTCGTTTCAGCTTACCCAAAATTGCTTTTGTATGTCAATCTGTAAGTAAAAAAGTAAGTAAAAACACTTTATTGCACACAAAAGAAACATAAAAACAATAGATAACAAACATATAAGTATAGATTTGAGTGCGCAAAGGCGGCCTGTCTGTCTGTTTGTTCCACTCTACATGTCGCGTTTCTCAACCAATTCTCGTGAAACTTTGTGAGCAGGTTCAATAAAATTCATAATTTTTTTTGGATATTAAAAAAAATTACTGAGTTAATAGGGTTGAAAATGTAAAAAAAAACATAAATAAGCCATAATATCGAAAAAAATAATACTCGCGAGGCCTACAGCTCACAGAGCCACTAGTTTTAAAATCTTATTTGAGCGTTGGACAAGGTTTTATTTTGTAATAAAAATATTAAGTTACCTACCTATTTTGCAAAATGTGTAATAATTAATTAAAGTGAACTTGAAATTGTATAGTTTAGAGCGTGATGGTTTTAACCACGCTCATAATATTATTATAATATTTTGTATATCAAGCAAAGAAACAGAATACCAAACCCTAAATAATGACTATCATATACAAGTTAAAATTACAATAATTATTCGAACACTAAACAAGTTTTAGTGAAGTGCACTGTACATGACGTTGCGCGGTTAATTTTTATTATTGTAATTATACGAGGAGTGTAATGTAATGTATTTAGAGTTAATGTATGTATGTATGTGAGTTTCTTTATTCGACCATAACTTCTAAATGCCTGAAAAGATTTGAATATACGGGGTATCCTTAGAATCTTAACAACAGCAGTAACACTGGCTATATTGTTTTGACAGGCACTCGTGTTTTTAATTTTAAAATTATTATTTCCACGATACGCATATTTCTTGCATTGGTTGGACGCAGTACAAATCTCTTTACAGGTGCGCAGGCGCCGCTGGCGACACGAACGCGGCAATTTTTCAATGTAACTCCAACTGATATTACTGAACTACAGTGTTTGAGGAAATTGCGCGTTCGGGGACGCTTCACGCGAATAGTGGGACGGGGTACCAAATTGGTACCGGATTTATGTTCAAGTGTAAAAAAAGAACTTTGTCACTGGGTGGTTAGGTGATTATTTTAAATGATGTAGGAGGCATGCTTGCTAAGAGCTGTCAGGTGGTTATTTAGATGTTGCTGTTATTTGTCTTTAGTTTAAGATTGTTGTCTTTGTTTTTATAAAATATTTTTAATAAGTTTCAGTAGATACCCACTAAGGAAATCAAGATATTAGTTTTATAAGAAAACTAGCTGTCCGCCCGCGGCTACGCTCGTGAGATTTCCCGTGGGAATAAGACTTTTTCCCGTAAATAGTGTCCTATGTGTACAAGATATCTCCATTTCAAATTTAGTCCTAATCCGTTCAGTAGTTAAGGCCTGAAAGCGGAACAAACATCTAAACATCCAAATATATTTTCACATTATATAAGTGTGATTGAAAGGTCCTATTTATTTCTTTATGGTAAACAAATTGTTAAAAATGTACTTGAAACGAATCACATTCAGTCAATCATATCAATTATATAAATACCGGTGGAGTTATAACATGAAAATGTATACCTATACATTTTCATGTTATAACATGTAAGGTATCAGTGGCGAAGGGTAAAATTTTGACAAAGGTAAGCCGGAAGAGCGCGGCCTACCTAACTAAATGACATGCTTTTTGTTTTCAAAACTGTGAGTTCGGAAAATGAAATTCATCGCTACACAAGTAGTCAAATAGTCAGTTGATCAGCAATACATATGAATTAATGCCATTATAGCATACAGAACTCACAACACTCACTCAACAACTTACCGTATTGAACAGATCGTGAAAAACACAGTAAAAACCACAATTTCACTGTTTACAAACAAGCACACGCTAAATTGGCGGACACGTACTTACTAATTAAATGTATTGTATCACTTTACTTCCCCATATAAATCCTAATTTAACCAATCATACAACATCACACAATTTCGACCCCGCGATGTATTTTCTTACTGCAACTCTTCTTTTTCAATTTTGCTATCTTATCAATTCCTCTCTCGCGTATGCGTTATGCGTTAAAAAGAGAAAGAAATTATGGGAAGCCGACCCGTCTCGGCTTCTATGGCGCCATTTTATGGGTGTGTTTCAAATCAAACTGACAGCGACGGCAACATGCGCGTGAGAAGGCAAATATGAAAGTAAGCCCTTGGAGCGCCAGAGACAAAGTATACGGCAATTCACGAACTCGGTCGATCGTGGGACTCGTGCGTGATCGAATATACATTGACGTACTTGTAGAGCGCCGTCCGCCTCGACTTGTATTAAAAAAAGCAATGTATCTTGCGCTCGCGTGTACGTAAACTACTATCAGCATTAGAGGCTGTTGGAGCGGATTTTCGAAAGGTAAGCCGAGGGGAATCGGCTTGTATGGACCCATCGCCACTGGTAGGTATAGTCAACAGAAGAGATATTGATTTCGAGCGGTCCTGTATACATATCTCTTCTGCAGACTGTACGTATCTAGTAAATAATATTTATATTTACTTAACAGCCTCCGTGGCCGAGTGGTCGAGATTTCGACGCCCATTACGGAGGTTCCGGGTTCGATTCCCGGTGGGGACACTGTCAAGCAAAAATCTCTTTGTGGGACTTTCCTCAGTTTGGTTACGACATTACAGGCTGAATCACCAGATTGTCCGAAAAGAAAGATGATTCCGTGCATCGGAAGGCACGTTAAGCCGTAGGACCCGGCTACTATCTAGTCGTTACATGAGCCAAGTCAGTGGCCTTTGGCGGCTGTATAACACTGACACCAGGGTTTGTGAGGTCGGTGGTCGACCTTACGAACAACCCATATTATTATGATGACGATGATATTCTTATATTTTTAATGAAATCCCCTAACACACCTTTGTCCCAGGGTACAAGTGATCGCTCATTTTGGTTTTCGACCTTATTTCGAAGTTGTAAAGACGGTTAGTATTCATTCATATCGAAATTTGAAAGTATTACACTTCATGTGAGGCCGACTGTACTTTTCTTTAAAAGGAAAACTATGTTTTTACTCCACAGAGGAAAATGTTCCCTGTAGAGGTCAGAATAATCATATTTTATGTTTAGTGCTTCAGGCAGAGCTAAAGCGTAAATTTATAACCGATATCCAATATTACTGGAGGTGAGTCTTATTTTTTTTTTTTTTTGACGGACCTAATCACTATTTATACCAGAGTGGTAATATAGTGGGCGCGGACTTGTGGGGGAGCAGAAGGCTCGTACCCCTTAGGAAATTTATGACAACGTATCTGGGGGCGCCCTCAGACGGGCTCGGACCGCGGCCCAGAACGTTGCCAGGGCGAGAAGCGCGTCGGAGAAGAATGACCCCTACCGGGTCTTACTGAATTATGGAGGTGTGTCTTAAATATTATATACTACCTATACACAGAGTGTTACAAAAATGCTTGTAAAGATGAAAGAGGGGTATTTTATCAGTCCATGAGACTGAACAACTTTCCTAAAGAACATAGACTGACAGACGACTGGCCCTTTCATAGGAAACTGCGTGGTCAGCTGATCAATTTACTATAGGAAATGCGTTTTTTTTTTATCTGGCATCTTACGTGCCTTCGGGAAAGTTGCCAGATTGTTCAGTTTTATGGACCGCAATCCACCCTTTCTGCTTTAAGAGTATTTTTGTAACACCCTGTATAACAACATTTTATAAAACTTACCTTACACTCCGGTCATAAAGCAGACTTTGAAAATCGTGAAAGCTTCGTTGAAATGACCAACTATGGTAAGTTTATCAACCGCAAAAAGAACTTTGTAAAACAAGCTTATTCTTTGACTTTGTTTGTATTTTTTTGCGTGTTCAAGTTTCTTAATAGGTAAAGTTGCTTTGTAACTACTAGAACTACCTTCCAACTAAAAAAATAGGGAAAGAGAGCTTTTTTATGTTTTTTAATAAGTTGATGAATTTTCTTATATTCTTCGTTTCGCACTGATAGCATGTTGAAGTCGCCGTGTGGTGACGGCAGAGTAGAATACATTTGTCACCAACCCCTACTCTTCCCGTGGGTGTCGTAAGAGGCGACTTAGGGACTACACATTGAACAGGGAACGGGCAGCAGCGCTCTCTGATACAGTAACCTTTTAATCTGCGATCTCCAACCCGCCTGCCAAGCGTGGAGATTATGGCAAAACCAAACACTTGTGGAAGAGGCTCATAGTCCAGCAGTGGACTGTAACGGGCCGTTGATGAGCATGTTGAAGAGGGGGAACTCGCTGTATCCTTCGAAGTTATCAAATATATTCTACAATCTTGATAAAAGAACTGCTTCCGTGTTTTCTTTTTTACAATACCCACCGTTATAAAAGTAAATCGACCTCACCCTCCGTGTCATAAACCAATTAAAAACTCAATTTTCCTATAAAACATTGCGTGTGAGTTGACCCCGCCCTTTTTGCCCCTATTTACCCTGCTATTTGATTGGCTGACGGACAGGTATATAATTTTAGCACAAACTAGCCGTCTGTCCGCGACTTCGGTGGCGTGATTAAAGTTTTATCTACGAATTTTTTTTTAGCACATAATATAAAAATTGATATACCTATCTGCATCTTAACGGCGGCCGCGTATCAGCTTGAAACAGAACAAACATGTTCACAATTTTTACATTAACAATTTTATTTACCTGTAGAATCTTAGTTTTTGTAGAATACATTTCCCACTTTTAGCATCTGTTTTCTCACAAATGCATTGAAAAACGTCGTACAACACACGTCAGTATATAAGTTATAACAAACTCGTGACATTATAAACGTTAGATCACGTTAGACCTCAAGAAACATACTGTTGCCAAAACCATCCCATTTCGTGCAGTAGTTTGAGGGATGCGCGTACAAAGATACAGACACACAAACAAAAATTCCAAAAAATATATATATCTTCTTAGTACACGTTTCTGCCAGTTACATACGTATAGATTAAAGTGGTCATGTCAATTCCGTCGATATGGGCACAGCTGTTCGAGGGATGAGTAAATGACTGACATGCGCGCGCAGTCGTGCGAGAACTGTTTGCGTTTCCAGAACGCAAACAGGGCTTGTGTTGCGATCAAAACATCACTGAATTAATTAGCTATCCTACGGTTAAGTCAGTATTGGTCTAGTGGCTAGGGCCGCTGCCTCCCGTCCGGGAGACGCAGGTTCGATCCCCACCACGTACCAAAGTGTTTTCAAATTTCGAATTCATTATGTACGTTTATTCGACGCTCTTACGGTGAAGAAAAACATCGTGTAGAAACCTGCTCACACAAGAAATTCAAAGGTTGTGTGTGAATTCGACCAACCCGCATCAAATCAGGGCAGGCTCGAGCCCCTCGGTGGGGAAGTATATTATGAGCTGTTGATGAAGGTTCGAGCGTATCCTAAATTAGAGAGCTCAGGTCGGATATGATAAAATATTGTAAATGTTGCTCTGTAAACTCCAAGTCAGTAAATGACACTGCCACATAGGCATAAAGTTATCGAGCAACAAAATATCCTTTATTAGTTTCAACAAAAATAAACATTTGTTACAAGTTAGAGGCGCGATTTTTCAATCTAAGCTCAGTCGCGCTGCTTCTAATTACTTGAAAGAGTTTCTGAGACTAATTTTAGATATCATCGCTTACGCCGGTTGTCACCTCTTTGTCTCCTTATAAACACGATATACGGAGAGCCCTTTGATATATTTTTAACTAATTTTAATAAAACGCTACCAGACAGGGCCGGCTTAAGAATTGCTTTATAGGATGTGGGACCTAATCATTGACGGCAACTTGGCTGCGAATTAGAATTTAATTCGCACGCGTTCGAGTGCAGCTGTGATACTGGACGAAGAATGGATTCAAATCGCACGCGGACTGTATTAATAATGAATTTATAGCTAAAGTGTACGTACGGCAACGGTAAAGTTTTCGACACATATTACGGTGGTTCCGCAGGTTCAGAAAGTAAAATAAAATAAATATTGAATTGAGTGGCTAATCTTTTGACTTAAAATTGAAAACAATTCACAAAAAGATAATCAAATAATCACACTATTACTCTTCATACTGATAGTATACATTGGAAAGTATGATTCATGTTTGGATATTTGTTCCGCTTTCACACTTAAACTTCTGAACGAAATTTAATAAAAGAAATGGAAACAGTTTGTACCCTGGATAGTTTTTACAGGAAAAATCTTACACAATGCGAGTGCAGCCGAAGCGAGGACAGCTAGTCACAAATAAATGTTCATTTTAAAATATATCTTAATACGATGGTTCAGACCACGTTGATTGCCAAAGTTTAGGTTTATTATTTAAATTACATGGGGGCGTCATTGACCCTAGATCTGTCCCTGCTGCCAGGTGGTGCTGAAATAATAGCAGCAGTTGGCGCCAACGGAGCTCGTTTTGTTTGTACCGGATTCAGTAGCGCGTCCTTTGTTGAGCCAATTAAACGATAATGTGTCGTTAAAGTTAATTTCGTGTGGAGAATTAATTTGTTTCAGGCTTATTATTGGACTGAAATAAGGAGATTGTTTTCTTTTGTAACCTGACGTTTGAAAATACTTCAGGTATGAAAATCTGCCAGTAGTCGGTAGTCAGGAGGAGATAATTTGTTATAAAATAATAACGAAAGTGTAGATTAATATTGTTACAGATTATTGTTGTTGTTATAGTGTAGATTTTTGTTGGTTTTTAATACCGAAAGTGATTAAACTCTCATTGAAGAGTGCTTCTTTATTGAAAAATAAAATGAATGATGATGTTTTCTTGAATGAATTAAAGAGCAAGGTAGCTAAGAATGCTAGCTTAGTGAAATAATAATAATAATAATATTATATGCTGACGACGCGTCTACAGCTCGAGAACTCCAGATCATGCTAGAAGACCTAAGCACAGCAAATCGCGAGGTTGGACTTCTGATGAATCGTTAGAAGACCAAACTAATGATTAATAGCACTCAACATAGGGTCATGGTACATGGGCAACAGATGCAGTACGTCGATGTGTACATTTATTTGGGCCAGCTAAGTTTCTTTCAACAACAAACTAGACAGAGAAGTTGATCGCCGTCTCGAAAATGCGTAGAAGAGCTACTGGTCCATGAAAGATCTAATGAAAGGAGACCTTCCACTAACATTGAAATGAAAACTCATCGACATGTGCATCCTGCTCATCCTAACCTATGGTGCTCAGGTTTGGTCTTTGACCACGTCGCAGAGGTCCAGGCTGGCGGTTTGCCAGCGGGCAATGGAGCGCAGCATTCTCGGAGTGAGAAGAACGAACGTCCGCAATACCACTCTTCGCTCCAAAACCCGCATCGCTGATGTTAGCGAGAAAGCCGCGAAGTTAAAATGGGTGTAAAAGGGTCATGTGTTCAGGATTCATCTGAAAAGATGGGCCGGAGCCACCACTGAGGTACCCCTCGACAGCCGACGCGGACGAGGGAGGCCTAGAAAACGATGGCGAGATGAACTGGACACATTCGAGGAGAAATGGAGTGAAGTGGCCTTGGATCGAGATCAGTGGAGAGAAAAAGGGGAGGCTTTTGCCCAGCAGTGGGACGAATAAAGCTATAAGCTATAGCTCCTGTTCTAAATATTCTCCGTGGTCAACTCACACTAGGCCCGCGGGCTCAGTTATTATTACTTTCAATAGAATTAATGTATTTGTCCCTGTACCCACCATGTTTCAGATGACCCGGATTCATTGCTCTCGAGTGTAGCTCTCCGCTAGTTTTAAGTGTTATTTTTTATCAAAAAAATAATAATTTGGTAGTATCATTACTCTGTCGCTGCGTAAAAAAAAACAGTTATCCGAACACACTTTCGCATCCATTAATAATACCTAAAGTGGCTCTGTGAGCTGTAGACTTTTCGAGTTTGTATATCTCTTTATATTTATTTTTTCTCCACAAACATTCCCGACCCCTTGAAATTTATTTTACTATTAATTTTATTTTATTGGTTGAGAAATGAGACCTGTAAGGAAAACAGCCTCAGCGGTAGACCTTGTAAGCTGGCAACCCTCATAGCTCCGACATTTTTTTTAAGTTTCCAAAAACTGTCTCGACAAAATAATTCGATTACTTTATCGAACCTGCTCACAAAATTTCACGAGAATCGGTTGAAAAACGCGACCTGTAGAGTGGAAAAAACAGACAGATGGACAGACAGATAGACATACAAAAGCAATTTTGCCCAAGCGGAAACGGAAACGCTTCGCTCGCTCGGCCAAATTAGTATCATTGCTAACGTAGAACTTCGCTAAGCTTCTAATTTCAACAGAGCATCCCTGAACATCTGACTTCACTCACACTCACAAGACTAAATTTCTCTAGATGATGAAATGAACACAGCCAAACAGAGAACCTACCTAGATAACCTACCTATATACCTATACCTAAAGTGCACTTCTCAAAGCTCCGTCTGCTAGACACAGTTTCAGCTAAGTTAGTGCTAAGAGTCTACGTCTCACGTTGACAACTTGGCTCAAGTTGGTAGCTAATTAAAATGATTATAATGTTGCCATATTGACTTTGATACCTTCGTAGAAATTTTACGTTTTTTGAGGTGAAAACAATTATTCAAGAGCAAAAGTATTAACTTACAAAATTCGTCATAAAAAGTAGCAATTTTTATATAGAATCCTATTACGTATATCTTAATGTGTGCACCGTCCCGCAGTTCCAATGCAACTATCTTGTACCCTAAGTAGCCTGGAAGAAATTGCTACCTTAGCAATAAGGTTGCCAATATGTACACCCCTTTTTCTATCTTTTTTGTATTCTGTAAGTTTTCTTGTGTGGCAATTAGGTATAGTCAAGATATTCTATTCTATAGAAGGTTTTGTTTGATAAGACACGTCGCAGATCCTGGTTTCAGTGTAAATGGGCCGTCTAAGGCTTCTAGCACGGCTCTTGTATAGTATGACAGTGGCAAAATGAACTACATCACCATCTTGTGAAACATCATTTTAGACGTGGCTGTGGCGCCCCGCCTGCTCTCATTAACAGCCTTGTCGCACTGTACTTCTGCAGATAGTTGGGACCAAGACTCTGACACCTTCAAGATTCGAAAACCAGGAACCATTGGATTTAAAGTCAAACGAGCTTCCTAAATCTATTTTCTATTCGTAAACGTGTTTCTGGGAAACGATAACGAGGTTTTGCTTTTCACGTGTCCCTGTTCTGAAAACATTCAGGCACGTCAAAACAATGTAGTTAACATGTGGTTCCCTAGCGCATGTCGAGTCGGTCCGACAAATTGAGACAGCTGCGCGTGCGACGGCCGACGGACGGAAATACATGACGATAGGGATGTCTCTGTGATATCGATAAAATTACGACGATACCTAGCGATTGCAAGTAGATACTTCATCATCATTATCATCATTCCATTCGGAAGACGTCCACAACTGAAGAAGGTGAAACATTATTATTTTTGTAATGCGAAGTTAGATATGCTAATTTTGTGTATTAGATTATATTTGATGTTTTTATTCAAACTACCAGAAAATTATTTTTTTAAACAAAAACTAAATTCCATCAAAGGATTTCGATTTTGATTGTTTTCTGTGATTCAAAATATTTAAAATTGCTTTAATTTTTATAATACAAAAATGTATATTGTGTTTTGTTATGACTCTACATTTTGTTTGCGATCAAACATGGAAAATTCATCACGTCCGAGAAGCATGATGAAAAATTAACAGCTAATGTAACTAGGTTTTTTAAATGTGTTGTAAAAATTAATAATCGACGTTGTCCTAATCACGGGTCTAATCCCAGCACTAAACTGCAGGACGGAGATTATAATATTGCCATAATCATAACTCAATTAAATCTTTACAATTTACGACTTTCATTAAATTAACAGAAGCTAGCAATATATTAGCTCAAATGACGATTTCGCTATACTAACGTAAATCAAAACGGTTTAAGCATTTAAAATTATTTTCGTCTCCTCGCGATTTTGTAATCCTTAAACCGTTGACAGGAAAGTGGTTACCGATTGGTATTTTTAGGCTTTCAATATAAAAAATCTTATAAAAAATACCCGAAAAAATTCTAAAAGAAAACGTCCCTTTAACATTCACCAATGTCCGCGCCCGATAAATTATATCACTGTAGTAGTAATAAGTGTAGTGTGTGTGTGTGTCTGTGTAGTGATGAGTTCCGTTTTAAATATATATTTATATATAGTACTTAAATAAAGAGAGCGTCGATGGCGTAGTGGCGGAGCTTCCTGTCCGGGAGGCACCGCTGACGATGATGGTTCGATTCCGTCACTTAATATGAAAACCTCTTTTCCCTTTGGAGTGAAAAGAGCTTCAGGTAATACTCAGGTTAGACTGAAACAACTGACTGTGTTTCTACTTAGACGGAGTCCATTATGAAAATGAGTCATGTTTGGGAAAGTAGTCATTTTGGTAAAGTGAACATTATGTACCTGATCCCGAGTCAAAATTGACCAATCATATTGTTAAATATCTACCTCTAATAATCATCAGTTTTCACTCGGCTTCAAATTGGTGGAAATGGTGCTAGTGGAAGCACTCGTAAATTAATAAGAAAGAAAGAAAGAAAGAAAGAAAATATTATTTATTATCCACCAATTTAAATCATTTTATACTTAAAATTAAAATTATTAAAACTAAAGGCGGATAATAGGGAACGTCTCAGTATATGCTGCCACCGGAACAAATCCCGAGGCGGCCCTGTTTTTCAGACGCCCCTTTTATCTGTGGTTAGTGATTTTATGATAAATGTGTATGTTTGTATTGTGAATATTTTTGTGCTAAGTGTGTGAGTATGGGAGAGAACAAGAGAATGGGAGAGAAAAAGAGAATAAAAAGGTACAAATTGTGTTTTCATACAAATTAACATGTTTTGTTTGAGAGTTTTCTCGGACACCGTTTTATTTACTGATAAAGCGACAAATCCATCTTCTCTGCTCAGTTCCTATCAACTCCTTGCCTCTCGGCTCAAATGCAAACTCCCTCCCTTTCTCACAGCTCAGCTTCTCTCATCTCAATCATACAAAAAGACGTCATAAAAATGAACATAACTCCAAATCTTCAAATCCGTGTTTTTATGAATACCTAAGCAATAAAAATGGTCGCCTGAAGGCCAAAAGGAAGAGAGCAGGTAATGAAAAAAGTAATAAGTCGTACAAAAATCTAATTTTACGGGTTGTTGTCTTTAAATTGGACTTTTTGGACGGTTAAATATTTGGATTCCCGTAATGTGAAATATTTTTTAAAGATAGCGTAATATTTTATGTAATTTTTATTAATTTGAATTTATTTATTTTATATAATACTCCAAAAAGTCTTTTTTTAGGGTTCCGTAGTAAAAAAGGAACCCTTATAGTTTCGGTCTGTCCGTCTGTCTGTCTGTCCGCGGCTTTTAGTACCAGAAGGCTGTAATTTGGCATGGATATACATATGAATCATGCCGACAAAGCTGAAGAATAAAATCTTAAAAAAAAATTTTTAGCGTTCCTCTGGTACACGTCAAGTGGGGGTTATTTAATTTTTTCACGATTACCTTATAGTGTGAGGTATCGTTGGATAGGTCTTTTAAAAACAATGGGGGTTTGCTAAGACCATTTTTCGATGCTAGAATAAGTTTTAGAAATATTCCGTTTTAAAGTGCTGTTAGAGTCAAGTTTCCCCCTCCTCTACCAGCGAAACCGTTGTATATGGAAACGTGAAAAAAATCATGGTAGTAGAGTATATGATGAATTTAAAAAGAAAACTATCAACATCAAGTAGGCTTTACAGGTTAACGAATAATATATCAACTTATGAAATGTACTTGTACTAGTAAGAAATTCGGTACAAATATCATAAAAAAATACTTTGATAAAGTTTAAATTAAACACTCTATGTAGTAAATTTAAGTATTAGGCAACTACGGAACCCTACACTTTGCGTGGTCCGACACGTGCTTGGCCAGTTATTTATTGGGATTTCTGTGAACAGATAGCCAATATGTGAATATAGGACTACAATACACATCAACAGTCACGGCTTCTAAAATTTCATTGGAAGAGCTGCGCATTCTCTCCCAAAACGTCGCGATGCGAGATCTAATTACCTCGAAGAAATCGGGCACCCGTGCGTCCGCGAACATTAAGAAATTAAATTGTGTACATTAGGTAAAGTTTTTATTATTCCTAGGTCAAGCAATAACGTATCTAACTAATTATCACCTAGTAAAGATATACCTATGTAAATAGAAAAGGTAAATTGTGTATTTGAGGCTGATTTTACTTTAGTTTCATATAAAAAATCACAAAAAATAGAATAATAAAGAAACATACAGAAACAGTACAACAGCAGTAGATCGTCAAGTTAATCTGAGTCTGAATGGTTTTTCATTATATAATACATTATTTTATTACGTAAAACAACATGTTTCAATGAAAATGATATTGTTTTTGCCCCTTATAAGGTATTCAAAGCGTCGGTGGTCTAATGGTCATGGCCGTTACCTCCCGTCCGGGAGACGCGGGTTCGATCCCCAGCGCGTACCAATGTGTTTTCGAATTTCGAATTCATATGTACGTTTATTCGACGCTCTTACGGTGAAGGAAAACATCGTGATGAAACCTGCACACTCCTGCGCACTGGGCCAGCATGTTCGACTAAGGCCTAATCGCTCTAATTCAGAGTAGGCTCGAGCCTCTCGGTGGGGACGTATAAGTATGAGCTGTTGATGAAGGTATTCAAACACAATTATTCAAGATTACTTCACTACGGTAAATATCTCAATAAAAATTAAAGCATAAATTTTATTCTGAACTGAAGACTAGAATAAAAACCGACACTCTATTTGCGAACCATAAATACCCATTTTCACATATAAACCGGGTCGTATCGGGTCAAAAGGACCCGTGAATGGGCCACAAAATGGGCATCAAAATGGTTGCAAAATGTTTATTGTTCGACAGTAAAAACTGGCGTCATATTGTCATGTTTCAAATAACAAGCTTATGATATGGCCCCGGCTTATTCATAAATGGCAGGGTTTTATTAGTTACTTCATTATACAGGGTGTGCCGACAATTTTCGGAAAACAAGGTGTGCCTTTAGAATTTGCTAAGATAATTACATTCAAGCTTGTTATATCAGCACTGGCACTAAGTTTATTTTAATAGAAAAAGGTTGATTTCTTAACGGGCTTCGTAAACATAATGTTAAAAATACTTATTTTTTACGTTACGCGTTGAAGTAAAGTATAACTGAAAAAAATATATATAATTGAAGTAAAAAAAAGAGTCTAGGAAAATTGCCTTTGTAATAATTAATCCGCATCACATCACATCAGTTTGGATATTTGGATGAAATTAGGAATGGAGATTATAGATTCAATATACACGGGTCAGTCTTATTCCCAAGAGAAAATTTTAAATATTTCTTCAGTTTTTTTTTTTAATTTAATATTTACATTATGTTTATAATTTATAATAAATAAAAGCACGTACCGAGATATTCACATAATATTTGACTACTTATTAAGAAAGCTGATTTATTTTATTGCAACCGGAAAATCAATACCAAGGCTAATATAATACTATTTTACCTATCTTTATTATGTTGTAACATTTTCTCCTACACTAACATTATATCGATGTATATCTATTACGCTTACCTAGAAATAAAATTATTTACCAACTTGGAGGTACTTAATAGGATGAAAAAGAACCTGGAAGTAGTAACATCGCTCAAAAGGAGAAAGATTGCATACTACGGTCATATTTACCGAAATAACAAATACAGCATATTGCAAGAGATAATTGAGGGAAAAATTGAGGACAAGAGGGGGAGAGGAAGGAGGAGAACGTCCTGGTACGACAACCTGAAAAGTTGGACCGGCATAGACAGAGCTATAGACTTAAGAAGGATGACAGAACATAGAGAGGAGTTTAGAGAGATGGTCGCCGACACCCGTTAGGGTATGGCACTGGAAGAAGAAGAAGAAATAAAATTATTTATGATAGCTAATTAAAAACAAACAAACAAAAACAAAACATAAAACAAAACAAACAAATCAAACAAACACAAAATAAACATGAAATAATCACCAAAATTGTCATAATTTTCGGGTTTGTTACGACGGTTATATTTAATATTGTTACCTCGATATTTCGGAACGGTTGCACGCTCCATGGTCACGAGTAGACTGGTGGTGAGTGGACAGCTCCTAAGAACAGACATATCTAATCTTAAATCTTTTTTCTATCTTTTTGTCTATATCTTTTTAGTGTTGTGAAAAACCAGGAAAATCTTAAAACATAATATTAATAATCATTTCAACACTCTCTAAAATTGATATTCTTTCTATTTTTATAATATCCAAAAATACTTCGACAGGAAATAAATTCTCTGAAACTGGAAAGGAAATGGAAATCTAAACACCGGAACCGGAATGACTAATTGTTATTGGGCTAAACACTTATTGCTTTTAAGTTAAAACTTATTGACTATAAACAACGCTTAACGGGTGGGTGTAAACAAACAAACGAAATTATTCTTTCCTTGGTATTAATTACAAAGACTTGCTGTTACACCGAAGCGATCAGTTTAATAAAATAAAATAATAAGTTTAAACACTTATAGGTTTTCGCGGTTGTTAATATTAATCAGAACTGTTCTGCCGTGATCATGACTATTGCAACATAGTCGAAATATCGGTAAGCTCATAAAAAAGCTAATTTTAAACCAAAGTGGTAATAACCCGGTAGATATGATATGTGTTTTATAAATAATAAGTAGCTCAAAATTAATTACTGACCAATTATAGTATGACAATTATGAAAATGTAAGTCACATTCCAAACACACATCCATTCGTCAGTTTTGTTGCATTTTTAATAAGTATTTTTGAAATTAAGTTTTTCCGGGTATCGACAAAATTTAGCCGTAAAGAAATCTGGTCCTCGTATTTTCTTATATATCTTGTTTGATTTAATTTGAAAAATAGCTAATTTTATACTCCGTTATTATTAAAATCAGCTTGTCTCACATCATAATTAACTTACCAATTTTTCTGCCAACCATTTAGCATTAACATTTTGTTTTAAAAAGCGCTAGTAAAGTCTGTAATTTAGTATATTAAGATAAAACATGGGAAAGCGTCACACTCTTGCTCTCCCTTCACTATAATTTTCGGTATCACCAATTAACACGCTGGCCCGAAAACTGCAACGTGTTAGCTAATTAACGCATAACCTCTTGGGTGGTAGGTTGGCGCATGAAACTGAACAACTTTTGTTGCACAACATTTTAAAATTCCCAAAAAAATATATAATATATATTTTTTTATATTTTATTCATATTTAAATTTTTATTTTTTTGATCGAGTTATATTATAACTTTCATACAAATTCTAAAGACTCGATCAACCGATCAGGCGCCTTTATTATTTCACTACTTTTTAGACAAACTGTACCACCCGAGAGGTTTTGCATTGTTTTGCTAGCACTTTGTATATTAAAATACCTGCATGGTCGAAAATTTAAATGAAACTGCAAAAGCAAAATGCGCTGCCAACTAGATTACAGCGGTCATCAATACCAAGAGTGAATTTCGTTACGGATCGGTGTAACGGACAGCCCTAAATTGTTAAAGGATGCTTAGGATAAACAGAGCTGGAACAATCGGTATTCGGTGTCGGTGTATCGATTCTGCTCGTTAAGCTCATTGCTTTGATTAAAAGGGGATATTTGTATTGTGAAATGCAACGTTGCTGAATCCCGTATAATTTGCGGAATGACGTAATTGGTCGGATTTGATTTGTATTTGAGTTTAAACACAATTCAAATATTGGATAAATGTTGTATATATTTAAAGATGTTGATTTTGGTTAATTTGTGTGGGTTTGTGAGGTCGGTCAGTGACCCAGCAGTAACAATAACTCACGCGTTTCATCAACCTCCACCAAACCAACAGAAATTTCAAATACACCCTTTCCTAATGCGCAAATGTACATTTTTTATTTCCTTTAACGAGATGTGCCACATTCAGTATTCCGGAAATGTCCAGCACATTAGCACATTCGTATAGGATGGGATAGTAATCAGAGGCAGTGGCAGCAGGTGAGTAGAATCCTTTGCCGATTAATGTGTTCCCTAATAATGCCCTGACGATACAGTTTCGGACGCGGAGGGTTTCTTTGTGGTACAAGTCATAGGATTTGGTTTTATTGGTTTTATTTGGCGGATAGTCAAAGTAACCCAATATAAACCTTAAAGTTGTAGCATATTGTCCGGCGTGCCATTTTGTGGCGGTGGTGGCGCGTCACATCACCTAGTGACGCCATCCGTCCTCGCCATATCTCTTCTGTACCTATATAAACCGCGTCTAAACCTACACGACAAGAAGTTTAGAACCTATTTATTGTGGCATACTTGCAGCCTGCATATAAATTCTTCTTCTCCTCATTGTGCACGGAAATTCGCTGCGAAGATCGACCACATAAGCCATTTTCGGATGCACCAGCTGCGCCTGACTGAATAGACTAGAATATAAAATTCAGGAAATGCATTTCAAATAATAGTGCACATTGGCCTTATTGCTAAGATAGTAATTTCTTCCAGGTAACCTTGAGCCAACCCGACTGACTCGGTGTCGAAATGATCGCCACGGCAGAAAATGCTCGAAAAGATCATATTATCTGTAGGAAATAGGATTATGAGCCAAAGAAAACTTTATATTATTTTAAATAAATAATTAGTATATTATTTTATAACTTATTTAGCACTGGGAAGATATTACACGACCGTTACTAACGCAGTAGAAAATCCGAATGTGAACAGACAGAACTGCCAGACAGAACGAAAGATAATTTGGCGGTTCGTTCACTCATTCACTCACCTTCACTCATTTATACAACAACTGCTATAGTCAAATCAGATTTCATATTTACAACATTTGAATTATAACTCATTTAAAATAAACATGAGCTAAGATTAACTTTTGTATAAATTAATAACCATAAATTCAACATTATCATCAAGAAGCACACATATTCTTTGCTGATTTCCTCTTATAACTTGAACCGCATCTGGTAACACCATGTGCCTAATGCCGCGTTATGAGTGCGCGTGTCTAGAATATTGTGCCAATGCTAAAAGAACACGGCTGCCTTATGTTTAATTAGGCCCAGTGACCTTGGGGAGACGTGATTTGGTAAGGATGTATCGTTCTATTTGATAGTGAATACTATAATATCAACATTTTTCAATTTGAATTTCTTTTGTTATAATATTAAGTCAGGTGAACTGATGACCTGAGGAAGGTCGCTGGTGGTGGCTGGATGATGAAAGCAGGTGATCGTGCGCTTTGGCGTGCCCTTGGGGAGGCCTACGTCCAGCAGTGGACTGCAAAAGGCTGCTTGATTGAATATTAAGTCGTTGTTGTGTTTGTATATTTGTGACTTGATCACCTGCTGAATGGATGTGAATTACAAAGGGATACATTTTTGGTGTTTTTGCAAATATGAAAAAGAGAAGAATCTCGCAGCCACATATCCTGTGCTGATCTATCTTTAACTCAAAATTAATTATCATTAAAGCGCATAACAGTATTTGTACAGCTTGTAAAAATAAAATGAAATTATGTAATTTATCTTTAAATAATACTTAATACTTACTGCATTAACAAATAATGATATCTTTAAAGCAATACATTTGGTTGGAGATATACCTACTTTTACCTATTGCCAATGTAGAGTTAATTTTATATAGGTTTCTAAATTAAGGAAAACCCTTTTTAGGGTTCCATTGTAAAAAAGGAACCCTTATAGTTTCGGTATGTCCGTCTGTCTGTCTGTCTGTAGTTATGTCTTAAGTAGTATTGGTTAACTACGGAACCCTACACTTTGCGTGGCCCAACACGTGCTTGGCCGGTTATTTCATTATGGGTTGATTCATTTTTAATTTATCCACACAGATTCTTTGCTTTTCTTATAAGACACAAAGGACGCCCAGCACGTGCACTTTAACATCCCTCTTTTCCGCTAATTATCATAAAATCCACATTTTTTAAATCAAAATACAATAGCTATAACTCCCCCTTAGCTAATTCCATAAAATTTTATGTAACTCAGCTGAAATATGACGCCTAATCTCTTAATACCATTTACGGAAAAATGTCGGTGAAATGTAAGTCGAAAATGGCTCGCGGGTTTCGAGTATTCGTAATTTTCATTTCCTCGACTAGTGGGTGTGCTACATTCAGTAAAAAGTAAAATTTAATTTGATGGTGAATACTGACACCAGGGTTTATAAGGTCGGTTGTCGACCTTAAAACCCACACGATGATGATGATGATGATGAAGATGTGATGATGGTGAATATATGAGGATGATTAGTAGAGAATTATTAGTTATACCTGGAAATAGTCTATTTCGGCTTTAATTTTGTGGTTTATTGATTTTTCCAGTTTTTAACATCTAAAAAATACATCTTTTCTTTTCTTTTCGAGGTATCTTTTTTAATTTGATCTGTCATGTCAGTTGCAATAACAAAATTTTCCAATATTTTCCTCTGTGACTTTACAAACAAAATGTTTCTACGGTAAAATTCAATCGTAACTAGCTTTAAAAATGGTTAACAACCAAAAGTGTCTTGAAACATTTTTGCTTAGCTAACTTTTCGTCTCCCTGCATTCTAAAAGCTTCACTAATTAGAGAAAACGCAGAGGTAGATAGACCGTCAGCGTCCTAGACAAAAGTTTTTACTACCTAACTCAATGTTTATGTTTCGCCTGTAGTTAACTTAATCACTAGACAAACGATGGAGTTTCACCTTAGTAATAGCACAGTAAAACACGACCTGCTACTTTTATGACGATTGGGAAACTTAATGGTACTACTAGTTGTCTTCCCGTAACTACGCCTTCATTGTTAGGAGTAAGTATTTTTTCACAGTTTTTGATTTTTTTCTCTATGAAGTTTTATGTTTATAATTCAGGCACTGGCCTCGATTCAGGATGTCATGCTCTAATTCTAATTTTAAAATCCAGCTATGCTTTTCGTTTTTATGACCAATGAAAGAGAGGTGATGAACGAATGGTATTCATTTGAACGAATGACAACCTAAAATAAGGGAATAGCTGTCAGTTTAAGAGATTTTTAAGTCACATGTTTTAAGTGCTCTCTAAAATTGTGCAATCGACACGGCCATAAGGTTCAAATTTGATATTTGACAGCTCTAATATTAGGATGGCCATCTCCTATCCCTTTTCAATCTTTAAAAGGTAAAAAGGACGGACTAACTTAAATTAAGGATTAGAGCGTGACATCCCGAATCGAGGCCACTGTCTGCTAAAATTATTTAGCCATTTAGGCATTTATTTAATTGTATAAAAACTTATAATAGATTAGGTACCTGAATACTGGGAATAATAACATATTTATTTTTGCATGCATTTCTGTGAATGACTATACTTTTATTAACTGGACTTTATTGGTGAGTTCTTTTCCACAGAGACCGCACACTATTTAATAAACTCGTCCAAAAAAAATGTAATGGCGAAACTAAATATAATTTTAAAAAGTGAATAAAAGATTCATTCATTCAGGCCCGAAAGCGGAACAAACCTGCAACCATATTTTTTCATTGATTGACATTCGAAGTCGTGAGACAAGTTTCTAAAGGTTTCGAAATAAACAAAATTTTAGAATTCTGTTTTTGGCCTATTTTGCACATAAAAAAAAATGTTTTCGCGTTTGACCACAGTCAATATGGAAAACAACGACGCACGATTGGGTAGAGCTTACCCAGAACACTTTTGAATAACCTAGAGTTTACTTTCTTTTACAAAAAAATGCATCGCTCCTCAAATAAAAATTCCTGCGTTCTACTGTTTCAAAACTAAAGGATCTTTTACACAGATAATAGGATTTCCGTTTACTAGAACAGTGAACAAGTAGGCTAAGTACTCTAAAGACCGGAAGGAACCCTAAGCGTAAAATATTTTCATAAGGCCACATAATCCCGAACGGATGCAAACTATGGGATTTTGTGGGTAAAAGGGAAAGCAATATGTTTTTATGAGTTATCCATAAAAGCGTATGATCGCGTGTATTTTGAAGACTGGCCTTGTTCATCTTGTGGGCTGTTACAGGCCACTTCAATTTTGGGTTAGATGGGAGCCCTTTGAGGCTTTAGCTTTTCCTTGTTAAGATAGGTTGTAGTAAAAATATTTGCGATATGTTATGATAAAGATCTGCAAAATGGAATAGGAAATTTGTTTAGCATTATATTTATGAGTTTTTAAGTGGATTGGAACATTTTAATTATGATTCGGTGAATTGCAGATCCATGCAGTCAGCGCAGAATAACCTACGCTTTTTGTCATCACGTAATTTTAGTGCTGTTATAGGAACTCGGTTTACATTCTGCTTGTATCATTTATGCACTGATGTTTCAACGTTTTTACATTTTAGGAGGCAAAATTAAATTTTAGGTCAAATAAATACCCCATAAAAGGTTTTACCCTTTAGGAATACAAAGTGCATAATAAAAAACCCAAATTCGGCAAATTCTAATTTTGAATTCTGCCCTTAGAGTCGTAAAGCCGCTTGCAGACGCCACCGGTGTGAGTATTAGATAGGGTTGTACTCGAGTAATAAGTAAAACAGTGACTGTTATACGCAATACTAGCTACTGGGAAGAAACACTGAAACTAATGTCGCCAAAATCGTACTGTACCTACCTTAAACGCACGAAATTCATCTGGCATTTAGCCTAAACATTTTTTTTTAATTATTTATTTATTTATTAGAACAATATTAGTCTTAATCTAAAACTAGTACCACAAAACTGCATGTACAGTTTGACTGTGGAAACAGTGAGCCTCAGTTATATACTTAAAAACTAGTTAAAGATAATTTGCGTTACAATGAATTTTATCTATAAACTGTCAAGATAATGTTTTTTTAGCATAGATATAAACTTTTCCTTGTTAGTTTCCATTCGAATGGCTAATAGGTACTGCTTTTAGTTAGGTGCAGTTTTCCTCTTCATTAGGGTTGGTAGCTTTCCGAAGCTATGTCATACTCGAATTGATTTGGTCTTCTAAAGAGACAATTTTATGACCATGCGCATAAATGTTTGCAGGAACACTGAACAACTTTTCAAACTTCTCTTTTTTTTTTTTTCAAGTCCGCGCCCGCTATATTACCACTCTGGTAGAAATTGCGATTAGATCCACTCATCTTTCATTTTTCGTCCATCAATATTTTTTTTTTATTTATACTATAGTAATTTAAACAATTATATAAATATAAAACAACCAATAAAATAAATAAAGCATACTCAAACACGACAACAAAATATGCATTCAAATACACCTCTATATTTACTATACATAAGAACCTTTTAAGTAGCTAATTGAATAATATCATTAACTTTGTATTGTAACTAGTGAGTGTCATTAACTGGGAAGACGCTGAAGCTTGTAACACAGTTTTTAACTAGCACAAGCTTCAGAGTTACAACATAAGTGAAACCATGTAAAGTTACAAATAAAGAATTTATTATTATATAAATTTACTCGATCAGCTGATTTATTGGATAAGAGTATTTTGTTTTAGTTTTAGAAATGGTCTTGAACCCTAGAGATTTGCGTTGTTAATCTGACAGGCTGGTGTTGTCTAATAGGTTGTTGTTGGTTGTATTATAAGCTCTGGATGACACTAGGGTTTGTGAGGTCGGTTGTCCACCTTACAACCCACACGATAAAGAAGAAGCTCCGGATGTCTTTCCAACGTCCCATTTCGGATTGCTACTATAAAATTCAACCATAATATCTCTTTCTGTAACAGGTATAAGTATAAGTGATACCATTATTAACAGTTCTCACCTGTGTCTCAGTTCTAGTGTATTAAGGGTTTTATGAATTTTGGCCTAGCACAGATGTCGCTGAAGCAGTCTTATTAAATTTAGACGCAGTTTTAGTTGCGTATGAGGCTAATAGGGGACAGTATTTTTAGGGTAACTTTATTAGGGTACCCTATTGGAATACAAGAGAGCACCAGGCTCGTTTTCTGTAGAGTTTTTTATATTTCAGCCAGCAATAAATAATAATATATTATTTCCAGCCTCAACAATATAATGTAATATGTATCACTTGTTATGTTCTTAATTAATGTGATTGTTGTTGAGGAAATAAATACTTTATTATTATTATTATTATTATTTCGGGTATGAAAACAATATAGTTTTAGTTTTTAAATACTAGTGCGTTTTTTTAATTTTTAGTATTTAAAAACCTTTGAAACATGGGTCGAGAACGTAGAAATTTAAAACGTCCCATAAAAATTTAAAAAAAATCTGATAGTGCTCGTGATCTTTTATAGAAGATTAAAATATTGAATCAGATTGAAGCCCCTTTATGGGGAACGTTATATTATGTCTGTTGTAAGGGCTTAAGGTATAAAACGGATTTTTTAAATTCGGTGACGTCATAAAAAGCTTCAGAAGTGGGATGACGTCAGAACGGAGATCAACTGCAGGGGTGGAGGCGCTAATCCGCAATTAATAGTTAATGAAGCCCTGCTTTTGAAGTTAATGACCTTCAGACGTGCTTTGACCTACTTTTGGCTTTTAGAACAAACCTTTTAGGGGGTTCATTATGAATGGAAGGGCGTTAAGCTTTTTAGACAAAGTAAAATTTTAGATTAAGAATGTCTTATCAGCTTACTCCTTGACAAATATGAATATTAGTTTTAGTATTTACTTTGTTACTAACCCTACAGGAGTAATAAAAAAAAACGCAAACAAAAATAAATTGAATCGTGCCGAATTACCTTCGCGTTTGTTGATAACATAATCATATATATAAAAAATATTACAAGAAGCTACTGACTCCGTCACTCATAATTATTAATAATAATACTTTTAGCCTAGAGACTCACAACACACATATTGGCACTAAACCACAGTTGATGTAAAATACCTACTTCATATACTAGGTATTGTTTGTGGATTAACATAATGTAAGGAAAAATCTTTATAAAATATATTTTTCCTAAACAAAACACTATGATTACTAATTTTTGTGTCCTAAAACACACGAAAATTGGTACACGAAAATTAGAAAAACAATGTTTTATGTAAATAAAATTATGTGGTTAAATTAAAATTATTTGGCGAATTAATAAAAACATTACAATGATAACTCCAAACTACTTGAATTGTAAAAAAAAAGTCAAGAGTCTGTGATCAGAAGTTAGGCTATAATTTGTTCATATGTAAATTAGAAGTATTAATGACAAAACACACGGTAATTAGGTACTTACGTTCGTCGTCATCAAGTTTACACACCCAGACACTCGCGAATCACTCGGTTGCCGAGACACATCTGACGCTTGAACGATCATGTAATAGTGCTGTACCACTAACAATTTGTTAGAGATGTGACGTGAAGTATTTGTTCACACACGATAATTAGAACTGATATCCGGACAAACTGTTATCTTGTGATCATTCTTAAGAGATCGCTTTAAATTCTCTCATTTTATATTAACTGTGTGCTGATTTAACTTATTTTAATAATACATTAGTCTGGTGAGTTAAACTTGGAAAGCTTAAAAGTTATGAAAGTTTTAGTAACTGTTATTACGTTCCGGACACACCACGAAAATTAGAGAACACATTTTCAAAATGTTTTTGAGTTAGTATTTATTAAGCAATTCGTTCAAAATTACGAAAACATCTAGTAAAATATGTAAAAAAAAAAAACAATAAAAATACAATACATTTTTATTTTAAAAATATTCAACTTCCTAACTTTACTCTACAGTAATAAATATACGTCGGACATAGAAAAAAACCTCTATAAAGAATGACCGATTTAATGCCCGCCAAATTGCACAGCAATTTGTTGGCGGAGACAACACTCTCTAATTTAGTGAGGTTACACAAATAACAAAATAAAACTGAAATCTAAGCCTACCATTCCAGAAAGTACCTTTTCAATACATATACACCTTGCTCGAAAATTGACCTTACGAAGGCAGTGCGATTTTATTACAATTTCTTTTTAATTCCTACGGTCTTCAAAATTTTTAATCAGCCAGGATCATTTTTACAATAAAAAATATTTAAATCGATTCATACAAAGAGAAAAGTATTTTTTATTTTTTTTATTTCAACAAATTGTATCAAAAATATTATCAGCCAGTGATAATTTAATTATAAAAATAAAATTATCTCGATTTAACAAAGAATCAATTCGTAGAGGCTGAATGTCCACCCGAGCCTTTTCTCCGTAATTATGCTTATAAAAAAGAAACATACTATCGTTTTGTAGGTTGGCGCCACGTTTGTAAAATTTTCATTTAATTGTTTTACATTGAATGTTGTTTTACGAGTGATTAAGTGTTGATATTTAACGATAAATGTGAATAGTAAGTATACTCAAACTGCGCGCGATATAATAAAGGTTAGTTTTTACAACTTCTAAATGATCAATTTTACCTGTCATTTCAATAATTTAATTAATTACTAGCAGTTTTCTCACAAGTGTATTGAAAAATGTCGTACAACACACGGGTCTTAGCTTTTATAACAAACTCGTGACATTATAAAGCCTCGCCTGCGGCTCGGGCTTATAAAATAAGTCACCTCGTTTGTAATATACCACCTACGATCCTTGTATCGTAATGTACTATTATTGTGAACCAGACATACCGACACCTCCTATGAACAACAACGTAACTTGAGATACGTGACTTGAGATACAAAATGACTTTAGTTAATATTATTCCTTATCATAATTTTATTTACTCTTAATTTTCTGTCCAAGCAGTTTCTAAGTACAATGGAACTGAAGTTAGCATTAGTCAAAAAAACCTAACTATAGGTAAAACGTATTTTTTTTTCTCTTTAAACTGCTGTACTGATTAGTTGCTAAAATTGAGTTACGTTGTTGTTCATAGGAGGTGTCGATACATTACATATTTTATATCCGCCAAATTGCACAACAATTTGTTGGCGGAGACAACACTCCCTAATTTAGTTAGGTTACACAAATAACAAAATAAAACTTAAATCTAAGCCAACCATTCCAGAAAGTATCTTTGTTGCTTTGATTTAGATATTACATTTTCATATACCGACAGACATACCGACACCTCCTATGAACAACAACGTAACTAGAGATACGTGACTTGAGACAGCTCATTGCATATTTTAGGTACCAAGTAATATCTAGCCTTACTTATTAGCCTTGAAGGCGCGACGGCCGGGCGGCAGCGGCGGCGGCGGCGCGGCATCAGAAGCAGTATGCAGTTAAAATCCGACAGATGGCGTTGTTAGTTTTAAGAACTCGCTATCGACTTGTCGCGACGATAATATAAGTACTCGCTGTGAGAATAATTCGAGTTACCTACACCTACCTACAGAACCTAACCTACCGGGTTCTGTTCTAATTTTTATAGGAAGTCGACCGACTTTCAATAATGTAATGTTAGCTAAACTGTTTCAGTCGCATACGTATAGCTTGCTAAACTCGGGTTTTTATAGGAAGAGCTCTGACGACAGTAAACTTTTCAAAACTATTTAATTTAATATTATTTCGTTTATTTACCTATTTAGTAAAATTACTGTATAATGATAAAATAAGAGGTGAAGTTACTTATTTTATTATATAGTCAAAATCGCAACTGGTTCCGAACAAGGACCAATATGTCTTCGATCGTAACTGGTTACGAAACTCAGTTTCGATGTCGGTCGAAGAGCCCCCCCCTACCAGCGAAACCGTTGTATTTGATTGGTAGTGTATAATTATGATGAATTTAAAAGGAAAATTATCAACATCAAATAGGCTTTACAGGTTATCGAATAAGAACAGCGACGAAGTTGAGAGTGGAAATCTAGTTGCTTCCTCAATTACCTAACCTGTATTTCTGGCATCAAGACAAACCATGATGCTTTTATTTAAATTGTAGGTATGTATTTCTTGTATCATAAATAAAAAAAATAAAAAATTTTTTACTATTTTAAATAAGTATAAGTATAGATAAATATAGTGTGACGGCAAAGTAGAATATATTTGTCACCAACCCCTACTCTTCCCGTGGGTGTCGTAAGAGGCGACTTAGGGACTACACATTGAACAAGGAACGGGCAGCAGCGCTCTCTGATACAGTAACCTTTTAATCTGCGATCTCCAACCCTGCCAAGCGTGGAGATTATGGCAAAACCCTCCACTTAAGTGGAGGAGGCTCATAGTCCAGCAGTGGACTGTAACGGGCCGTTGATGATGTTGATAAGTATAAATAGGTAGTAATACAATCCTTAGGAACTTTTAAGGTAAGTACTGAAGTCCAATATTATTTACAGTAGACAGATCATCAAATAAGTATACATTTTTGTTGCCAACTATAGTCGTTATTTATTACCAACGCGCAAGATAGATACCCCAGTGCATAGGCAGGCAATTATATAGGACGACCATAAATATATTAAAATGAGTAGCTAATAATTCTCAGAAAAAAAAAAAACGAGCATTATTTTTTATATCTCGCATCGTCGTATATTTGGTTACTCGCGGCAATACGCCTGTGAGTTTTCACAGAGCAAACGCTGAGCGGCGCGTAAGTTCTATAAATATTTGAGTTAGGCACATGTTTGCAGGCGCTTGGGTAGGAGGTTTGACTCTACTACAACCATTGCCGACGGACGTGGTAAGCGCAAATAACATTGTCTTTTTTTAATACAATGCCTTGTTTCCTGATTTAACTACAGAGGCTATGTTGTTAAAATTGAGTATGAACGATTCACTATTAGGTATATTATACCTTAGGTATATAAGAACATACCGCTGACTGAATGCAATAGTGGCACAACTCAAAATAGCATAATTTTGGAAAAAACGGTTTAAAGTTTCTGAAATATAGCGAGTGCATGGAAAAGCTGTGATAATTGATTTATTTTATAAAAGATACCGATGAAGTAAAGTTTTTTTAATTCCTTATGATATACTTCATATGACTAGATACAGATTTTTTTTTTCGGATAATTGGAATTATGTAATAGGGGGGCAAACTCGGGTATTTGGAGTTATACCAGTACTGCATAAAAACAAATGCCCCATTTTGAGTTGTTACCATCGTTTCAATTAGTAATTTTGTATGTAGATTAAATAAAAAGCAAAACAACTCTTGAAAATCACACATTTATTCAACAGACACATATTTTGTTATTTACTGTATGAAATTCAGTCACATTTATAATGTTTTATCTTATGTAAAGTTTTATAAGAGTTGCATGATTAGATTTAAGTATCCAGTAGGTAAAAACAATATCAAATTAAATAGCACGTCTCCTAATTATACTTTTATATTCCACTTTATAGTAGTAACAAATATTTTGACCCATCTTTGCTGATGACTGACCCCTAGGTACTTGAAATGGTCCACTTCTTTTAGTTGGGTGTTCTGCAGACAGATGGTGTGTTTGCTGTTGACGCCACTAAAGTTGCAATGCATGTACTCGGTCTTCTCTCTGCTTATTCACAGACCTGATGTTTCCAGAGTTTCCCTCCACTTTTCTAAAATCTGCTGTAGGTTGTTCACATTTTCACTGATGATGACGACGTCATTCGCATATAGGATGTCCCATGGCGGCGCTCGTTGCAGATTTGAGGTGAGATGGTTCATTACAATATTAAATAGCAGAGGACTGAGTGCAGAACCCTGGTGCACACCAAGCTTTACATTAAATTCATCGCTTGTTCCGGTTGGACTTCGCACTTTCGTTGATACTTGGTGGTACGTCATATCTTTGACAATCATTATGTAATGTTCGGGGACACTCTGGGCCCTTAGAGCGTGCCAAATTAATTCTCTCGGTACCCAGTCGAAAGCTTTTTCTAGGTCGATGAATATCATGTGCAAGTCTGTTTTGTTGTCTCTGTACTTTTCCATCAGTGTTCTGACTGAATGTATGACATCAGTTGTGGATCTACCGGCGACGAATGCGCATTGGTTTTCAGTGACGTTAGTTATATCAAGTAGCCTTTTGTTGATGACTCTTTCCCATATTTTGAAGGTATGTGAGATTAACTTACAATCGGCTTTGCTGTCAGCAGAACAAGAGATAGAAAATCTTCTCACAGAAAATTATAATTTGAAAGATGAGCTTGCCAGCTACAAAAATAAATTAAGTCATGTTTCTAAGTTAATAATAAGCCCTAGCCCTAACTCAAGTAAAATTAAGAAACAGCAAAAAACTATCGTGCCCCAAGATCATGAGTCAGTTTTAATGGATACTAATGCTAACACTGAAAAACCCCCACCTTTGACTCGCACAAGTACTCCTACAGACAAACAAAATGCTCCGCACTCCAAAGAAAACTGTAGACCAGATGTACCAAAATCGAAGATGTGCATATTGAGTACGAATCAAAGAAATAAAATCTTATCAATTGCTCAAAACACCTTTGCTGAATCTTTTGATATCTGTCATTTTATTAAAACACAAGTAGGAATTAAAGAACTTCTTAATGGAATATCTATGAAACTTTCAGATTTTTCAATGAATGATTATTGTGTAATACTCCTGGGAGAACAAGACTTTAAAAATACGGAAGATTATATTCATATAGTTCAATTGATGCGAGAACTTCTACAAGAAGTGACAAACACGAATATTATTATATGTTCACCAACGTACAAATGCGGCGAGTGCTACACAATGTTCAATACAAGAATTGAACATTTCAATAATCTCTTGTATGCGGATGTCATTAAGTATAAATATGCTTATTTAGTGGATTCAAATAAAAACTTGACCTATGATGTGACTACCTACAAAAAATTTAGTGGAGCTCTTAAAGATGCCGGCATGAGAGTGATATTTACTGATATTTATGAGTGGGTCATGTGTATAAATCGCGAAAACGCAGCAAACATAGAGTTTTTTCGATAGTTATTCATCACTTGATCCTAATGTTAACATAAAAGTGAGCACTTATACTAATGATGAACATGTTGTAGATGATCTCACGGAATTTCGTATATTTCATCAAAATATTCAGGGCATGCGAAGTAAACTAGATTTATTAGAAATAAATTTAAAGGATATGTCAGATCAATCTAGGATGATCGACGTAATTTGTTTTAGCGAGACTTTTGTGTCATGCTATAATATTGGTAATATAAAGCTGAAAGACTTCAAGCTAGCTTCAACCTTCTGTCGAAGTAAGAGCCGTGGTGGTAGCTGCATCATGGTTAGAAATTGTTATGATTTTAAGGAAGTCCTTTTACCTCCTGATTTAAAAACGGAGTCTTATTTCGAGTGTTGTGGAATTGAAATTACAAGCTTAAATTTAGTAATATTTAATATTTATAGAAGTTCAAATCGCATAAAGGCACATTTGTTACTTTTTCTGCATAAACTAAATAAATTGCTTTATTTTCTTACTAATAAATTCAAACGCAAGAAGATAGTATTATGTGGAGACTGGAATATTAACGTTTTAAAAGAGGACAAGTATGCAACCGAACTGATTGATATTCTAAAATCGTACGGTTTAGAAGCTCATATTAAGTTACCCACGCGAGGAAAAGCTAGTATAGATCAGATAGCTAGTAATGTAAAGAGCGCTAAAGCAGAAGTTGTAAAACTGGGTCTCTCCGATCATGATACGGGACAATTTTTACATCTTACAGTCAAAAAAACTAATGCATATTCTGTATGGTATGAGTATCGGCATGACCTTAGTCTTGAAAATATAACAATTTTCTGCAATTGTATCTCTTCACTCTGTTTTTCAGATATTTATGAATCTAATGACACGAACGTTGCATTTGGTTTATTCCATGAAACGGTTTGTCTTTTTTACAATTTATGCTTCCCGCGGATTAAAATAAAACTTAGCAATCGCCCGCGTAAGCTAATGTGGCTCAGCAAGGGCATCAAGAAATCTGCTAAAACTAAACGTAGTTTATATCTTACTTACAAACTAAATAAAACTAATAAAAAAGGGAATAAATTAAGGCACAAACAATATAATATTATACTTAGATAATGCATAGAAAATTCACAGAAATTAAATAATAATAAATATATTATGAGAGCCAAAAACAAATGCAAAGCTACTTGGGACACTATTTCAAGTACTGTCTTAAACAAAATAAATGTACATAACATTGACAAAATTTTAATTAATGATTTGGAATTTACAGACCCCTTGCATATTTGTAATGAATTAAATAAACATTTTATAAATATAACTGACATTAATCAACAAAATGCCTTTGATACCCGCACTATTAAAAATAATTTAAATACTATATATCTCCGCCCCGTTGAACCACTAGAAGTATATCGGATAATTATGTCTCTGAAGAATAGTTTTGCGAGCGGTTATGATGACCTTCAAACAAAAGTCATAAAGGCCTGTGCAGCAAGCCTGTGTGAGCCACTTGCATACATCATAAATTTGTCATTCGAGCAGGGAGTCTTCCCAGACCAGCTTAAAACATCTATCATCAAACCAATTTTCAAAAAAGGACGGAAGGATGACCCTAATAACTACAGACAAATAGCAATTCCTCCTATAATGTCTAAGATTTTTGAAAGAGTTATGCCTGCTAGATTAAATGACTTTCTTTCTAAACATAAACTAATTCGAATGGAACAATATGGGTTTCAAAAGGGAAAGTCTACTTCACTAGCTATTTTTGATCTAATAAAAACCGTTACTGAAAAAATAAATAATAAAGGTAAAGTATTAGCTATATTCTTAGATATGACTAAGGCGTTTGACTTGGTAAGTCACACGATCCTAATAAATAAAATACAAAAATATGGAATTAGAGGAAAAGCGTGCGAATGGTTAAAAAGCTATTTAAATTTTAGACAGCAGTGTGTAGAGATACAACGGATGTACACAAAGGGAAATAATTTGCATAAAAGGGGCACCAGATCGGATTATATGGTAAATGGCAATGGAGTTCCCCAAGGTAGCATACTGGGACCCTTGTTATTTCTGTTGTATATAAATGACCTCCCCAATGCGATATCTGAAAAGTGCATATTGTTTGCTGATGATGCAACTATTATAGTAGAAGGTGAAAATCTGAATACGATCGAACACACAGCTAAATGTGCCTTAAATAATGTAATAGAATGGTTAAAACGTAATAATTTAAGTATCAATCTGTGCAAAACTAAAATTATGCAATTTCATTCAAAGAACTCAAATCATATGACATTGGACATTAATTACCTTGGCAACCCAATACAAGAAGTAGACACATTTAAATTTTTAGGTATACAATTTGACATTAATTTGGACTGGAGTAAACATGTTGACATTATTTGTAGGAAACTTTCGAGTTTTGTTTTCGCACTAAGTAGATTAAGGTCTACTGTATCCCCTGAAGCAGCGGTTACAGCCTATCATGGATATGTTGCAAGTACACTAAATTACGGCTTAATCATTTGGGGTAGTTCAGTTGCGATACAAAAAGCTTTTGTCCTTCAAAAAAAGTGTATAAGAGCAATTTGCAATGCACATTATATGGCTTCCTGCAGGCCTTTGTTTAGAAAATTGCGTTTACTACCGTTGCCCTGTTTATATATAAAAGAAATTTGCTTATTTGTAAGATCGCATATGGACATATTTAAGCTTAGGAGCGAAGTAAGTAGACGTCAAGTTAGAGCCCAATATTCTGGCATGTTACATCAGCCATCATCTCGAAGTAAGATCTATGAGAGAAATGTCTACAACATGTGCATTCTTATATACAATAAGCTTCCACTTGAGCTAAGATTAGCTGACAATATAGTATTTAGGAAGAAACTCTCAGTCTGGCTCTTTGAAAGGGGTTTCTATAGTATTAAGGAATACCTGGATTCAGACTTATAATAGGTGGTGGTGGAGTCTTGTATATTCATTTTGTTTTATTCTATTGTTATTATAATTGACTGTTTTGGATCTAGATTACTAATATAAATTTGACATTAATAATTAATAACTCTGACCTATGATAATGTACAATTTAGCTAATAATGTAAAATATGTATCGAATTTAAAATCTTTAATATTTTTAACTTGTATATTTGCACACCTAGTAGGTTGAATACAAGCACTCTCATTATTTTATATAAGACCTGTATATAACTGTATTCTGGCAAATAAATATTTCTGATTTCTGATTTCTGATTTCTAGCTTTATAGCTCTGTAGTTACCGCAGAGTCTTATATCACCTTTATGTTTATAGAAAGGGAGGAGAAAGCTCTTTCGCCATTCGTCGGGGATTCCATCAGCCAGGAACTTGTTGAAAAGTTTCATCAGGAACAGTACGCCGGTATCTCCTATTCGCTTTCAGAATTCAGCAGGGATATCGTCAGGGCCAGAGGCTTTGTTATTTGCCATTCGTTTGATTGCCAGAGTTATCTCCTCAGGCCTTACACATGGGATAGGGCCTTCCGTAGCAGGGATATCTTGTAGTGCCTCACTAGGGAATACCTCATTTAGCAATTCTGTGTAGTATTCTTTCCAGCGGTCTCTGATATCTTCGTTTGATGTTAGTAGTTTTTCTTGTTCATTTTTGATAAATTTGTTTGTGGCAGTATCTTTACTACTCTGGTGTTTGCGTTTTGCCAACTTAAAGATTTCTTTATCGTTAGAAGCAATTTCAAGTTTAGCATATAAATCATCCCTGGCGGTTGCCTTGGCCTGTGCGACGGCTCGTTTTGCGATTTTCTTAGCAATTTTATAAGCTTGGTGATCAGCATCGTCTTTTGTCTGCTGCCATAGTTTGAAGAGTGTTTTCTTAGTCTCCAGTTTGTCTCTCACTTCTTCATTCCACCAGCTAGTATCCTTGTTATTATTGATGGCACCTTTAGATTTTCCTAAATATTGTTTTACTTTTTCATTGCAGTATAGATGAAAATCTCTCCACATTGCATCGGCTGTATCATCCTGCTGCTCCTGAAGGTGTTGTGCAATGTCTTCACATAGTCTGAAACCTTCCTCACCCTTCTATTTATGCCACCGTGTTCTTATGATTCTCTTCTTCTTGACTTTGAATGTTTTTGGCATTTTGAACTCTGCCACTAGTATTCTATGCTGTGAGGTAAGAGGTTCCCCGGGTATGACTTTGCAGTCATTGCATGTTTTTAGTTGTTTTCTATCAGTCAGAATGTAGTCTATCTGAGTGCATGCCCCGCCGCTTTTATAGGTTACTAGATGTTCTACAGGTTTTGTGAAGAAAGTATTAATAATTGCAAGGTCGTGTGCCAGTGCCATTTGAAGGATGCTCTTTCCCTCCGGGTTGATTTTACCATATCCGAAGTTGCCACGTATTCTCTGGTAAGTGGTAGTTTTCTCACCAACGTGGCCGTTCAAGTCGCCGCCGATGAACTTCGACTCATAGTTTGGTATAGACTGCAGCAGATCGCTGATTTCTTCCCAGAAAGTTTCTTTTTCCGAACTTGGGGTTCCGGACTGAGGGGCGTATGCCCATATGATGTTCATGCACGGTTGATCGTCCAGGGCAAGCTTGATTGACATTAGTCTTTCGCTTACTCTATTTACTTCAACTACGCGATCTTGAAAGTGTTTATCTACTACAATGCCGACTCCATTCTGCGCCCTTGATCCATGATAAATCAGCTTGTAGTTATACCCGATATTACGCGAATTGGACCCCTTCCACTTCGTCTCCTGGATGCAACAAATGTTGATGCGTCTTCGATGTAATACTTCGCTCTGAGCTGCGTCCTGTCATCGAGCCCACGTTCCAGCTCGCTATGCGCGTCGTGGGTGATATCCCGGGTGTTCTGATGACATTTGCGTCACTTTGGGGGTACTCCCTAGCATTTGCTGCATTTCCATCACTGTTGTCGTCGCTTGAGGGGGACGCCCTAGCATTGTTTGCCCTTTTATTTTCTGTACTTTTCATGATTTGGAGTTATAGTTATAAGTTATAGGTAGTCTAGTCCTTGCAATACAGTGAATCCTAGTGCAAGGATTAGAACACATACCTATTGTATGTAAACTTATTGCAAATAAATTCATTTTTCCGTTTCATTTTTTATAATATTGATACTTAACGTAAAGGTTTTAATTTACTGTAAAGGTTTTAATTTACACTTATTTCATCTCTTTTTAATTTGTATTCATTTTTGAACTGCAATCTGCAATTACTGGCACAAGTAAAAAGTATTTCGTAAAGTTTATTCAACACTGGCACAACTAAAAAGGTTCACTGTTGCATAACAGAGACAGTGGATTCCTACTAATGCAGTAGTGGCACTTAACGCCATCTATTGACAATTCCGCCAAATATTGCAATGTTTCGTTATTGCATAAAATAAAGTACGCTTTTTTTAATATGAATCCGGGTCTAACTTAGATACCTAAAATTTTGAGTTGTGCCACTATTGCATTCAGCCAGCGATACGTGCGCTTATCTTGATAATATCTAAGGAAAATATGTAATATTACCTATATAATGATTTATTTCTTCTTCTTTTTTCATCGTGTAGGTTATAGAGTCAACATTTAAGGCCACTGGCGTATCTTAACGTGCTTTCCAAAGCACGGAATTTAGGTAATATTGTTGCTATAATATAAGGTAGTCACGCTCATATCATAAAGAACAATAAAGAATGAATAAATTGCAGTTTTCTTTTTCTTTGTCGTGTGCCTGTAAGTTGTAACTTTACCTACTTGATAAAATAGCCTCAATCTAGTATAAAAAAAAGTGAAAATTAATTAGCTTTAGTGTTTGGAGTACAGCTGCTCTTTTAATTTCCAAAGAGAGCATGTGCTGGACTGAAAGAGCGCATGATTAAAAGAATTAATTATAATAATAAATAATTATTATTATAATAATTCATTCATATAAATTAATCATGACGATATATTAAAGCCCGGATGGTGACGACAGAGTAGAATACATTAGTCACCAACCCCTACTCTTCCCGTGGGTGTCGTAAGAGGCGACTTAGGGACTACACATTGAACAGGGAACGGGCAGCAGCGCTCTCCGATACAATAACCTTTTAATCTGCTCAATGGACTGAACGCAAATCAACCAATGAAATTTCACGGTGTATATTATAATTTATAATACTTATTATGAATGTGAATGAACTCATAAGCTTGTAAAAAATATATATGGCAACAAGATTTGTCAAGCCAATACCGAGAAATTAATAAACCAACTGAGTAGTACTAGTATTCATGTAAAAATCGTGCTAAACCCGTAGAGGAAGGAAACTTGGTTCGTAATATTCTCTCACTGGTGTCAATTCCCGCAGTGAAACTTAAATTTAAATTTAATCTTAGTCTTGTCACTTTCTGACCAACGACCATAAAAAAGGACGGGAGATTGTCGGCTCTTTTGAATGTCAAATTTTTTGTCACAAACGTCAATTTTAAGCAGGATCCTAAAGCAAGCCGTTTAAAATTACATGGCACACGTCAAAACTTGACATTTGCGCCATAAAATTTGGCGCTCACAATGGTTGACAATCTCCTGTCCTTTTTCATCGTCGTGGGTCAGAAAGTGACAAGACTAAGATTAATTTTAAATTTTGTTTCGCTGCGGGAATCGACACCACTGATATCAAAATGGTTGCCAACCGACTGCAACATCAAGTTCCCAGAACAGTTTCATCTTATAGTAGAGTTGCTATTTTTTACTTGACATAAACTTTGCTTTAATAACTTGAAGCCCTGATGTTTTGCAATATTTTTTCAAATACATCTGTCTATAGCTTAACTCTTGAACAACGCGCATCACTCGTTTTTGGTATATAGGTAGATTATATTATAAATTATGTATTTTCAAAATCTAACATGATGAAAATAAAGAATTTTGTCGAGTGCTCGTTTTGCGAAGTGCACACTCTGCGTCAAACTCATCAAGATTAAGGCCCACAACAAAACAATTTATAGAGAATAGTGTTGTTAGTTAAGCGATTACATCTCAGCTTATTTCTATTGCGGGCTAAACTAACAACACGTGTTCTGCAGGACTAGAGATTACGACTACGGGACGCAAAATGGCTGTCTAAAACAACCGCAAGCGCCTAGTATAATTGTAAAAGACTACATTTTGTTAATACGGTAAAATACGAGTTGAAGCGTGCCGACTACAAAGGCGTAGGCGTTTTAGGCGTTTTTTGATAACTTAACCACTATAATTATATCAATTATTACCTCTAACACATCGTCCTTTCTGCGAATTATGCTCCTGACTGCAAATACTTACTTATGACGGCTCCGTAGCCCAGGTGGTAGTGTATCTGCCTCCGACGCACAGGGTCGCGGGTTCGAATCCCGCCCAGGGCAAACATTCGTGTGATGAGCACTTGTGTTTGCCTTGTGTCTGGTTGTTATTTATCTATTTATGTAATGTATATCAGCTGTCTGGTACCCATAGTACAAGCTCTGCTTAGTTTGGGATCAGATGGCCGTGTGTGAAGATGTCCCCACTTATTTATTTATTTATTTTGTCAGTTCTACGGCAGCGACAAGAAGCAGTAGTAGTTTTCATTGCATTGATCTAGAAAAATTTTATGATTTATAAGATAAGGATTTTATCCTGAAAAATGTTAGGTAATATAAACATTGTACAGGATACTAAGTATAATTTAAAAATTAATATTATTTTTATCAAGTTACATGATAAGAAAATAAAAACATAATTGTAAGTATATAAAACAATATGCTTAGTTAACAACTACAATAACCTTTGTTTGGATATTCCTATCGTGCAATCACAAGTTTAGTAAAAAAACTTGCAACATCTTTTGTTGTAAATTTTAGTTTTTTTTTCTTAGTAATGATCAGTGACCGCCTATCTGTATATTTCTTAGTTTAGTCACAAGACTCACAAGGCGCGAGACGGCGGCGCGGCGGCAGCAGAAGCAGTATGCAGTAAAAATCCGACAGATGACGTTGTTAGTTTTCAGAACTCGCTATCGACTTGTCACGACGATAATATAAATAGCGGCTGTGAACATTTTCTAGTTAGACAGACGGACACCTATAAGGGTTCCGATTTTCCCAATTTTTTTATGAAAGTCGTCTAACCGGCCGACTTTCAGTAATATACATATTACATACAGTGCACTAAAACTCTCACGTACTTATATAGGACTGTATTTACCTATAAATCTGTAGATGTGATGGGAACGAATATACAGACACTAATTTATTACAACAAAGTTTGATAGATAAAAACGGTTTTGTGGGACTTACGTTACATTTTTGTATAAGTTTTAAGTAGAACACCTGAATTAGGGCGATTAGGCTCGAGCCCCTCGATGGAGACGTATAAGCCATTGATGATGATGATGATGATGATGTAGAACCCCTATTACTGCTATGTGTAGAAGTTTAGGCGTTTCTTTTACTTTCGTTATTTAACAAACAAAAATGCTAGTCTTAACTGTATCGTAGTACTTACAAGTAAATTAACCGAACAGTTGGACTGTTACCTTCCTAATCTGCTCACACCAGTGAGTGCCTGCTTCAATTTAGCAAAGGAAATTGAATTTCCGTAAAATTCCTGCGATTGTCTCAGATTTCATGGCATTCCCTTCGCTTCCGTCTGCCTGTTACGAAATTACTCACTTTTAACGTTATTAAGAACTTATTGAAGCTGAATTTGTGATGTATAATATTAAAACGTCATTATATTGCGTTATAATCAAGCTGTATTACTCGTATATGAATAATTATTAATTAATTATATGAATTTATGAATAAAATTGTTCGTTCAATGAGCCTATTGCAGTCCACTGCTGGATGTAGGCCTCCCCAAGGGTACACTTTGGTGCACGATCACCTGCTTTCCTCATCCAGCCACCACCAGCGACCTTCTTCAGGTCATCAGTCCACCTGGCAGGGGGGCGTCCCACACTACGTTTCCCGAGACGCGGCCTCCATTCGAGAACCCGTCTGCTCTAACGCTCATCGGTTCTGCAACAGACGTGGCCAGCTCACTGCCACTTCAGCTTGCTACATTTCTGGACAATATCCACCACCTTGGTCCTCTGCCGGATGATTTCGTTTCGGATTTTATCCCATAGCGAAATACCAAGTGATTGTTCGTTATCTATAAGTAATTATATGTCTATTTGAACGATGCTCCGCTTAGCATAAACTTACAGTTTCTTTAGTGGAGTACATAGTCGCGATTATTTTTATTTTTAACCTTACATATATAAAAAAGAAGAAGATACAAGTATCGTTATACCACACCATTAATCATAACCATCCGCCCGCCCGAGACGTCTCTTATTTTTATTTTAACAGTACTGTAAGGAGCGGTCTCCTTTGAGGCGACTGGCTGTTCGTTTAGTTCGATTGGATTTGAATATTTTGAAATATCGAATGGTTCTTTTTTGTTGTTTTAACTCGGGAGGTCAACGGGCTACCGAGTAGAAGATATTTTCATATTGGAGAGTTGGAAAAATAACTATAAATAAATAACTTATAATACTCATCTGCGTTGCTTTATCTTCAATTTAGCTTAGCGCCCATCTGGCTACCGCCCCCCCTCTTTATTGTACCCTAGCTAAATAACTAGTTATGCAGATAGTTCCATACCACGAAATAAGCACCTGTTTCTCTGGCTAAGATATTTTTCTGTTTAAAAAAATTAAACGTGCTTTGCTGTAGTGAATATGCAAAATACAAGGCTACTGTCGCCTCTACACCAAGTTTTAAACTAATAGTACAGTAAATAAAATAAAAATATTAATACAAGACACGCCTTTTGTGGTGGGGAAACATTGAACAAAAAGTTATAATAAATAATAATAATAAATATATTTGCCAATTACACAGCCATCTAATCCCAAACTAAGCAAAGCTTGTACCATGGGTATAAGACAGGTGATATACATTACTTAAATAGATAAATACATACAACAGATTAACAACATATAGACACAAGGCAAACACAAGAGTGCTCATCACACGAATGTTTGCCCTGGGTGGGATTTGAACCCGCGACCCTGTGCTTCGAAGGTAAAAGTACTACCAATTAGGTTACGAATCCGAGTTATAATAACACTGTTACATTCAATAACATTTCACCGCTTCTAGAAAAACGCTACAAAAACATCTTTGCTACGGCGGCGTAGCACTTTTACTACGTCGTAGCACGTAGCTGCGTAGCACAGGAGCTAGGCACGGGAGTTTAAACTGAAATGTGACAGAATTGACTTTTACAAAATAGAACTTATCTGATCAGAACAACTCGAAAAACATGGTCTTATTTTGATGAAAGCTTCAAGTCTACCATAAGAAAAGTATAAAGAGAAGCCAATAAAATAAGTAACGTTATAAGTTTGAATACCACAATAATTTAGTTTTTCCTAAGGCAGTATGTCTAGCGAGGTGCCGTAGTCGGAATTCCCCGTAGGTCCAACAAAAGAAAGGTGAGAACTGTTCGCAGTTCGGAACTACTCAACATGAAGTTTCACCAACAATCGATTTAATCCACAGAACTTGGAATATTTCCGGTCGTAGAAGTGACACTGTTTGATTCAGCTATTTGGACAATGAGCACTACCTATAAAATCACGGTCAGAGCGTCGTCGATGGTGTAAGTTAAGGCTGCTACCTCTCGTCCGAGAGATGGTGGGTTCGATCCCCGCCACGTACAAATTGATTTTGAATTCTGAATTGGCAAAAAGGGCACCTGTTGACTCTTATGTTTGTATGTTCTGTTATGATGTCCTGTTCCGTTTAGATAAGATAGATAGATAGACAGATAAGAAATTTATTTGCAGTACACAAAAACAATACAATAAAGCATCAATGAAGGCGTCAATAAAGTATTTTTGTGTTGTATTGGTTTATTGGACGTTCTTACACGCGAGGGAAATGCCGTGAGGAAACCTGCACACTGAAGAAATTTAAAGATCTTGAAAGAAGAAATTTAAATGATGTTCACCTGACCAATTTCAGGGTAGTAGGCTCGAGTCCCTTGGTAGGGACGTATATGTGGATGACGACACACTCGTAGGCCAGCGTGATTTTCTATTTACCTCATAACCAATAATCTCCCTTCATTGCCTTACATATCTTACGAACACTTCTTTTTACACGACTGCCCAAAAAAAGATGTGAAATGTGTTCAAGGTTCATGTATGTATGTATTTATGTGGATTTCTTAATACCACCTTTACTTCTAAATGCCTGTACAGATTTGAATGTATGGGGTATCATTAGAATCCTTATATCAGCCCGACTGACACTGGTTTTGGCGGCACAGTCGTGTTATTTTTTATTTTTCTATTATTTTAATGGTTTTATTACTAACCAGCTACAAAACATTCCTGATCCCCCTTACCACTAATACCACACTTTATATTAATTTATAAAATTTCTGCAACTTTTGGACATGCCACATCTATCTCAACCATTTTCGTGGAAGGACGACATTTATAGAAAAAAAATACGAAAGGAGTTGAATTAATCAATGTTTGCACGCGACGGCGCTCGATCACACTATTCCATTAGATCCTTTCACTGTTGAGTGTGCTTGTGCGCAAGACGAAAGTGCGACTGTCGTAAGAAGAGCCATCCGGATCCAGCCTGTTGAATGCAAAATGTAGCAGGAAGTAGTTGAAAATTCTGTATTTTCAGGGCGAGTATTTATACTGCAAAAAACCCTGATATAATTGAATGGGACCATAAGTAATTTAAATGCCACATGTATACTAAATTACGCAAAACCTCCCAGACCGTGAAACTGAACAACTACTGTTCTAGAACTTTTCCGAAATCTCAAAAATAAATAAATAATAAATATGTGGGGACATCTTCACACATGGCCATCTGATCCCAAACTAAGCAGAGCTTGTACTATGGGTACCAGACAGCTGATATACATTACTTAAATAGATAAATACATAGGTAAACAACATCCAGACACAAGGTAAACACAAGTGCTCATCACATGAATGTTTGCCCTGGGCGGGATTCGAACCCACGACTCTGTGCGTTGGAGGCAGATACACTACCACTTGGGCTACGGAGCCGTCAAAGAAAGTATTGTCTTACAAGCTGATCAGAAAGTTGAAAAACAGTTCTTCAATTAGCTTATCTTGAGCAGGATGTTGTGCTACTTTTACGACGGGAAAGTCAAAAGTTGGTATCATTCAATAGAACAAGATATATTTAATGAAATTAATATAATTATAAAGCGAATATGCAAAAATGGAGATGCAGCGACAAAATTTTTCACTTACAGAAGTTTTCTGTAGCAATAATAATCTATAGAAAATAATATAAATCGTGTAACTGCACACTTGATCTCTATAATAATTAAAATTGGCCAATGATCATCTAGTAGCGGAATCGTACTACTTTGTGTGAGTAACCCAAGCTCTTTTAGAAGATTACAGTGAGCTCGTTTTTCTTGGGCATTCTAACTACGAAATTAAACAAAGTGTCTCTGTACAACATCTATGTAATTCCTAGCTATCAATTCCTCTCTGCTCGATCATCAGGGAAGTTATAAAAAGTAGGAAATATCATTGAATGAACAATGTATTTCCTACATAGCGTATCGCCCCTGGTTTTGGTCTTTTATCGACCTGAGCTTCCTTGGAAGCTCTAGCTCATTATGAGCTTCTAGTTCTCATAAGAACTTTCGTTGAGTCTCTCTTCCTCAACAGAATAGCCGTGCTCCAAGTCTCTCTAATGATACTGCTCGGAGACGGCCACTCTTGCCCTCGCCTGGGCAACCTTCTCCTTAAGCTATGTCAACCGTATTGAAAAATACAGTTACATAATCTCTCTGTGTCTTCCTTACTACCATCCCACAAGAGATCCAGCAAGATCCAGCAAGATCCAGCCCTGACGAAGGAACTAGTTTTAGTTCCTTCAGCTAGTTGATTGCTAGACCCCAGATCCCGAGCAAGACAACAGCTCAGAAGCAAAGACCCGATACGCTCACACCTTTACAGCAAACCAACTGTTAAAGCATTTACGAGGCGAGCGAGAATAAACGCCCCGCCAACGCGCTCTCTGTGAGACACTGCCCATTCTGTCCTCCAGAACGCTCCTGACCTCCCCTCACCACAGAGGTGTAGGAAAAGGTTAAAAAAATAGACAATCCCGAAGGATTGTCTACAGCGGACTCTGGTCCGACCGGTGCGCCTTAAGCGTTGGTTGGAGACCAAAGTCTCTTCGTTGAAAGCATAAGCTTCTCGTGGTAAGCCGAAGCTAGTGGACTACGTCCAATCGATACTAGCCGTAGCGTTCCCGATACGGCTGAGCCGCTGTGGTAACCTTTTAGGAGGCTAATCCTGGTCTTCCACCGAAGTGTCCGACGTATTGCGTTCGATGGGAGTGAAGGGAATATAACCCCTTATATATACATTTAAATACTTATTTAAACATATTAAATAACTCCCAACTCTCTGCTCATCTCCTGCCGAACTGATCCACTGGTTCGAGTATGCTCCATGTTCCCTTCGCTGAGTGCAACAATATTTCTCTGAAGGGAACGGTGCTATATGCACCCGGTCCTTTTGGGGACACTACTCTTTTGGGCTTGCATAACTATCCCTTGTCTAGCGTGATCTAAGCCACAGCAGCATGTGGTCATAGATTCATTCACCAAAGCCCATTTAGCAGATGCATTTACAATCATATGCACTGATATCGCTTTACGATATTCGGGTCTTATTCTGCTTTGTGATTATACATTAATTAGAGCATAACTCGAGCAGCTTCACGTCCAGAGCAGAAAACTTCACAGAAAGTCGCTCCGCAGACTTGCGTCTCAGAGGAGTCATTAGCCTTCGCCGATGCCACTACCGGGGGTAATACTTGAAAGACCTTCATCGATACTAAGCATCTAGAGGTCCACAGCGCACAGATGTGGACAAGTCCCATCGGCGAAGATGTATTCAAGTTGCTATACGTGTCTCGATCAATCAGCGGTTCAGAGCTGGGCATGCAGTGTCAACATCAGCTAATGACGGGTATACCACATCTTCAAGCGTCAGATATGGTTTTGAGTGCCCATGTCCGGGGTAAAGGGTCGCGAATCCTCTTCCCTAGTCATGGCCCTCGTTAATAGTTAGAATACATTGCGGATGGGCCTTTGCCATTTCCTCTCCCCATTCTGCGTGCTTGGGCGACACGTGAGGTGGTTCTTATTAGGACAGCGGCATTGGAGACAACGCGGATTCGTGAGAGGTTCCAGATCCATAATGCGTTGCGGCCGATGGTCTACGTATGCTTGTCCTCTGTTAAGTAACTCTAGAGGTATAGGCTCCAGCCGGCGTCTGTATCTGCTATCTAGCATCATCCACTCAGCCACCATAATATATTCTACCAGGATGTGCAGACCACACTGGTTAGTTTGGATTAGTCAATAAAGGTTTAAGGGTGGCCCCTTTGCCTCTCAGGATGCCGTCGTCTCAAGCTAGGCGGCGTAAGAGACGAACAGGGGAAGTTTTTAGCAGCGCCTGTAACTTTGGTTATAGCAAATATTTTCATATTTTCCAAACCTATATTGAACTTTTCAGTCAATATCCAAACTTTAACATATTATGATTTTTATCATTAATACTTGTCGCCTCCGACCATCACTGGCCGACGGCTGCCTTCCCCATACATATATTCGAGAGTCGCATCGACGGTACGCGTAGGGTCAACACGGATTTTCCAACAAAGTTCCCCAATTTTGCTGAAACTCACAATATAGATGTAAGTCGGTCTCGGCATCACACATATGCTCTTAGTTTGGCGCTATCTCTTTTAGTTTTTGAGTTATTCGAAAAAGTTCAATACAAGAACGTATAACGGAAGTGAAAAATGTCCAAATACGGTTTTAAACCTTGTATTCGGAGTTCCCATGCACAGGGATAGCTATTGCTCGATCGTTGGCATCGTCTGCTCTCAGCCACATATAAATAATTCGCTTTTTAGGAAACATAAAATTTTCGGCTCCGCGCCATGATTTTTATTCAGCCTTATTTCGATTTTTTCTATGCCATTCAACAGACACACGTTGTTAGACATAGTTTTATTTTACATTAGGGTTGTGGGGTTACATCCAGCCCCCAAAATTTGACGGAATTTATGAAGAAAAATTTTAAATAGCTAAAATTCACTTCATCTAAAACTTCCAATCAACCTTTTCTATGCCATACAACAGACACACGTTGTTCTACATAAGTTTACCTTTTAACCCTTAGGTGCAATAGATTTCATTCAATAGGATTGTGTGTTTTACAACTTGAACTAACTATTATTTCCCTCACTCGAGGTACTGTAGTTCAATAACCATCGCTCTTCATCAATATTGATCCATCTATTATTTCCCTCGCTCGAGGTACTGTGGAACAATAACCATCTCTTCTTACTGATCCCCTCATCAGTTTTCGAAGACTTACTTAAAAGTTCTTCGTTAATGTGCACAATGTGCATCATTCACTTGCTTGCAACTACTTCTCTTCCATTGCAACGACCCAAGTGTTAAGCCAATTAACCCTGCGAGTTTGTCGAACTCACTGAAAACATTTGTTTACCATCAACAAGACAAAAACGATTCCGCCCGGAATTAGATGAGTTCCACATTAAAATGACAAACCGCCACTAACCTTGTAGTTGACGCGCAATTCGCTAGAGCATCGAAAACGTAAACGATACAATCGTCAGTACGCTCGACACCCAGCTTTTAAACGACTTCTGAATTTAGCTTTTTGTGATATACATCCGAAGCCGTAGAGGCCCCTGAGACATCGCTAAATAAGTCGACATTGTTACAATAATTGTTGAAGACCGTTTCCGGTCTTCCTTCTCCCAATCTTCATCATCAAATATTTCGCTTTTCCATTGTTTATTATTATAGTACAATGACACTATTTATTTTCAGCTCAAAAAAAATAGAGAACTATTTCTGTTTCCCCTTTGCAGGGTACTTATAGTTCTCTTTTTATGCCTTCGTGATTTTTCCCTACCTATACTAAATCTAACTCTTAAAATCCCTAAATGGAATAAAATTTATTTGACTACCTAACTACTGATACTATAACACTAATAATTCCTAAATGACATAAATTCTATTCCTTTTCCTAACAAACACAACTATCTACTAATAATACAAAACATTACAGTACCTAACTCTACGTCCCTATCCTAAATTCTAACCTATTAATTCTGATTTCCTACTCTTCCCTAAGTGGCCGCCTCCTTCCCCAACAAACACTTCGATTGTTTCACAATCTTCATTAGTCCAAGCTAATGACCTGGTGAGACGCGGACATAAGTCCCACCTTTGTCTTACTTAATATGCTACTCGAATTTAGTCTTATTTCAACTTGTACTAAATTCGATCTTCCACAATCGATTTGATTGTGCCACTCCCTGTCGCCAACGGCTATCCTTTTATTCAACAGTTTTTTTTTTTTTTTTTATCTTGTTTTATTATTATAAACAATTTTCCTCTTAGATTAGACACTGATTTACCAACCTTGAGTTCAGTGTTTAATCTTTACAATTCACTTACCTACTAAGTACAAATTTGAATATGTTATACATATTCCATTGTTTCAATGTACTTGGGGGTTTTGTAACCCAAAACTCCCAAGTAAATTGATACAATAAAGACGTTGCATGTCGCCTTTCTTTATAATTCTGACATTTCAATTTAAATATTTATTAATCACAGGGATCGTGTATGTTAACCACGTTAACATTTAGCATAACACTACTCAGTGCACTTGTACTTATTCAAGTTTCTTATAGCACAATTTTAATTCACAATAATCAGGCATTAAAAAGTAAATATTTACAATCATTTGCAACAACAACTTTAAACATTCACAATAATCAATTTGATTTTCATTATTTCCAATTCACAATAATTAGTTTGATTTTCATCATTTCCAATTCACAATAATTAGTTTGATTTTCATCATTTCCAATTCACAATAATTAGTTAAGACAAATATTTTTATTTATAATATTTGGATAAATGTATAGCATTATACTTTCCTCGAATTCGACCCGATTCTAGATCCTCCAGAACATACACATTGTCGAAGGGGACGGAAGCAACCCGATAAGGTCCTTCGTATAACAAATCAAATTTGCTTATGTGTTTTTGCAACTTGTTAGAAATATTTAGCCGCCGAATTTTGACTAGGTCTCCAATATGATATTGCATCAACTTGTGGCTCCTATCGAACTTCTCTCTCCGATATTTGCTTTGCTTTTCCAAATTCATTCGAACTTCATTTCTTATCTCTCCCACATCTAAGGCTGAGTTTTGGGCTTGCAGATCTTCGTCAAATGAGAAGTTGATCGATCTTCCATACAAGATCTCACACGGCGTAAACCCAGTGCTATCGTGTCTAGTATTGTTATATAGTACTTCAATTTCAGGTAATCTAGTGGCCCAACTAGAATGCTTTTCATGACAGTATGTTCGAAACATCCGTCCCAGTTCTTTGTTCACCCTTTCAGTTGTGTTTGGTCGAGGATTTCTTATCGTGGTGTAGACGGTCTTTACACCTATTCCATTTAATGTTTCTTTCCAAAGTTTACAGTTAAATTGCCTTCCATTATCAGTCATGATTACTTTGGGTACAATTATCTCCGTAAACTGCAACATTTTGGTGATACAAGCTTTCGCCGTTGCTTTTCTTAGCGGAAATAGTTTCACAAATTTACTGAAGGAATCCTGGACAACCAGAATGTACTGAAAACCAAACACCCCTGAAGGTAGTGGTCCATACAAATCTGCCATTACCAAGTCCCCAATATTCTGTGTAACTATTGATTTACATGGTCCCACATATTTGAAATTGTTGCATTTTGCTAACTGACAAATATGACATCCTCTAACTTGCTTCTTAACTTGCCTTGCCAAATTGGGCCAAAAGAACCTGTCCTTAATGTACTTGATAACCTTATAGGCTCCCTGGTGACCCATTTCTAGATGCACTTGTTTGATCAACTCCTCTCTCATAATTTCCGGCAACACTATCACCTCTCTTTCTCCAAACTGAATATACAATTTACTTTCTTTTATAAAATATCTGGACTTTTTGCCTTGTTTTGTCAATTCGATCTTTTTGCCACAAAACTCATCTTCCTCTTGCATTCGATCTAGTTGCTTGATTTGTTCGTTCAAACCTCGATTAGGTTTTGTTCCCAGATAGGCTATCTCTGGGCATACAGCTTTTTCTTCCTGTATGAACTCACTACTAGGCAAATATCGAGAGAGCACATCTGCTGCTGTGTTCAATCGCCCCGCCACATGCTCAACAGTATAATCAAACTGTTCTAGGTATAATATCCATCTTGTTATACGGCTGTTATATAACTTCATATTCTGCACGAACAAGAGTGCTTTGTGGTCAGTTAGTACACAAAATTTCGCCCCTCTGAGATAAGTCTCGAACTTCTTGACTGTGCTAATAACTGCGAAGAACTCCTGTTCCGTGGTGGTCCAATTAAGTTCGGCTCCTCTTAAAGCTTTGCTGTTAAATCCCAGGATCCTTGGGCTTCCTTGGTCATCTTTCTGAAACAACACTCCAGCTAAACCTATTCCTGAACAATCCGTTTGGATATAATAAGGTTTGGAAAAGTCTGGATGATGTAACATTATTGTATTAATGAATCTCCTTTTCAGATCTTCAAATGCTTGATGTTCAACATCTCCCCATATCCAGCTGCGTCCCTTTTTTAATACCTCGCAGAGGGGCATTATACTTTGATTATAATCCGGAATAAACCGTCTATAGAAGTTGCATAAGCCAAGGAACGCCCGAACTTGTTTTACCTTCTTTGGAATTGGAAATTCGCGTATCGCACGTATCTTGTCAGGATCAGTCCTTATCCCATCGGTTGAAATAATGAACCCCAACATCTTTACCTCCTTACAAATGAATTCACATTTCCGTAAATTACAAGTAAGTCCAGCTTTCAACAACTTCTGTAGGACTGTTTCAACGTGCTCAAGATGTGTATCTAAAGTCCCTGTCGTTATAACAGCTAAGTCATCAAGATAATTGACACAAAACTCTCTAACTTCAGGACCCAGTATCACATCCATGGCTCGAGAGAAACTTCCAACTGACGTTCTTAAGCCCATCGGTAAAACATTGTATACATAGCTTTTCCCATTAAATGTAAAGCCAGTATATTGCTTCCCTTGTTCGTTTATTGGTATCTGAAAATACGCATTGTTCAAATCAATGGTAGTAATAAACTTCGCTCCGTGAAACGAGTTCAACACATCCAATTGCATTGGTGGTTTTTCTGTTTCGGGTACCATGTACTGGTTTATCCCTCTCGCATCTAATAAAACGCGCACTGAACCATCCTTTTTCAGTGTAAACGTCAACGGACTAGAGTATGGCGTTGATCGTCTTGAGATTATCCCCATTTCTTCCATCTCATTTAACTTCTCTTCCAATTTCGCTTTGTAAGCGTATGGTATAGGATACGATTGCTTAACAATCGGTGTCCCATGTTGCATAACAATCTTATGTTCATAACAATTTGCTCGACCCAACTTTGCCGAAAAAAGCGTGTTAAACTTGTCCAGCAAAGCTGTCAATTTCTCCATCCCCTCCGACCCTATGTCTGCTCCAGTTTTGATCTCAGTTCGGTCCAAATTCGCGCTTTCAAAACAATCACCTTTAATCGAATTAGAATTTAATGAATTTAGCTTTTTCGTTTCTAGACTCTCTTTATAATGTGCAAACGGTACAAATACTGGCTCCACGCCACGTCTGACATACATTCCAACAGCTTTATCTAATAAGATTCGGATTTGATATTGGCACATAAAATCAAAACCCAGAATCATGGGTCTTGTAAGACCTGGCACCACTAAAAAGGGTATTTCCATGTCAAACCCCTTCGTCAGTTCAACTTTAAGATGAACCTGTATAGTTATTTTTGACGATCTTTGACCGACAGCCCCCTTTACTTGGAACCCTTTGACTGGTACCACGGGGACTTTCTCATTTTTCGATTTTAATTCCACATATAAGTCCTCTGAGATGCATGTAATCTCTGACCCCGTATCTAACAAAGCCATGATTCTAAGTCCTTCACAGATCACAATTATATCAGGCCGCAGCCCTTCCATAAGTTCTTTATTTCTTTGGTCATCATTAAAGACCGTACTGGTCATTGTTGTGGCATGTGCTTCCACGACCTTTTCCATTGATAGCAAATCAAATCGGGCTGTAATCAGCTCTGATATAATTTCATCTTCGCCAGTATGATATCCGATTCCGGCCCTCCCTCTCTGGCCTCGTGCTATGATCGGTTTTAAGATTCCTTTAAAGGTTTTTCCTAAAGGTTGGCCTGTCTTCCAACCTTGTTTTGACATGATTTTATAACCGACCGAAGTCGAGTCCAAATCGGTCAGCCCCCCGTCTCTGATAACATTGACTACCTGCCCGGGGGTTGGACAAATAGTACTTTCTAGTTTAAACTGGGCTTCTCCTTCGGAGTCTCCACCTCCACGACTGCTGCTGAACTGGTCGCGACGAATGGTTTCGTTGCTTGCACTCCGCCTCGGTCGCGTGGCGCCCCTCCTCTCGGTCGAATCCAGTTCTCGAATCTCCTCTTGTATTGTTTAGGGTCCTGTCTCCCTCCCGAATGGGAGTTCATCGACTGACTCACTATTTTGGCTGATTCCCCTTCTGACTGATTGATCATATCCATATTCCTTAGAAATTCTGACGCTGCCAGTATAGAGTCCTCTCTGGACAGCGCCCATAGTTGTTGCACTTCTTTGGGATAGTGGCGCATTATATCAGCCACCAACTGTCTTTCGGGGATTGTAAATGTCAATAAGTTTACCTGGCCTGCTAAGCCTAGGAAATGACTTAACATCGTGGGATATTTCCCTTTATCCCACTTATTGGAGACTATGTCTCTACGGACTCTGTTCTGTTCCACTTCACTCCAATATGTGTCCAAAAAATCTGATTTAAAATCATCAAAAGAATGCCAACGACTCATGTATATACGCGACCAATCCCTCGCTTGGTCCATCAGACATTCCTGAACTATATCTAGTTCTCTTCCTTGGGCAGGAATCTTCCGCAAATAAGCGGTTAGATCTTCTAGGAATGTAACCGGGTGCACTATTTTCCCGTACTTGTCTTTGTTACCAATTCCTGAGAACTTTGGTTTCTCAGAATTGAGATTGGTAATGCTATAGACAATTTTCTTTTCTTCCTTCTTGTTTCCTAATGGAGATAGGGTGCCACTACTGGCCTCACCCCCCGTTCCTTTCTGAACTTCCACCTCAAGCGCCTTGTGCGCTGTCGCTGATCGCGACATTTCCTTCTCTAACTCCTCTATCTTATCTGTGAGAGTTCTAGTTGTCTTTGTCATGAGTTTGTACAAGAGCATAAACTCCCTACTGTTAGAGCCAACGTCCTCCGTTGGCTCAACCACCATTCTCTCCTTTCTCTTTTGTTTATTGGCCTTTTTGGCCTTCTTGCGAGGAGGTTCTTGCATTCTCTCTTCTTCCCTCTCCTCGCGGCACTCCTCATAATCGGATCTACTGCCCATTGTCATGCACCAAATCCTATTCACTTAATTGTTCTTTTAACACTTTTTTTTTTTGACTTTGTCAATATTGTTTATATGCACTGTTTAATTATTCTTTATTTCTGTTGCAGCCAAGACTCTGTAACAAAAGAAACGCACATAAGTATTTTTCTACTACAATCCAATTTGTTCTACAAATCTCTACGGGTATTTTCAACAACCACACTGTAATCTTCTTTCCATTTCACTAGCAACAAATTGTGGCTTAAGGCCACTGTTCTTGTTACGGTCCTGAAATCCTGGTTTCTAGGCACCAAATTGTAACTGCACACTTGATCTCTATAATAATTAAAATTGGCCAATGATCATCTAGTAGCGGAATCGTACTACTTTGTGTGAGTAACCCAAGCTCTTTTAGAAGATTACAGTGAGCTCGTTTTTCTTGGGCATTCTAACTACGAAATTAAACAAAGTGTCTCTGTACAACATCTATGTAATTCCTAGCTATCAATTCCTCTCTGCTCGATCATCAGGGAAGTTATAAAAAGTAGGAAATATCATTGAATGAACAATGTATTTCCTACATAGCGTATCGCCCCTGGTTTTGGTCTTTTATCGACCTGAGCTTCCTTGGAAGCTCTAGCTCATTATGAGCTTCTAGTTCTCATAAGAACTTTCGTTGAGTCTCTCTTCCTCAACAGAATAGCCGTGCTCCAAGTCTCTCTAATGATACTGCTCGGAGACGGCCACTCTTGCCCTCGCCTGGGCAACCTTCTCCTTAAGCTATGTCAACCGTATTGAAAAATACAGTTACATAATCTCTCTGTGTCTTCCTTACTACCATCCCACAAGAGATCCAGCAAGATCCAGCAAGATCCAGCCCTGACGAAGGAACTAGTTTTAGTTCCTTCAGCTAGTTGATTGCTAGACCCCAGATCCCGAGCAAGACAACAGCTCAGAAGCAAAGACCCGATACGCTCACACCTTTACAGCAAACCAACTGTTAAAGCATTTACGAGGCGAGCGAGAATAAACGCCCCGCCAACGCGCTCTCTGTGAGACACTGCCCATTCTGTCCTCCAGAACGCTCCTGACCTCCCCTCACCACAGAGGTGTAGGAAAAGGTTAAAAAAATAGACAATCCCGAAGGATTGTCTACAGCGGACTCTGGTCCGACCGGTGCGCCTTAAGCGTTGGTTGGAGACCAAAGTCTCTTCGTTGAAAGCATAAGCTTCTCGTGGTAAGCCGAAGCTAGTGGACTACGTCCAATCGATACTAGCCGTAGCGTTCCCGATACGGCTGAGCCGCTGTGGTAACCTTTTAGGAGGCTAATCCTGGTCTTCCACCGAAGTGTCCGACGTATTGCGTTCGATGGGAGTGAAGGGAATATAACCCCTTATATATACATTTAAATACTTATTTAAACATATTAAATAACTCCCAACTCTCTGCTCATCTCCTGCCGAACTGATCCACTGGTTCGAGTATGCTCCATGTTCCCTTCGCTGAGTGCAACAATATTTCTCTGAAGGGAACGGTGCTATATGCACCCGGTCCTTTTGGGGACACTACTCTTTTGGGCTTGCATAACTATCCCTTGTCTAGCGTGATCTAAGCCACAGCAGCATGTGGTCATAGATTCATTCACCAAAGCCCATTTAGCAGATGCATTTACAATCATATGCACTGATATCGCTTTACGATATTCGGGTCTTATTCTGCTTTGTGATTATACATTAATTAGAGCATAACTCGAGCAGCTTCACGTCCAGAGCAGAAAACTTCACAGAAAGTCGCTCCGCAGACTTGCGTCTCAGAGGAGTCATTAGCCTTCGCCGATGCCACTACCGGGGGTAATACTTGAAAGACCTTCATCGATACTAAGCATCTAGAGGTCCACAGCGCACAGATGTGGACAAGTCCCATCGGCGAAGATGTATTCAAGTTGCTATACGTGTCTCGATCAATCAGCGGTTCAGAGCTGGGCATGCAGTGTCAACATCAGCTAATGACGGGTATACCACATCTTCAAGCGTCAGACATGGTTTTGAGTGCCCATGTCCGGGGTAAAGGGTCGCGAATCCTCTTCCCTAGTCATGGCCCTCGTTAATAGTTAGAATACATTGCGGATGGGCCTTTGCCATTTCCTCTCCCCATTCTGCGTGCTTGGGCGACACGTGAGGTGGTTCTTATTAGGACAGCGGCATTGGAGACAACGCGGATTCGTGAGAGGTTCCAGATCCATAATGCGTTGCGGCCGATGGTCTACGTATGCTTGTCCTCTGTTAAGTAACTCTAGAGGTATAGGCTCCAGCCGGCGTCTGTATCTGCTATCTAGCATCATCCACTCAGCCACCATAATATATTCTACCAGGATGTGCAGACCACACTGGTTAGTTTGGATTAGTCAATAAAGGTTTAAGGGTGGCCCCTTTGCCTCTCAGGATGCCGTCGTCTCAAGCTAGGCGGCGTAAGAGACGAACAGGGGAAGTTTTTAGCAGCGCCTGTAACTTTGGTTATAGCAAATATTTTCATATTTTCCAAACCTATATTGAACTTTTCAGTCAATATCCAAACTTTAACATATTATGATTTTTATCATTAATACTTGTCGCCTCCGACCATCACTGGCCGACGGCTGCCTTCCCCATACATATATTCGAGAGTCGCATCGACGGTACGCGTAGGGTCAACACGGATTTTCCAACAAAGTTCCCCAATTTTGCTGAAACTCACAATATAGATGTAAGTCGGTCTCGGCATCACACATATGCTCTTAGTTTGGCGCTATCTCTTTTAGTTTTTGAGTTATTCGAAAAAGTTCAATACAAGAACGTATAACGGAAGTGAAAAATGTCCAAATACGGTTTTAAACCTTGTATTCGGAGTTCCCATGCACAGGGATAGCTATTGCTCGATCGTTGGCATCGTCTGCTCTCAGCCACATATAAATAATTCGCTTTTTAGGAAACATAAAATTTTCGGCTCCGCGCCATGATTTTTATTCAGCCTTATTTCGATTTTTTCTATGCCATTCAACAGACACACGTTGTTAGACATAGTTTTATTTTACATTAGGGTTGTGGGGTTACAATCGTCGATTAATTAACCATTTCGACCGGACGTCATAATTATTGTACTTTTTTTTTAAAGAAGTAAATATATTAAATGTTATTCAAGCAACACTCTCGTCGATACAATGAACCTCTCGAACACAAAAACGCACGTTTTATCAGAAATCCAATCGTTTCGACAAAAACTCTATCGCGCTTACCCTCTCGACACGAAACTGTTTGAGCTCTCACTTTATAGTCACTATAGTAAACGTTGAATGTGTGATTTCCTCTTAAAGCTTACGTGTGGACCAGTTAATTTTGACCCCTGAGGGTAGATCTTTTGAAAAGTTTACGCAGGAATGTTATGTAGTTTGAGCGTCATGCCAGTGGCGTAGTAGTTAGGATAATGTGGTTCTCGTTCGGTCGGGGGGTGACGATGATGGTTCGAATCTCGCTACGTACGAGTAATAGTGTGGCGAGATTAATTACTATATTGGATCACTTGAAGCCCCGGTACTGGAAAACATCATGAAGAAACCAGCACGTGCATGTGAAGAAATTCAAAGACCAGTAGTCGACCAACGTCTGGTGTAAGACACACTGATGCGCTTGATCTGGCGGAAGTCAACTGGTCAAGGTCTGGGAAGCCACTGGAAGCGAGCAGGACCGGTCGTTGTGGAGATTCAGAGGAGGACGTCTTCCATCCCATCCTCGTCGCCACTGTTTAATATGTGGGAAGGGGAGGCGATTGAAAGCACAGACGGCCATCGATGCACTGCGTGCGTTTATTGTTACTCACACAACCAAACATGCATACGCTACAGGCTGAAATAATTATAGGTATATAAACACACACACACACACACACACACACACACACACACACACACACGCACACACACACACACGCACACGCACATGCACACGAAAACACACACACACACACACATATCACATAAACATTACACATTTATATAATTTTAAAACTTTATAAAAATAATAATAATAATGATGATGAGACGCTTGTCTTTTCTTGTGTAATTTCGCCTTAATTCAGGGTAGATTCGTCAACCAATAAAGGAACACTTAAATATGAAATCAGAACATAAAAATGGTTGTTTATTTTTTTCTCAGCTAGTTTTCAATGGGCTTATTCGGATCTTGTTACTGGATTAAAGGCAGGTATCCTAGCACGTAGTTTAGCAGTTTACTTCACAGATCTTTTTAAATTATCTTTGCATTCATACCCTTTGTAGACGAGCGTGAAATCGCTTTGAGGGTCCTTGCGTTTCATTTTATTTTAAGTGAAAATACCAGCATTCAAATGTAAAGGAAATGGAATAAGTAAGTTTATGTAAAATCTGCTTTTCATTGCTACTATCTGGTTCGTTTAATTATTAGAATTGATGAAAGATGTCTTGCAACGACAGAATTACTGTTAATAATCTATTACTTAATGAAAAGAAAACTAAATGTATTAAATTCGTATTACCCAATGTGAAACCGGTAACTACAGATATATTTATAAAAGGACAGAAATTGGACCTTGTAGATTCGACTGTCTTTTTGGGCATTACTTTAGATGCCAAACTACAATGGGATTCTCATATAAATAAATTGTCGAACCGACTGAGTTCAGCAGCGTTCGCAGTTAAAAAAATTAGAGCCCTTACCGACGTAGACACCGCTAGACTAGTCTACTTCAGTTACTTTCATAGTCTAATGACCTATGGTATTTTATTGTGGGGTCACGCTGCGAATGCTAATAGTATATTTATTTTGCAGAAACGGGCTGTTCGTGCAATTTATAGATTAGGGCCTAGAGTGTCACTGAGGGAAAAATTTAAAGAAATCAATATTCTGACATTTGTGTCTCAATATATCTATGACAATCTTGTGTATATAAAACGAAATATAAGTAATTTTCAGAAGCACAGTGATATACACAATTTTAATACTAGAAATAAAGACAAGTTGGTTGCTTATGTCAGCCGACTACATAAAATTAGTAATTCTTTTAAAGGCAATTGTATACGCTATTACAATAAGGTCCCTACTGATATTAAAAACTTGCCTTTAGACAAGTTTAAAATAATTATAAAACAGAAATTGTATAAAAAAGGTTACTATAGGATATCTGATTACTTAGAAGACAGGTGTCCATGGGAATAGATTGTTTGAGTAGCAGGCTTTTTCGATATGTAATAAGCATTAATTTTGTAATTGACAATATTTTATTTAAAAAAGGAAACGCAAAAGATGCGACGACTGTGGAGTTTCTTCGGTGAGCTCTTCTCCACAGATTCCGCCATTGTGTTAGTGAACTCACCCAAAAAAAATGTAATGACGGATCTAAGTGATGTAATAACATCCTATGGAAATAAATTATTTTGACTTTGACTTTGACTTTAGAGAAAAACTCTGCAACAGTTTTGGATTTGCAAAGAGAGAGGATATGCACCACGACGAACCAATCAAATAGTTAAGTCGTTTGAAAAGAAAAATAGTTGATTAGTTTCAGTTGGTCGGAGTGATATCTATAGGTAGACAAGACAGTGAGAGAGGATAATATTCTGTCACAAAATTAAGGTCAGCGCTTATTACCTAGGTCTTTTGCTTCATTGCTTAGTTAATAGACTGCTTCATTATTATAATCCTTTCCTATAGGGAAATATTAGTAAGAAAGAAAGTAAGGCCCGGTATCCACCAAAGCGGAGAGGAGAGGAGATGTGTTTGAATAACCAATCAGATTTCGTTATTGAAGCTAAGCGGAGAGGAGATGTGGAAATAACGAAATCTGATTGGTTATTCAAACACATCTCCTCTCCTCTCCGCTTTGGTGGAAACCGGGCCTAACTCTACGCTATCACGTCTAAATTACTGAACCGGTTTTGATAGTATTTGGTAACCAAGGACGGACATGAATTATTGTTATTATTTACCGCAAAATAAAAAAAATGTCTCATCCTCATGCTATAACTAACAGTCACCAGCTGAATATAACCCTTTTCGTATTTTTTTTATTCTTGTGAATACAGTCCCGTACACTTCAAGCAAAGATTGAAAAGAAAATACTTTTAAGAAATTAGTTATTTCAAATTATAGACGCACGTGATATTGATGCACTTATGAACCTGACTGTAGATAGATAGATAAAACGGCACATTAGGCAGCACATCAAGCTATACATTTTTGTTGCAAACTAGGCCGTATTACCACCGCGCAAGAAACCCCGGTGTATAGCTTTATTAGCTGTTCACTGTACATAGCTGAGGCTGTAACAATTTAAAACTTTAAATGTGGGTATAGAAACACTGAAAATGCACCAACAGCGAGGGCGTAGCTGCGGGCGGACTGCTGGTTATCAAGTCTTTGGCCGTTCTTCTCCATAGCGATCGTACACTGGTAGTGAACGTGTCATCCATGATAGCTTTGACGTCGAAAAAATAAATAAATAAACAAGTGCGAACCAAACGAACCATTTTTATCCGAGACTTTTAGCAGCCCGAGCCGAAGGTGATAGTAAAGTCGAGGATAAAATGGTTTTGTGGTTTGGTTTGGCTTGGGCTGCAGACCTAATACAGCCTACTATTAAATTAATTTTGTAATAATAATTTTCTTAAATTAATTAAATAACCTACCGTACTTGAAATTCAATTTTAATATATTTTGTCTTAAAAAACACATAAGGCAAATAAATTAAAGTAAATATTAAAAAATAACAAATTCTATCTATGAACTTCTTATTGTTTGGCTGTATGGATCATTTTCTTTGCCTTAATATAGATACATTTATGAGTAGATACGTTAATGCACTTGTGCACAAAATTCGATTTTGTGCAGCCTATATCCTGCACAAATAAGCACTTTCAGAGCATGAGAAGCGAAAAATATTTTTGAATTTTTAACAGTAGAAATAAAAATTACATCGTCTAAGAAGCATTGAACTGCCCATTTCCAAGCAAACGCATTCCTTTCCAGCGTTTTTTTACGCGACGGGAACTATAATTTTTAGGTGGCATAATGTATCCCGATGAGCGTTGGAGCATACGGGTTCTCGAATGGAGACCACGTCTTGGGAAACGTAGTGTGGGACGCCCCCCTGCCAGGTGGAATGATGACCTGATGAAGTTCGCTGGTGGTGGCTGGATGAGGAAAGCGGGTGATCATGCACTTTGGCGTGCCCTTGGGGAGGCCTACGTCCAGCAGTGGACTGCAATAGGCTGATTGAATTGATAATTGGCATGGCATTCTTGATTCAGGAAATATAGTGAAAAACTATTAATGTACCTATCTTTAGGGGGTTTATTCAACGGGGGTTTATTACTATTGCAATGATCCGGTTTTTCTATCCGAATACCCAAGTTTGGTAACAAATCGTTAAACAGTACAATTTATGAAGGGTGGATTAACTACCTATTTGAATGTGTACCTAGTTTTGGTATTCTGTAACTGAGTAGTAATTAAGATAACTGTGCTTATAATTTAATTAAGAGTGCATCATTTTTGCCAATAATCATGTTATGCAGTTTGGTGAATTTTTTGGAGCGTTTTTTTGTATTATTATTACAAAAAAATAATAATAAGGAAATTCAAATTTAGTAAATTATATTTATCAAAAATTAAAATAACTATATCAAAACATAACTTAAAATTACTTATAAAAGAGATGTTCCTAATAAAACTTGCCAAAATATTAAAATTACTACTTCCAAAATATTTAGAACCTAAGACTTTATTTTATGATTAGTAGTTAGTTACCCTCCAGTTAATATATTGGTGTCAACCCAGTGGTTGACCTGGCTGTGGTTTTCCGGGATTTGGTGGATCTTGTTTTGGTTGATCTGACTTTGGTGATTCTGGTGGTGGTTGATTTTGATTAGGTGATTCCTGCTGCTGTCCTGGATTTGGTGACTTGTTCTGCTGTTGACTTGGTCTTGTTAAATCTCGCTCTGACTGTGCTCTTTGTTTGGATTCTGGAGGTAAATGAACTGTTTTTGATGCATTCAGCTGTGGTTGACTTGCTGGTGAGCGCAGATTAGACTTACTTAATTTTGGTGAGCCTGGTTGCCCGGTATTTGGTGTATCAGGTTGTTGTTGATCTAAATTTGGTGGTCCTTGCTGTTGCTGGCCAGCATTTGGTGCACCAGGTTGACGTTGGCCCATATATGGTGAACCTGGTTGCATACGTGGATATACTCCGCCTGGTGGTGGTGGACCTTGAAAAATAGTGCCAGGAGGTGGTGGGCCGTAGTATGGAGTGCCGGGTGGTGAGCCGAGAGGTGACCCTGGTGGTGGAGGTGGAACCTGAACTATCTGATAGTAGGCTGGTTCTGGTTCGGGAATATTGCCGCCGTGTTCGTCCCACAACTTTGCGTACGAATTCACCACTATAGTATAGTAAATCAGAACTGCAATGCAAAAAAAAAGATAAATATGAAGATATTTTGATCACATAAAAACGCTGACATTCGTCCTGCGGAGAGCATGGCTGTAGACTATAAATGAGGTTATGGAGGTGAATGATTAAAAAAAGCTGTCTTATTGAATATTTTATTATTATTCTAGGTTAGACTACGCGCGTGTAAAGATCTTAGCAAAAATAATAAAAAAAGTATTCCAAGTAACATCTGGTTATTCGTTATTAATACCGACTCCACCTACGCTTCACAATGTTATTACAACATTATAATACACTAATGACATATCAATCAGAGCATTTTTAAGGCAAGATGAAAGTACTGATGATATAAAGGATGATACTCGGAACTCGGAATGTTGCCAGAAGAGGATTAATATCGTGACATAGTAAATAAGGCAGCATCGGTAGGGTCTTAAATATACTTCTCATCAAAAAAATCGAAACACCTTGCAAGTTTATGTTTTGTAAGGAATAACAGAAAAATGTGTACAATATACACACTTTTCAATAAAACAATACATACACATTTTTCTGTTATTCCTTACGAAACATAAACTTGCATGGCGTTTCTGTTTTTTTTTTATAGTAAATATATAAATATATACTACAAAAATATATACCTAATTAAAAAAACTCAGAATTAATACTTACTTGCTGCTACACAAACATGCAATAGGCATTGCAAAGACATCCAAAAGGGATGCAAATAAAAAGTTTTATCTTTATTAAGATACATCTGCTTGCAAAGGAATTTTAGTGTCTGCATTCGGATAATGTAGCAAAAAGTTAAAACTATTACCAATATTTCTTCTAGGTACACCAATATAATGAAAGGTTTTACAATAGGTTTATTCTGAAACAAAAAATGGATCGAAAGTTTTTTATGTTTGGTCTTGATCATCATCAACAGCTCATAAAGATAGATAAGATTTATCTTGTCTTGTCTTTATTCGAAGTAAGATTTAACAAAATCATTTTTCGACGTCAAAGCAAGATGGCCCCTTCTGTGGAGAAGAACGGCCAGAAGAAACTCATAATATACGTCTTCACAAAGGCTCGACCCTAACATTAAAACATCAACGGCCCGTTACAGTCCACTGCTGGACTATAAGCCTCCTCCACTTAAGTGGAGGGTTTTGCCATAATCTCCACGCTTGGCCCGTTCCCTGTTCAATGTGTAGTCCCTAAGTTGCCTACGACACCCACGGGAAGAGTAGGGGATGGTGACAAATGTATTCTACTCTGCCGTCACCACACGGCAAAGGCTCGACCCTACTCGTGATCATTAGTCGATCACGAGTTCAAACACAACCTTCGAATTTCGAAGGTGTGCAGGCTTGCTCACATTTATACCGTCATTAGCAACTTTTTCGAATACAAAGATATTTTTGCGAATAGCGTATAGCGTTACGGTTTTTCATTTAAAAAGAATAACATTTTAGCGTTCATAACATTCAAATTCGATGTTTGACAGCTCTAATATTAGGATGGCCAATCTCCTGCCCCTTTTTATTCTTTAAAAGGTGAAAAGGAGTAACGAACTTAAATTGACAGTGTTAACAAGTTGCAAAATTGGCATCCGCTCAGATGCCCGGCTACACTCAAGCTTAGTGACGTATTAGCTAGTATTTGCGACTTGGAGTGGCCGCATGTCGAGCCGCCGACATAGGCCGGCAGGTCGAAGGCTTTGGTGTGTATTGCGCTTTAAGCCGAAGTCACACAGAGCGGGAGCGGTGCGATCCGGGGCCGGGAAAGTGGGACTGTGCTACGCCCCTCCATACAAAGCCCCGCTTTCCCGGCCCCGGACCGCGCCGCTCCCGCTCTGTGTGGCCGAGGCTTTAACGTGCCTTTCGAAGAACGAAAGAACGCTCCAAATTAAACACTAATTTGTTACCCATCATAAATAAAAAACAACAACGACAATTATTTACAAATATACGATACGTGTAAATACTTACAATTGAAATAGAAAAGACCACCACGATTGAAGATATTATTAAAAGAACAGCAAACCCACAGAGAATGAATTCTAAAATATAAATTGCCAAACCGAAACCGCTGGTTGCGCGCATGTTATGACACTCTGGCACGACTAAGCGCATTACATCAAAAAATGATAGGATCTAAAACACAAACTGAATAGGTCATCATCAACAGCTCATATACCCCCACCACCGAGGGGCTCGAGCCTACCCTGAATTAGGGCGATTAGATATCTCGCTGACTTCACATACAACCTTTGAATTTCTTCGCAGGAGTGTGCAGGTTTCATCACGATTCACAATGTTTCTCCATCGTAAGAGCATCAAATAAACGTACATTTAAATTCGAAATTCTAAAACACATTGGTACGTGGTGAGGATCGAACCCACGTCTCCCGGATGGAAGACAGGGGCCCTAGTCACTAGACCACCGATGCGTCGGTGTTTAAAATACCGACATTTCGAAAATCAAGTTATGAGCATCAAGTTGCGACGCTTTTGACTAAATAGGTACCCCACAAATAAAATAGTAGTTGTAGATTGTAGATTTAGGGCGTTGTCAGCTCAATGAGACTCTTGCCTACTTAAAGCCCTGAAAGGCCACTGACATAAGACATGAATTTAGGATGACAAGTCGACCACGCAGAACTTTTGAATTTCTTCGCAGATGTTTGCAAGTTCTCATGTAAAATAAATATCAGGCAGGTACACCATTTAATAGGCAGCGCAAGGAGCCCAGGAAAATCTGCTAGATTAAACATATAATTGAGTTTTAATTGTTGAGTCTAAACTGTTGAATCCTGAGTTTAAAATGTGTTGTCCCTTAACTGTTGAGGTAGGTACGCTCTTTGATCTAAACTATTGGTCTACACTACAATCTTGTTCATATAGATGATAAATGGGGTAAGCTTTAAAAAAGACAAGTCTGTCTTTTAGGCCTTAGGTCTTGTCTTCCATAATAGCATCCAAATCTTAGATATTATTTTTTTATTGTCAGGAGCACCAATTTGATACAGTTCCTGCAAAAATGTTTTGTAATTCAAGTGCCTTCTTTCTGTTACTCTTTTCATCCAATTTCGCCCATTGTACTCGAAGCGTAAAAGCTTTCATTGGAAAACGCGCTGTCCTATATTTAGGAAAACAACCATCTGAAATTACTTACAACAACATAGATCGCTATATAATAAGACCCCGTTTTCAAATTTAAACAGTCGCAACAGCTGTCTACATAGGGCAAGAAAGTGAATGCTCTACCCATTTTTGAATAAAATTCTATAGCAAATTTATTTGAGAGTAAATATTTACAAAGTTATTACAAAGTACGTGAAAGTTGTCAGACTGACAATGTTAATCACAAAAAATCCAATTAAAAAAGAATAGTATCAAAGCATAGATATTTCTTGCAACCTCTGCATCTAACCTCAGAGGGACAAAAGACGATTGCTTCGCTTAAACGCGCGTCAGAAATCTTTGCATCATAAAGGGCCCCGGAGACAGTCAAACGGTTTGTCTCAAACCTTACATGTTTGATCAAACCGTTTGAGGTCGGTTTGAACGGTTTGTCAAACGGCTCTGCGCAGTCTGATTCTGTACACACTTCTGACGCGTCAAATACAACAAAAATAATGAAATTGCATCAAACAAGTAAATGTTTGACAAACCGTTCAAACCACCTTTTTAAACGATCAAAATGGTTTGAGTCAAACCAAACTTTACGTGTTTGAATCAAACCGTTTTACCGTCTCCCCTTTAAAAGCTTCGAGTAAAAAGTCATCTCATCTCTCCTCTCCTTTGAATATTTAACTGAAAGTTTTTTATTTTGTAAGCTCTTGATCAAAGATTTCAGAGAGCGTGTTCAAGTCAACCACTTTACTTTTGATTCAATATTTTTTTATATTCATAGGGCTAGGGTGTCATAGGCTAACTAACACAAAGTGTTAGTATGACTCACAAAGACTTCTGACGCGCGTCGAGCGAAGCGATCGTCTTTTATTCCTCTGAGATGGGAAATGACTCACTGTTATGTTAGTTAGAGCATGACACAAAGCAAAAAGCTACGCTTTAGCCTCATACAAAAAGCATACAAATAAGCTTAGTTCCTCGGAGGAACAAAAGACGCGAGGCGACGCGCGTCAAAAATCTTTGCTTACTTCAAAATATAGTAGCAAGTTTCCCTACCTTTAACAATAAAAACTTGACACTGGCACAAAGTCATACTAGCGCCATAAAGAAAAAAAAATCGATCAGAGTATACAGAGTAACATTGGTCCCTTGAATGTAAAAACTTTTAAGGAGGTCGAATCTCAATCTCGGCAAAAAAATGACAGCTTTAGAAGCACTCGAGATAAATAAAGTGATTAGCCGAAACAAAGTTGACATTCTAAATCAGCAGTTAGACATCAATAAATCATGTGACTCAGGCTGGCTGGACACGTTTGCGTTCGATTATCTCGGGTTCTCTAGCGTCACATAAACTGACATAAGCATGATTAGCCGTCACCTAAAATTGTGTATTGACCTACTTAAACGCGGCTCATTTGGAAGAATTGTCCAGCCAGCCTGAGTCACATAATAAATCCCCCCTTTTATTTTATTTTAATAGATAATTATCTATCACATATTGTAATCTTTAATTGTTTATTGCAAATTTATTATTTGTTACCTATTATTATTGTACCTTGTACCCTATTTTTTACCCCATATTAAGGTAATTTTTATTAAGTGACAACACTTGGTCATATGGGGTGAATCAAGCGTGATTACCCTCATTACTTAAATATTTTGAACTATACTGTTGTTTATGTTGGTTTGGACGGTCGCTATTGACAAACTATGTGATCTAGAATAAGTAATTAATAAACCTGTGAAGATGATCTGTTGATCGAAACCGGTCGGGTGAATGTAATATAAGTGGAACTAGTAAAAGTGACTTTTATTAAATATGTGTACCAAGATCCCTCAAGTGCCGACAGTCGCAAGTATCAATTGTATAATTTGATACTGTTTTGTTTACCCATGGAAGTTTCGGGAAGTGAGAATTTTCCTGAAACAGTTGCTATCGTGAATTGTATAAAAGAAACACCTAGTTCTGGAAACGTATTGATTCGGTTACCAGTTCTCGTAAGACACTGACTCCGTTACCACGATGGCGCTGAGGAACTCTGACATTCTGAAACTCTGACCTTGTGTACCTAAATCCTGAGAACTACTACTTTGATCTCAAGACTTGGATCTTACAACCCACAGGACAATGTGACGATGATAATGTTAATGATACAAAATTTATTTTATGACACCAAAAACGACACTTTTAAGGAAAATGCTAAAATTTGTCTTATTTTCCTCAAAAATGCGAATGCCAATGGTACAACTGGAACTGGGAATATGAATGAATGAATGAATGAATGAATGAATATACTTTATTGCACACACAGAAATAATAAATGACAGAGTGGAAGTAAGAACAGGTAGTCATGTACAGTTAGGCGGCCTTATTGCTTCGTAGCAATTTCATCCAGGCAACCTTTATATATATATCTCCCCTGTTTCAAGTATCTCTCTACTGGTATATTCCAGAAGGATTCTTACTCGTAAGTAGGCATCATCATCAACAGCTCATTATACATCCCCACCGAGGGGCTCGAGCCTACCTTGAATTAGGGTGATCAAGCCTTAGCCAGCCACGCTAGCCCAGTGCGGGTTGGTCGACTTCACATACCTTTGATTTTTTTCGCACGAGTGTGCGTGCATGTTTCATCATCATGTTTTCCTTCACCGTAAGAGCGTCGAATAAACGTACTTATTAATTCGAAATTCGAAAACACATTGGTGCCTGGTGGGGATCGAACCCGGACGGGAGGCAGCGGTCCTAGCCACTAGACCACCGACGCTCTCAAGTAAGTAGGCATATAATATGTTATAATAATAATAATAAATTTTGAAACACCGCAAATAAAAAAAAAAGACATTCAAAAATCACTTTATTTCGGGTATTAATTTGTTATACTCATTTAACACTGAAACTCAGAAATACAATAGTCATACAAATTAGATCACTTTATTTTATCTTAAAACTTGTTTATATAAAAGTCTTGAAGAATTTTTAGCTTTTTACTTGAAGTACTGTCTTTATCCTACGTGGTATTTTTGTTCGGCTCAAAACGTACATACGTTCCTTCGTAGAGTAATGGCTACGCCCGGCTACGTCGTAGCAGTGGCTGTATAGTTAAATAGCTACACCCGTATAGTCGTAGTAAAAATCCTCTTAATACCTCTACATTTGTGGCTAATTCGAATTACATTGCTGTTTAGGCCGCATTTTCCGGTAACCGATATAATAGTAAGCGTCCGATATTAGTAGTGTAAGGGTCAGTTCACAACGAGACGCCACGCGACGCGACAATGCACGAAGAGGCCAGTTTTTCAAACTGCGCCGCGAGACGCATTCTGAAGCCACTAGAATGCGTTTCGAGACGCATCGCGGCGCATTCTGGAGCCGCTAGCAGTGGTAGTCGTAGAGATAAGCATCGCGCTGCGTCTTGCGGTGTCGCGCTGCATGACGCGGCTTCGCGAGGCGCAGTAGGCTCTTGCTCGCCGTGCCGTGACTACCATGCTACGTCGAGTAACGCTGCGCGCGCGCAGCTCGGCGTCATATAGCGTTTACGAATTCTCTCAATTCAATGGCCTCGATTCGTGATGTCATGTTCTAATTCTAATTTTAAAATCCAGCTATCCTTTTCGTTTTTATGACCAATGAAAGAGAGGTTGATGAACGAATGATATTAATTTGAACAAATGATAATCTAAAGTAAGGGCATAGGTGTCAGTTTAAGAGATTTTTAAGCCTTTTTTTTTTTTTTTTTATGAGGCTTCAATCACCCTAAGTGACTATGCCAGCCTCGTAAGATAACACACACATTTTATAGAGAGAAACAAAGAAAACGATATAGAGCTATAGCTATCCCCGATACCGGTTCAGCTAACCAGCAGTTGAGCTGCCCGTCGCATGTTTTAAGTGCTCTCTAAAATTGTGCTATCGACACGGCCATAAGGTTCAAATTCGATGTTTGACAGCTCTAATATTAGAATGGTTATCTCCTGTCCCTTTTCAATCTTTAACAGGTAAAAAGAACAGACTAACTTAAATTAAAGATTAGAGCGTGACAGTGTGTATCGGGGCCAATGTGTACCTTTTCGTACAAGAAATAAAGTCAAATTTCTATCTTAAACAGTGCGTGTGTCGTCGCGTCGCATCGCGTCTCGTTGAGAACTGACCCTAAGCTTTATTGTCTTCTTGTCCGTACAATTTGTATGTCAACTATCTCTGGTTCAGGAATATCACCGTCATACTCATCCCACAGCATCCCAAATGAGTTTACGACTATTGTAAAGTACACCATTACTGTAACATAAAAATATACATTTCACCTACAATCATTCTTCTTCTTCTTTTGAGGCAGGCAATGGAAAAGATTTCAAGAAGACTGAAGTGCCTATCGACTAGATTGGTACGAACTTGCCCCAGAACCAGGTGCTGTGTGGTGACGGCAGAGTAGAATACATTTGTCACCAACCCCTACTCTTCCCGTGGGTGTCGTAAGAGGCAACTTAGGGACTACACATTGAACAGGGAACGGGCAGCAGCGCTCTCTGATACAGTAACCTTTTAATCTGCGATCTCCAACCCGCCTGCCAAGCGTGGAGATTATGGCAAAACCCCCATTTAAGTGGAGGAGGCTCATAGTCCAGCAGTGGACTGAACAGGCCGTTGATTTGATTCGATTGCCCCAGAACCAGGATAAATAGCAGAACGATTAGAAAGCCATTGCCCGCCCAGCAGAAGGACATTACGGGCTAGCTAAACTAATAAAAAAAGAAAATCAGTTACAACTGAAAAATTTGTAGGTCACTTTCACCAGATGTGTTTGTTTGTTGGTAAACACAGACTAAATATAACTTTTCGTTTAGGCCATATTGTGCACTTTTAAGTAAAATAAAAAATAATACTCGTACTGGATACGTTACGAGTTATGATCGCTTGCCTCGAAAAAGAGAATATCTTTCACTGTTTGCCAAATCGCAACAAATATTACTGGTTTTAATATTTATTTCTTTAATATTGTGAGCAAATAAAAATTTTTTCTTAATTTCTATCTTTAATTTACACTAGGCACTATCGGCCCCGGCGGTAATAATGCTCATCGAGCTGTAGAAAGAAAGAAATAGGTAATCTTTTGATGATACGTGCGAGAGGGACAACGCCACCACTTTTATCACAGAATAAATAATAGTAGCTACCTACTTTTGTCGAGCGTTTATAAATCGTAACGTGGACCATATTAATAAAATTAAATACATACTAGATGCAGACACTACTGCCCAGAAAATCAATAATGTTAGTCCACCTGGGTGAATGTAGAATGTTTCTTCCTTATCAATGTAAATGTGCTTGCATAAATAGTTCAAAGTCTTCATTCGGATTATATATATAACTGCTAGCATAATTAATAATACATTCTCTACCCACACTATTATTATAAAAGGCAGTATAATGGGAGAGTTCTGGAAGAAAAAAGAAAAAATGTTATTAGATAAAAGGTCATTTACCGACATCACCACTGGTATTAGTGTTCTTACACTGAAGAGAAATATTGTGTCTCTTATTGAGCCGCTATGTGGAAATAGCGCCCATAATCGCTACTTTGACGATCAAATACTAGCACTTGTACTGATTCTATAAATGTAAATAAATATATGCTAACAGTATTCTGTTAGCATATATTATTATTAAATTTTAAATCGAGTAGAATTTTTAAATACATTATAATAATTTAGATATAAGAAGCACAAGTTTTAAATAAAAAGCAGCAAAAAAAAATTTTGACGTCCTTGATCTCGTAACTTAAAGCGATAACCATAGTTTTTTTTTTCGTTTATATAACTTGCCAATTATTGACTTAGATTTTAAATCAATTATATTTTTTATAAACTCTGCCATTTTCTGTTAATAAGCAAAAGAGTTCAAGAAAAACGAGTTTTTCGCACGATTCCTGCGCGGTGTCGGACGTAACCACCGTGAAGCATCGCACGCTAATATGAACGTTATTTCAGTAATAATGTTGGTTGAACTTTCAACTAAACCGCGTTGAGTAGCAAATTTTTGCAATAACCCGGCCTTAAGGGCGCGTTTATACGACACGAAAACTTTCGTGCGGTCGTCGCCGCATGGACAGGAGCACGGAGACGAATACAAAGAGGAGGTGCCACAAGCAACTTAGGCCCGTCTCATAGCGGACTAAGTACTCTTACTACTAGCTATTAACCACCAGGCGTCGGCATCGCTTCTGTCAGTGTTACTTTGGATTTTATGGATACGACACGAATATGACTTGGTTTGATTACAACCATTTTAATTTAAATTAGTGACGCAAAAATTATGTGCTGTGTTGTATCATGCAACAGTACGAGTAATACAACTATTTCGGACTATTATTTGTCTCCGTGGACAGGACAATGCCGCGCGGCAGCCGCATTATTGTAATAATAATAATAACAGAAGACCATAACCGAAAAAATAAACAAATATGCAGAACTTCGAAAAGAAATAATGAGAATCTGGAAACAAGAAAAAGTGTATGTCGTACCAGTTGTTCTATCTACCACCGGTGTAATTCCAAATCATCTCCACCATAGCCTGAAATTAATAGACCTCAAAAAGACCCTTTTCATCTCCCTTCAGAAAGCAGCCATTCTAACTAAATGCCTGCAGAAATGTGAGAAAATTCATACAAATTGATGAAAACGAGGCTCTTGGCCAAAACACTGCATCTTAATATAATATTGTATACATCACACACTGCACTTCCTTGGTTTTGGCCCGTAAGTGTAGTTTTTGCCAGCTTTATGCTGAGATGATTAAAATTTCCCAAAAATAATAATAGTAAAGATTTTTATTGTACTTATTTACTAATGACTTAACAAGCAATATTGACGTGTCTACGTCGCGTGGGCGATACGAGGCTGCCGCGCGGTTAGGTCACTGCTAAGAATTTGTACGTTTGTGGACTAGTCAATAAAGTTAATTAAACTTTAATTAAGCTATGAATAAAAACAAGTACGCGGCCAACACGCGACTATCGCGCGGCGGCGCGGGCGCACGAAAGCTATCGCGTCGTCTAACTGGAGCCTTACGCCTCTGACAAGGCTCATGGAGACTTTCGTAAATAATAATCGGAACCAACAACAGTAAAAGGTCTGGAAGAAGTTGCTACCTAGCAATAAGGCCGCCTATCACAAACATCCAAATATAATTACAAATTTATAGTATTAGCGTGATACAAAATATATTATTTATTCAAAAAAGATAACACATTTGTATTTGCAGTAGGTACTTAATTAAAATTCACTCGGCCTGATGACGTAAAAATGCATTTAAAGCGACGCTCGATGCAAATGGACTCGACTTGGAGAGATTCGATGTCAGATGAATCGACACTCGCTGCATATAAGTATCAAATATAGGTACCTTTTCCTTTAATCTTGATTAAAACACAAAAATATTAAACAATAGACCTAATAATACTTACTACACATGTAGATAGGATTAGTACAAATGAACTTATTATAAGAACCGCTGCAGTTACACAAATTATTGCTTCGTATATGTACACTGCCAGTCCAAAGCCAGAGGTGCTGTATAGGTTGTGACACCCTGGCATGAGGATGCGTAGCATAGTTGGGACTGAGTCGAACTAAAACAAAATAAGTATATAACATAAAAAAATATATAAACCACCTTCAAAAATAGGCTTTGTATGCCTTTGCATTAACAGGATTGTTAAGGCTCGAAAATAGGCGGTGAGAATAGGCGGTGTATGTGCTCATCAATCACCGGGGTATCTTGCGCGTTGGTAATACAGCCTAGTTTGCAACAAAAAATGTATGGCTTGATGTGCTGCCTACTGTACCTATGTATATTGTATTTATAATTGAACATATGTATGCACATACTTTATAAACAATTAAGGAAACTGTAGGTCTATTTTATAGCAATAGTATATAAAAACATTTGTATGTGACCGTTTGTTACTTAATAAAAAAAATAATATCTGGGGCCTAGGTGATAAATGTGCAATTACCCTTACTGAGTCTCTCGTATGGAAGGCGATGCAGTTTAAACTTTACAACCTACCAATCTGATTTCGACGCTCTTGCCGTAAAACAGAAAGGAATTCAAAAGTTGTACTTAATTACGAGATTCCCGCACTGCTGGGTCAGCGTGGTTTTGTTATTATTTTTGACTCGCGTTATGTAAGATTTTCCCGCAGGAATAAGACTTTTCCCGGTAAAAAGTATCATCTAGGGTACAAACTATCTCTATTCCAAATTTCATCCAAATCCGTCCAGTAGTTTTGGCTTGAAAGCGGAACAAACATCCAAATATATTTTCACATCTATAATTTAAGTGTGATTAGTGTGAAGCTCTTATTAGTCGACACTTCTATGTGAACCAGTCAATACCATACCATATCTAGTCCCTGACTACAAAAGATCCTCTAGGGTCGCTATAGTTATCGGTAAGATTATCGGGATTGCCTTGCCTGATGCCTTCTTATCAAACTATTGTCTAGTCTATAGATGTAAGGCCGGTTTAAAACCAATTAAATCAATCGGTTTAAAACGAAAAAAACGGTTTAAAACCGAAACAAGCCATTTTTTTCGATTTAAAACGGTTGGTGTTGTCGACTATGTTTTTCTTAAATATAGCCACATTTTCTTAATATTCCGAAGAAGGAATAGAACGAAGTACCTATAAACTGTAAAATGAAATGTGTGATACCTAGATCGGTACTGACTGTGTGTGTAATATTATTTATTAATAAGTATAGTATGTAATGTAGATATAAGTATAAACTACTTAACTAAAACTAAACGTAACGTCAGGTGACCAAATATTGTAAGTAAGTGATAAAGTAATAAAGTATTTATTTCCTCAACAACAATCACATTAATGAAGAACATAACAAGTGATACATATTACATTATATTGTTGAGGCTGGTCCCTAAACTAGGAGATCCTGTACTATAGGAAACCAGGCCTCCACCTCAGAATTGAACACAGGGTAAAAATATATAACTTGTCCTTGTAACCAAATATTGTCGATAAAGTGTAGTTCTTTTATTTTAGTAGGCGAGTTTTAAACCGTCTAAAACGATTTATTTGGGGTTTTAAACCGCCACATTTGGTTTTAAACGTTTTAAATCGGTTTTTTTACATCTATAGTCTAGTCCCACAATATTACGGCTCCATAAAAGTACTTTCACAGATTCAATACTAACCACGGTGTACAGAGCGATAATATAAACGGCCAATTTCAAATCAATTATACACATGCAACAAGTATTTACTTGAGGTAACCAGCTAAAAGCTCTGGCCATTGTTTGGTGAATAAAGAAATCTAAATAAACTTTATAAAAACGTAAACATTACAAAATATGTGAAATACATATTATGTCAAAGTGACCAAAGCATAGTCTAAAAATGTTTTTTTAATCAGGCGAATGCTTTCAAATTGTCACTATAGCATAGAGTCATCATAAATAGAACGAAAAAACTTAGTCGTATAAAAAACATTCAGCCCTCTACAAATCTGAAGATTGGTAACCAAATAAGAACAATGATATTTTAAGTGAAAATATAAATGTCCTTATAACACTATATCACACTAATAATATTATCACACTTCACATCACATCACAGAAATTTAATAATGTAATTGTGAAAGTGTGCCAGGTGGACTGATGACCTGAGGAAGGTCGCTGGTGGTGGCTGGATGAGGGAAGCGGGTGATCGCGCACTTTGGCATGCCTTTGGGGAGGCCTACGTCCAGCAGTGGACTGCAATAATAAGCTGATTGATTGATTGAAATGTGAAAGTATAATTTGGATGTTAGTTCCGCTTTCACGCCTAGAGTAGAAAACGGATTTGGATGAAAGGAATGGAGATATTTTGCACCCTGGATTTTACACAGGGTATTTATTGCGGGAAAAATCTTATTCCGACGGTAAAAATCTTATAGAACGCGGGCGGACAGCTAGTAAGGAATAAAACCTTAAATTTTAGAGTAAAATGATCTTTGTACGGCTCATCAAAAGGTTTGTTTCTAAAACCATGAAAAATTTTGTCATGCATCGTACAATGTAATACTGTAAAGTCGACTACGGTTGGTAGTCACATATTCGTGTCAGAGATATTGAGCCATCAAAACACTCACAACCTGGAGTAGACCAACAGCATATAGTGCCATTGCCATAACCTAGCTGTTTTGCTGCAAGCTGCCTGCGGTGCCTTGCAAGACTGTATCTCAACTTGGTCTCAACAAGGATTCCCAGAGCCAGGACTCCCAGACCCAGAGCATCCGAAATGGAACTCAACTACCAGTGATTTTTTAAGCAGTGAACGTTAAGGCGAGGCCCTATTTGAAAAATCGTTCTTGGGCCCCTTCTTTAACTCGCGTATCTCACGTCTCGGAATATGTACCAAATCAAGAAAATTACAACCAACAGAAGGGTTTATCATTTAGCGACGTAACCAAGTAGATTTTACATATAATCAAGGAATAAAGCTGTGATTCATTAAAATTACAAGTAATAGATTGATCTGTTTAAATATTTTTAAACACTTATTTGTGATTATGATATCCCTTCATCGTTTTTTATCTTTTAGTCGTAATTTTGCACTTTCTAAACACACAGGGAGGCATTTTAACTTTATATTAGTAGGTAGTCGACACGTGCGCTCACAATGATAGGTCACAGCTCGACTGACTGCAGTGGTCACAATTAGGACCAATTCACGGCACGCGTTTCGTGCGTTGGTGGCGTATCTACACCTCTTTATCATTGGCCTCGCTAATAATGAAATGAAAGCTCAAACGTATAAACGCACCATTATGTAGCGTTCAAATGTCTTCGCTCGCAACATCCAGGTAGCAGGTCAGCATTATGTTCTTCGTATGCTTATTAACTGTACGTCTCGTACACCTATCACTAGAGTAGGAATGTTACCACCATACTCCTCCCACAGCTTTGCAAATGAATTCACCACTATTGTAAAATACACCATAACTGAAAAATAAAGTTAAAAAAAATTGTAAAATGATTGAAGTTTTGTTTTCACAGCTGTATTTAATGGTCTTCAATACCAATTATCATGATATTCGTTACCCTACATCAGCAAATAACGGTAAACATTATCATCGTGAATCATGTGAAAGAAAACATCGTGAGGAAACCTGCACACTCCTATAAAGTGTGTGAAGTCGACCAATCCGCACTGGGCCTGCGTGGTCGACTAAAGCCTGATCGCCCTAATTTAGGGTTGGATCAACGCCCTTGGTGGGGACGTACAAGAGGCTGTCGACGGTGATGAAGATTATCATCATATCGTGTGCGCTGTGAGGTCAACGGCCGACCACACAAACCCTGGTTTCAGATTTATTGAGCCTCCCAAGTCTATGTGCCACAGCTCATAATAACAGCTTCTTGTATTGGGACCACCACCGCACCGACTTCGTATTGTAAGAAACGACCTTCTTCGATCACTCTTCAAATGTGGGTGTGGGTCTATAGTTACTGGCTGTTTTGCTGCTGAGGTCGTTCACGGAGTCAATGGTGTGACGAATTAGATTTCTAATAAGATTACACGGATGGTAAGAGATAGTCTAAGACAAGAGAAGAAATAATAGAAGGAATAGAAGAAGGAAAGAGAGGCCTTTCTGCAGTGGGACATTGCTACATCTAATCTAAACTTACCGTGAAGGAAAACATTGTGTGGAAACCTGCACTTGCCTGTATTTGAAGCCAGATCGCTTTAATTTAGGGCATTTTGGTGGGGAAGTACTTAAGCTATTGATAAAACTCTGTAAATTAGATACATACGAGCTGCAGAGACTACTGCCCACAAAACCATTAAAGTCAACGCAGCCGGATAAGAATATGCAGCTGCATGCTTGTTATTCGTAGAAAAATACTCGTACATGCCGAATTTTGCATACGTTAACTTGCATATATAGTTCAAAGTCTTCATACGGATGACATATATAAATGCTATAATAATTAAAAACGTATTTTCTATCCACACCATTATAATGAATGGCTTTACAATCGGATTGTTCTGAAAAAATATGTATATGTTAGGGAATCGCATAATGGCGCCAACAATTTGAATCTAAATATTGTCACTCTATAGTCTATGGCACAGGTCTGTGGCCTTGATCTCAAGGTCTAATTTGAAATCGTGCGCTCTGATTGGCCGATCAGATACGAATCTTATTGGAAGATAGCATTTCAGTCTCGTTCATCATTCGCTCCCATACATTCGTTCACTCATTCTTGCTTGTCAGTAGTTCGGTCCGTCCGTCCGCCCACTTTTGCGGCGACAACCGACGGTGTTACACGTTGTTGTGTCTCACTGACTAGTCGAAGCATCATGGCGACCGATTCGCCGCCTATTTCGGATAATCCAACATATATATTGGTAATTTATACAGTCATGTCCTCTGTCGCTTCGATTTAATTAAGTATCTTTTTATAAGTGAGTATACAAGGTTTTTCCCACGGTAATCGTAGAAAGCAACATAATGGCCTCGATTCGGGATGTCATGCTCTAATTCTAATTTTAAAATCCAGCTATCCTTTTCATTTTTATGACCAATGACAGAGAGGTGATGAACGAATGATATTAATTTGAACGAATGATAACTTAAAATAAGGGCATAGCTGTCAGTTTAAGAGATTTTTAAGTCGCATGTTTTAAGTGTTCTCTAAAATTGTGCAATCAACACGGCCATAAGGTTCAAATTCGATGTTTGACAGCTCTAATATTAGGATGGCCATCTTCTGTCCCTTTTCAATCTTTAAAAGGTAAAAAGGACGGACTAACTTAAAGCGTGACATCCCGAATCGAGGCCAATATCACTCTAAACTCTAAGGTCAGGTCCTGCTTGAAAGAAGGATCAGCCAATAACAAGGATAAAATTAAAGAAAAAAATCCTTTTTTAAAAACAAGCTTTTATTATTTGTTAAGAAAATGAACTAAAAAGTTAAAAATAAATTAACTCTAATTAGAAGTATAACACTTTATAAGTTCATTGTAACCTCGATAATTAAGCTTCTTCGTCTACGACAAAATAATTCCATATCGTAATCATATATTTTTAACACCAAAACTTTACACCTTAATTATTAAATCTTCCCGTTTTTATTACAGTCCCAATTTTATAAATAAAAAAGCGTGTTACATTGTGATAGCTTAATTATACCATCAAAATGTAACACGCTTTTATTATTTATATAATTGAGACTGTAATAAAAACGGGAAGATTTAATAATTAAGGTGTAAAGTTTTGGTGTTAAAAATATATGATTACGATATGGAATTATTTTGTCGTAGACGAAGAAGCTTAATTATCGAGGTTACAATGAACTTATAAAGTGTTATACTTCTAATTAGAGTTAATTTATTTTTTACTTTTTAGTTCATTTTCTTAACAAATAATAAAAGCTTGTTTTTAAAAAAGGATTTTTTTCTTTAATTTTATTTTTAACTTTTTAGTATGTTTAATTCGAGATTTACTACGACGTAGTTAGTAGCGCGTAGCAGCGTTTTTCCGTTATGTAGTCCGTAGTACGTTCACATAATAATGTGCTGCTTTGAGCACTTAAAGTTTATGTATTTTATTTATATTTAAATATTTCATTTTTTTTGTTTGTAGTAGGGTAAAATAATGTTTAAATTAGTTATGTAATCACTAGTTAGTTATTTGTAACATTTCTCATTCTATCCATTTCTTTTAATGCATCAACATTACAAGGTTTCTTCGAAGTCAACTTGGAGCAGTCAAGTTCTTCGATTCGAAGTCCTGCTAAAGACTTAACTCTGCTTAAAGCCACATAAGCTTGACCAGTAGCAAATAATTTAGAGCCTCGATAAATAACAGCATGATCTACAGTAGTTCCCTGCATTTTGTGCACAGTTGAAGCCCAAGACAAGACAATCGGAAGCATTCTTCTTTCAGCTGTGCCGTAATTAAATTTAGCAGGAAATTGAATTGATTTAGGCTGTATTATGTGAATGCCATCCTTGCCGAGGTCCATTGTAGAGGGATAAGGGCTTCAGTACAACAGGGTTCGCCCTGGTACCCTGAGGCGCAACGTTAGCGATATGAAATGTTTATACACTCTCATACCATTCAGCCCTCGGCACGTGCTCACCTTGGCATTGGGTCATCCATCTAATCAATCAGACATATAATAATCCACATTCATAACAAACGGAACGAACTTTTTCCCAAATCTGTTGGAGTTGCATCAAATGAGCGCAAACTCGATCGGGTTGCGTCGTTTATTACGGAGTTCCTATGACCACCTTCCAGCTCCATCATCAGACCCTGGTTACCATATAGTATCAAAGTACTCGACAAGACGAATCAAATGGGCCCAAACTCGGTGGGGTTGCGTCGTTTAATTACGGAGTTCTTATGGCCACCTTCTAGCTCCATCATCAGACTCTGGTTACCATTTAGTATCAAAGTATTCGTCAAGACCAATCCAACAAGCCCAAACACGACTATGTTATGTTGTGTATTTGTGGAGTTCCTGTGACCACCTTCCGGCTCCATCATGAGACCCTGGACATCACGTAGGACTGAAGATCTAGTCAAGACGAATCCAACAAGCCCAAACATGACTAAGTTATGTTGTGTATTTGTGGAGTTCCTGTGGCCACCTTTCGGCTCCATCATGAGACCCTGAACATCACGTATGACTAAAGATCTTGTTAAGACAAAACCAACAAGCCCAAACACGACTAGGTTGTGTTGTGTATTTAAGGAGTTCCTGTGGCCACCTTCCGGCTTCATCATGAGACCCTGGATATCACGTATGGCTAAAGATCTTGTTAAGACAAATCTAACGAGCCCAAACACGACTAGGTTGTGTTCTGTATTAGAGGAGTTCCTATGGCCACCTTCCGTCTCCATCATCAGACCAGCTCCAAGGTACCATAATATTGCATTGTCATCCGATTTATACATGAATGCAAAATTTCAGCTCAATCGGAAACTGGGAAGTGGATCAAATTTAACTTGCAAGATTTGATTACAGACAACGGGACAGGTGAAACTAAATAAAAGCTTGTAAAAATATTTCACATAATTAAAGATAATATTACAATATAACGCTAAACCTTACGGGTTGTTCCGCAACTTTACCTATAATATTCGTAAAAAAAAAATAACTTTCATACAAACTGATCAGCTGGGGGCCGTTTCACGAAGCTACAAGTTACAAAATTACAAGTCGTCGCTTAGCTAGCAATACCGCGTAAGTCAAAAAATGCCATGTGACTTTTTATATGTCATTGGATAGATGTTTTTGGCGCGCATCAAAATTAAAGACTATCCAATCACAGCGCGTTATTCGAATAGTTCTGGCACCGCGCAAGTCGTTGGTAGGGTCACAACCGCTTAAGTCATCAGTCCGCCATAATAATTTCGCGTTGTTGTGTGTCGGCGCAATGAATTTTGATTTATTTTTGTTTTTTACGGTGGTTTTGTGGACACTCACAAATCTGATGCACAAAAAAGGTAAACCAACTCAATTGTTTATAGTGTTGTAGTTTTTTATGAGTGAAATATGTTGTTTCATAGATAATTGTAATCGTTAATATACCGGCAGTTTTCCCGAGTATTGTCCATTGACTTAAATTTATAATCATTTCTAAGACTTGAGCAGCATTTAAGAAAGTATAATTATGTATTTTTTATTTTAATAATTAACTTTCTTCATAAATAAAAAGCTTTTTGTATTAGGGTGCGATCTTTTGTTTATAGTTATGAAACTAATTGGTACTTATGTATTTTTTCAGCTTATCAAAATGGTTCAAGACCTTTGCAGCATGAGCGAAGAAGAGAAAGAGGAGACTCGGTTATAAGTCACAACAGCTGCAAGCGTTGTTGGCAAAGATATAGAGGTAAAAAGTAAACATTACAAATTTTGTTCCCAATCTAGAACCTATTTTCTGCTACTGATTTATTTGGCGAAACTATTACGGAGCACTTACTTACTTTTTTTTGTTAAAACAGTTAAAATATAGGCTAAGAGCATTATTGAGATGTCTAATATTGTTCCTAGGTTCTAAATATTGGCTTAGGTCGTTATGAAAGCATTTCAAATATTTTTATTAATCACCTTTTATAATAAATAAAAGGTTCGAACACCGCGTAAGTCTTTATTTTGTTAGACTAACACCGCATAAGTTATCTTTACACTTCTACAGAGTTAATTATACTTATTTTACCTCATTAAATCACACTTTAGTCAAAATTGTATCTATTCAAGGATTTACACACATATCGGAAGTATTTCTTAAGAAATACTAAGTTTTTGTCTCTCCTGACAACTTGGCAAATTTAACTCGCGCGGTATTGTTACCTAAGCGACGAAGTACAATTCGACGTACATTGCGTAGACGACTAGAGAAAACGATAAGGGCTTACAGTTTAGCTAGGCGAGTTGGCTACGCAATGTATATCAAATTGTAAGTTGTTACTAGTAACATGTAACTTCGTGAAACGGCCCCCTGGTCGAGTCAATTTGTATGAAAATTCAAAAACGAAGGACCCGGACCTAAAGTATGGAAAATGTGGTTTCAGTTACATGTCCTGAGATGTTATAGATTTCAAAGTCCTGCGCACTGTTTCAGAGTCCTTTTTTTATATTAATTAAGCAGGCAAACGAGCGGACGAGCCACAGTGGTGGTAAGTGGTCATTGTCGCCCATGGACATTCGCAACACCAAGGGGGTTGCCAACGCGTTGCCAGCCTTTGAGAGCCCTATATCTACTCGCCTTTTGAAGAACCCCATGTCAAAGCGCAAAGGAAACACCTCAGGGAAGAGCTTATTCCACATCCTGCAGGTATGCGAGAAGAAAGATCGCGACGCCCGTACATTAACAAAGTATTCTCTGGTACAAAATCAGTCGAAACTCCGAAAAGGACTCGGAAACAGTGGTAGCACCCTTAGAGACTTTTGTCCAGAACTTTGAAATCTATAACTTACCAAATCTCAGGATATTTAACTGAAACCACATTTTCCATACTTTAGGTCCGAGGTCCTTTTACCGAAAGAATTTAAAATTGTATATTACCATAATCATGATGTGACTGATTGATAATGATCATCGTAAACCTGCCTGATGACGTGATAAACAGCAATAGTTTTTGGCAACGTGTATAATATTTGCGCGCAAATATGAAAGAATATTTATTATCTCGGTAAACAAGATCACGCTCACACCGACTTCAAAAACTTTGATTTTCAGTGTGAAAAATAAAAAAAGGCGATACTTACGATACATGTAGTTATTCCTAATAACAATGTGCATATTATCGTGACTAGTGCAGTTACACAGAGAATTGCATCAAATATATACACTACCAACCCGAAACCACTGTTTGTGTGCATGTTTTGGCATGGTGGCATGACGACGCGTAGCATAGCTGGTATTGTGTCAAGCTAAAACAAAAACAAAAAAACTTCGGACTTAGAGCAGCGTCATGCAGTCAGACACAAACGTTCACAAGGTTACAATGCCCGGCCCTATGGGTACATCTTTAACAAATCATATACGTTCCCACCGAGGGACTCAAGCCTACCCTGAGTTAGATGATCAGGCATTAGTCGACCACGCTGGCCCAATGTGGGTTGGTCGACTTCAGAAAACCTTTTGTTGATGTTTTCCTTTACCATAAAAGTACGAACGGACGTACTCGTATGAATTTGAAAACAGGTACGTAAAAAGATTGTACCCGCGCCTTCCAAACGGAAGGCAGCGAACCTAGTCACAACACCGAAGCTTTAACATGCACTTTCACTTTTTTTGACTCAGAGCTAATGAGCTTCCAACTAGGATTTTCTGCGTCGCGATACTGAGACTCACCCAGTAACATACATATCTAAGAGCCAAAAAAGCTATGGCTTTGAGTAGATATAGCCGGGAACAACGGCTTATCGTAATGCCTTCCAAAGCACGGAATTATCTTATTTTTTGGACAATGAATGAGGTGATTTATAATATCGGAACAATATTGTTGGTCCCGAGGCATAAACTACTGACTTACTATAGTATAAAGCGAGATCAAATACACTGCAAATGCCATATCGAACACACACAAACAACAATTATCTACCTCGGGCAACCAACTAAAAGCTTTAGCCATAGTTGGATAAATAAAAATACTAAATAAACTTATAACAAAACAAACATTACTATAAATTGTGCTCGTATAAGTTTACAATATTTAATGTCAAACTGACTTTCTTTCATTAAAGAGAAAATATGTTAGGCAAATGCTAGAAGTCAACGGAAGCCAACAGTCTATGGTGGCATTATATCAACAAGAGGTTTGATAGGCAACGCGAAACGACGCGACGCGCTCTAAAAATATTTGGATCACCCCCAATCTGGGATGGTCCAGGGTTAATTTACTTTCCCATAGATCATCTATGGAGAACTTACAAGAGTGTTCCATGAGAAAATTCTCATCATGACGTGTTGCGGACGTCTTTTAGGCATAACTATATGGCAATTATTATACACGAACATAATAATAATATTAAAGAGCTGTATTGATTAAAAAGTACAATTATAATCGTATCGCTCAGTCAATAATAAATAGCTAAAATACCAGTTTGTAGATAGATTAATGTAGATAAAAAATGTAGATTAATGGCCTAGAGAGGTTACCTGCGGGAGTGCGGGGTGGAGTCACAGGACTTAAGAGTGACTTTGACTTGATTTATAAATGGTGACAATTTGAAAGGGCTATTGAATTATGTTAGCATTAATAATCCTCCTTCACAATGCATATGAATTGACCACTATTGTAAAGTACAGCATTACTGTAACATAAAGTAAAGTATTATTGTAAGCTGAAAAATTAGGTTCAAAGTTATTGTCAGAACTGGTCATCAAAAGCTCACGGTCCTCATCGAGGGGCTCTACATTGATATAGGCTGATCAGGCCTTGTCGACCACGCTGGCTCAGTGCGGGTTGGTCGACTTCACACACAACTTTTGAATTTTTTCGCAGGAGTGTGCAGGTTGCCTCACGATGTTTTCCTTAACATCAGCGTCGAATAAACGTACCTAAGTTTTTGCGTCTCCCGAACGGAGGACTTGCTTAAATCTGAATAGTTCTGATTATTCATTCGCTCTATCACTATTTCTTTCTTTGCTCGTGTGACAGTCAAATTTGTTAAATAAATTCAAAATCATGAATCTTCACGTTTATTGTTGGTACCGTAAATATAAAACGGCTGCTTTGGAAGGTAACTGAGATAACGGGAGATCATGCGTTTACAAGAATTCTTAGCGAACTCTTGAACAACAGGCGCTTCCAAGTTCACCTTTCAAGCGACATAAGCAGATGGAGATCATTAAAAAACGGTCTTCCGCAAGGTAGTGTGCTGGCCCCGTTGTTGTTTAACATTTACACCAACGACCAGCCCCAGATCCCAAACACTACACGTTTTATTTATGCTGACGATTTGGCACTGGCATCCCAGGCGCCCTCGTTTAGGACGGTTGAAAGGAGTTTAAGCGAAGCACTGGAAACCCTTAGTTGCTACTACGAGCTAAATTCCTTCCCTTAAGCCCAACCCTTCAAAGACTCAATCTTGCGCTTTCCATCTGCGTAACCGAGACGCCCAGCGGACACTTAACATCACTTGGCGAGATGTACCGATTGCCTACTGCTCTACTCCAAAATACCTCGGTATTACCTTAGATAGAGCGCTGACATACAAACAGCATTGCCTTAACACCCGGCAAAAAGTGGGCACCCGGAATAACTTATTGCGCCGGCTCACCTCTACCAAATGGGGAGCATCGCCACAAGTTCTGCGGACGACTGCGTTGTCCCTTTCATACTCGGCTGGCGAATTTGCCAGCCCAGTTTGGGGTCGATCAGCACATACGCGGTTAGTGGATACAGCTCTGAATGACACATGCCGGATTATAACAGGCTGTCTCAAACCGACTCCCGTTGGTATGTTGTATCCTCTGGCAGGTATTGCTCCCCCGGCCGTCCGCAGGGATGTGGCGAGCACGCTAGAAAAATTAAAACAAGAATCTGACCCAAGGCACCCCATGTGTCACCACGTGCCTGTAACCCAAAGGCTCAAAAGCCGTCATAGTTTCATCAAAGACGTGACGGCGCGGTGCTAAGTACACAAGCCTCACAAGCCCGCCTGAATCTTTGGGAGGAGAGATACCCCACCACAACACTTATACCGCTTGCAGAGTAGCTTCCCCCTGGAAGTAACCTTCCCTGGCCGACGTGGAAGTCTTTAAACAGACTCCGGACCCAAGTCGGCCGAAGCAAGGAGAATATGTGCAGGTGGGGCTATAGCTCGGATGGTAAATGTCGGTGTTGTGTCTTTCCTCAGACAATGGCCCATAATATGTTGTCTTGCCCCGCGTGTCCTTGCACCTGCACACGCGCGGACCTCTACAACACTACTGATACTGCAATTTTGGTGGCTGCGTATTGGTCTGCACAAATTTGATCGCCATAATATCGATACGATAAGAAGAAGAAGTTGGTACCCTTCGGCTATTAAACCAAGTTATACGTTCATTTACGGATTACCTACATCAAGCCTACATCATCATCATCATTATAACCAAAAGACATCCACTGCTGAACAAAGGCATCACCTAATCCATTTTTTCCCGAACTGAAACGGAGACGCTTCGCGCTTGGTCGTTCAATAAATCTAACCCTGCGTTCCGAGTTGCGCTGAAATCGATTGAAGTACCCGTAATCGCGTTCCGAATCACTGTCAGCCATACATTTTTTTGCTTTTCTGATCGCTGACAGCGCTGTAAAACACATTCTATAACATTAGATACATACTAGATGCCAATATCAATTGCCACATGGTCATTAAAATGAATGATGCAGGGTGCATGTTATAAAAGTCTGGTTGGCTTAGCGTTGTATTAGCAGTTGTATTAGCTGCTTTCTGCTTATAATATTCAAAATTAAATTGGTAAATCTGGCCTTTCTTGATCTTGCATTTATAGTTCAAAGTCTTCATCCGTGCGAAATGTATAATTGTTAGCATAATTAATAACAAATTTTCTATCCACGTTAATATAATAAACGGCTTTACAATGGGGTTGTCCTGAAAAAAAAAAACAAAAAGATTTTCTCCCAAGGCTACCATTGTTGTTTAGTTTTTACCACGGGAAAATACGAGTATCATATGCTCACCGGAAGAGCAATTATGATATTTTCCCATATTATGCCCACTGATATTTTTCGGGGGTTAGGTTAGGGGGCAACTCGCCCACTAAGAAACTGGCCTGTGGGCGAGTTTACACTATTTTTAATTTCATTTGGTAAACTGGCCCACATGGTTTCACAAGGCTTGGCCAGTTAACTTAAAATGAAAATGAGTACTTTGGTGGAAGTGGAAGTGGAGGTGACGATGGTTGGAGATGGAGGTGGAGGTGGAGATGACGATAGAGATGGAGATGACCGTGGAGGTGGAGTTGGGGTGAAGGTGGAGATGACGATAGATAGAGATGGAGATGAAGGCGGAAATGGAGATGAAGATGGGGGTGGAGATGGAGGTGGACGTGGAGGTGGGTGTGGACGTGGAGGTGAGGATAGATGTGGAGGCGGGGGTGGAGGTGGAAATGACGATAGAGATGGAGATGAAGGTGGAGATGGAGGTGAAGGTGAAGGCGGATATATAAATTGCCTGAGAAAATTGTTTAAAGAAATTGATATCCTCACGGTATCCTCACAGTACATTTTTGAAAACATCTTCTTATATGCCCGGAAGAACAAAATGCTATTTCTTAAGAATTCTGATGTGCATAATATAAATACTAGAAATAAAAATAAAATAGCGGAATAGCGCTCCCAAAATTTAGGCTGTGTAACACTAGCTATCATAAAACTAAAAGTAGTTTATTCAAAGTTGTTAATTTAGTGAATTATAGCCTGTGGAAAAGTTGTGTGTATATACTAGACCAATATGCCTAGGAAAAGTTCTTTAAGTGTGTTTTACTGTGAAACCTGTGAAAGTGTTCGTAAAATCCCAATCCTTTAGTTCCTTGCAAGCATTGAAAAGATGTGAACAAACGACGACGTCATCGCTTTCAGCATTTGCACTACGGTCCAGTCTCATAAGATATAACGCCGATGACTAGGACTTCCGCTCTCACTGAAATCAACGAAGAAACCTACTCTCCGGTTACGCCATACATAAAGATGTTGACTCCAGAGGTCCCGTTACAAACAACGAAGAAATCTACCTTCGTCTCATGTCTTACCACAGATAACATCGAAAAGGACGAATTCTGTGGTCTCAATCATTGAAGAAACCTACTCTACAGTTACGCCACACATAGATGACGACGACATGACGACGACTCTTGTGGTCCCGTTACAAACAACGAAGAAACCTACTATGTCTCCCGTCTCACCGCAGCTAACACCGATAAGGTCAAAATTTGCGGTCTCAATCAACGAAGAAATACTTCTCCAATTACCACAGATGACACTGATAATGACAATTTTCGCCGTCTCGCATCAGTCAACGAAGAAACTTGCTTCCCCAGTCTTACCACAGGATAATGGCGACGCTAACGACTTCTGAATTTGTGACAGCTACAAAGACGAAGAAACATCAGCCTTTGGACTCAACTTCACCAACGCTCATCCTTCTTCTAAATTAACCCGTGTTCCACTATTCCTTTACTGGCTAATTTTAGGCTGTACAGTCTCGGTCGGTTGTGGTCAGCCAGTTGCGGCTAGCTGAACTTCCTCTCCCATCCCTGAGCGTCCTCCTTACCAAAATTGTGCCCCCTGGTGTGCCCGTTTGATTGGACCAGGCTTGACCTGGCTGGGACGGTGCCTATCAATCATTCAAGTTTACAATACGATAAATATGTTCGTTTGGATGTTTGAGCTCTATCACGCAAACACAGCTAACCGAATTTGGATGAAATTGGTCACAGATAAATTACTTAAACCTCTGTGCTTAAACTAACATAGATCCTTTTTTTTACCGCGAGTGTAGCCAAAGGTGGACAGTTAGTGAAAAATAAAATAAACAATACTTACTATACATGTAGTTATTAATAATATCAGCGTGCTCATTATCACAAGAAATGCAATCCCACTAACTATTCCGTCGCATATCATCACTACTAGACCGAAACCACTGCTGCTATGCAAGTTCTCGCACAAAGGCAAAACGAAGCGCAGCGTAGATGGGGTCGCGTCGAGCTAAAACATTTAGGGTAAGTCCAAATCTGGCGAATGCGCTACTTGCCGCGCACGATACTGCATGCGTTGTCAGTGTTTCGCAAGCGATGCATTCGCCAGATCAAGCTTATAAAAAAACACGTAGTACTCATCATTGGTAGTACTCATAAAAAAAGGAATTATGAGTTCAGTAAACAAACTAAGATAACTGACATAGCTGAATATGGCTACACTGTTTCTGGTTTCACTGTCAACTTTTTCATCATGCGGGTCAGTGTTATAAAGCTACCAAAAGCCACTACTGACGCGACTGACTTGACGCTTCCGTAGACAACAGCCGAAAGCCGCGGTTTAACGTGCTTTTTGAAGCACGGAATCATGTATCTTTTCGGACAATCAAATGATTGAGCTCGCTATGTCCTGCAGCTAAACTGGGCAAAGTTGCACCAAGATATTTTTATTTGACAGTGTCCTCAAAAGGATTCGAACCCGGGACTTCCAAATGCTTTACCGCTCGTTCACGGGAACAGGTGGTGGTGTAGATGCACTAAATTCATAAATTTAATATCATTGATATACCTACCTACTAGGTTTTTACTTTATCAACTTGCAGGCAGCGCATTACCGGTCGTTGTGGAGATCCTTGGGGAGGCCTTTGTCCAGCGGTGGACGTCTTTTGGCTGAGATAATGATGATGAATATTGACTTACTATAGCATAAAGCGAGATGCCAAACACTGCAAGTCTCAAATCCTGCACAAACATGCAACAATTATACACCTCAGGCAAACAACTAAAACCTCTTCCCATTGTTGAATAAATTAAAATACAAAATAAACTAAGTATCAAAATGGTAAACAAAATAAAATTAAAAACAAAGAGTATAGTAACCAAGAACCAAAGGATTAAAAAAATCTATAATAATGTCAAACTGACTGATGCACTTTTTAAAGTGAATAGTTACAAGACTAATGCTTAGCAAAATCTTACATTCGTAGGCAAAATCATAAGTACTGATTTGTAAGTATTGTGAGGTTATGGCTCAGAGGAACAAAAGACGATCGCTTCAGAAATCTTTGGGTTATGGTAAAAATAAAATTACCTTGGCCGCGTTCCGATTTGCGCTGAAAGCACTTTGAGTGCCCAAAACCGCTTACCGAATCACTTCCGAATCAGTTCTCTGAGGAAAAATCAACATTCCTCTCTTACCTAACAAATAACTATTAGATTCCTCTCAAACCCAACACATTAGTTTTCACCTGTTCCGGCAAGGAAATCATTAACTATTTACTTACCTACGTAAATATTGGTACCTACTTAAAAATTTACAAAAGAGTTCTCTTATTTTCGATATAATTCTATAAGTTGAGATTTAATTACTGTATTTTATCATAATACTTTTAAATTTTTAGTTAATAAGATAAAAATAAACAACCAAAACAATAAACAAACTTTTAGGTTATGTTTTTTTAGGGTGCGTTCCAAAATTGTATGAAAACCTATCCCTGCGTTTCGAGACGCGCTTAAATTGATTTTAGCTTACCAAAGGTAGGCGAAACCCATACAATCTTTTGGTTTTCTGATCGCTGACGGCGCTGACAGTTTGATTCGGAACACACCAATAAAAAAAAAATGGCTTACGTCAATTATTTTACGCGCGGATATATGAAATCTTTTTTCCTGTGTAAGATGATGTTCGAAATTCAAACAAATTTTCCTCTCTAGACATGAGAATGGTTTGCATGACTAGAAATGAACAAGCGATTTTCGGTCCTGATTTCGGGCATTAAAAGCCAACTTTCCGAGGTGGAGAGGTGAAAATAACTATTGCTACTCAACCAGTTGCCAATTTTTTTTTACAACTAGTTATCAATTTAGCGATTTGTCAAAAATCACCAGACAGCCAAGTAGGTACGTTACCGACCGTACCTACTGAGTAGGGTTACCATCCGTCCTGATTTGTCCGGACATGTCCGTACTTTTAGGTTATATGTCTGGCATTGTGATTTGTTCGGGGGCGCATTCCGAATCCGACTTTCAGCGCTGTCAGCGATCAGAAAAGCAAAAAAATGTATGGCTGACAGTGATTCGGAACGCGATTACGGGTGCTTTAATAGATTTCAGTGCGTCTCAGAACGCAGGGCGGATTTTTTAACCCAGTTGTAATATTTTGTAGCACAAAAAAATACAAATCAGTTCCTCCTTTCGCATGTGTCGTATTTGCATTTTGTCACTAAAATGTCCGGGCTTTTATACCTTTTGTCCAGAGTTTACAAATTTCTTAATGGTAACCCTACACCCAAACAAACAAACAGACAAACAAGAAAACGAATTAATAAAAACGTGTTTAAAAATGTCGAGGGCGGCTAATAAATATTTAAGAGGAGTGGAAAAAGGGGAGTGCTTTTTGTAGGATACAACATTAGATAAGATTCTAGCTATACATCAGCTTGGCCAAAAACTAGATTTTTTTAGATGTATTTTTTCTGTGAGCCAACTTAAAGCTCTGCTCACACCGGATAAAAAATCCACTTTGCATTAGAAAATGTTTTATAAATATTAAGCACCGGCTGTTCTAACAAAATAAGGATAAAAACATTTTTTTTTCATTTCCCACTAAATTTAATAACGTTATGAGCTGTTTGTGATGATGTTGTTGATTATGTTATTAATTTATTATTATTATCAATAATTTATTATTATTTCGCATAAAATAAGAGCGTTGGTGGTGTGGTGGCTAGGGCCCTTGACTTCCGTCCAGGAGACGCGAGTTCAATCCTCACCGCACACGCACTTACCAAAGTGTTTTCGAATTTCGAATTCATTTTTACGTTTATTCGACGCTCTTACGAACCTGCGAAGAAATTCAAAGATTACGAAAGACTGAAAAGCAGCACTTTTGCTGAGTCTCTGACATTTAAATATTGACGAATTTATAATGACTGAGAATGATGTTAATTGTGATATTTTAATTAATATTGAAACTTTATTGTTTTTTTTTAATGTTTTAATTTAAATTTTACACATAAAATATGTTTTTGTACGCTGAATGGCAAAGCATGGAGATCTGCCTACAAAATCCTGCCATCTGTATTATACACATTACCTATGTTATGACAAATAAATTTATCTTTATCTTATCTTTATCTTTTCATTTTATTAAATGTTATGTGCACTTTATATCTTTTGTCATGTTCAACGAACTAATCATTCCGGAACCGATCTCGATCAATGGCGAAGTGCTCGAAGCTGTCCAAGAATATGTCTACCTCGGGCAGACATTGCAGTTGGGTAGAGACAACTTTGAGCGTGAAATCGCCAGAAGAGTACAGTTGGGCTGGGCAGCATTCGGGAAACTGCGTCATATCTTCTCGTCGCCGCTACCGCAATGCCTGAAAAGCAGGGTTTATAACCAGTTGTCCTACCCGTTGACATACGGAGCCGATACGAGTGGAACATGACGGTGAAGCTGGCCCACCGGCTACATGTCTCTCAGCGAGCTATGGAAAGATATTATATGCTTGGTATTTCGCTTCGGGATAAAATCCGAAACGAAATCATCCGGCAGAGGACCAAGGTAGTTGATATCGTCCAGAAGTGTAGCAAGCTGAAGTGGCAGTGCGATAGCCACGTCCGTCGCAGAACCGACGAGCGTTGGAGCAGACGGGTTCTCGAATGGAGACCACGCCTCGGGAAACGTAGTGTGGGACACCCCCTGCCAGGTGGACTGATGACCTGAGGAAGGTCGCTGGTGGTGGCTGGATGAGGAAAGCGGGTGATCGTGCGCTTTGGCGTGCCCTTGGAGAGGCCTACGTCCAGCAGTGGATTGCAATAGGCTGATTGATTGATATCTTTTGTAACATTATTGAGTTGAACAAAGATTATTTATTTATTATTTAGTGTAATATAATTTTCGTTCATTTCATAATTTTGTAATATTTGTAAGCTAAGGTAAAACCTTGTTTACTCAGTGTAGTGTGCAAAATTACCGCTATTAGTGTTATCTGTGGTTTTTAATTGTGCTGTTCTGTAATATTTTGGTAATGTTTGGCACAGGACTCGGACTCAGGTGTAAATATAGAAGAAGAAAAGTAACACTTCCTTTGTTAGTGGCAGCCGTGGTTTATTATTAAATTATTATAATAACAATTTGCAGATACGTAAGCAAGCAGCCAAAGCTAAACAAAAACGCTAGGCAAAACGCCATTATTTGAAAATAGCGCGTAATTACGTTTCTTTCGAAGATAGAAATGGCGGCCCAATTTAAACTAAAATCGTCTTTTGAAAAAAAATGCTTAAAATGGAACGTACTGCCCGACTTGTGTTATAGTGACAAATCAAAATAGTTTTTATTGCAGTGGTATAAAGTGTATTTCTTCTATACCTTACTCTAGTTAAATGTCAAATTATTCGTCTTTCACACATGCATGCATTGTCGTGGCATTTCTGCTTGTTGTGACTTTATTTTCACAATATTTTCTTTTTCAAAGAAATATTAGCTAAAGATGACTGAAAATTCTGAAGACTGTGAATACGAGACGCTGTTCTTTGATATTCTAGAGTTTTTGGCAGAATACGAAAAGTTACCGTGTCTTTGGGACAGAAATCATGAATTCTTTAAAGACAGGAAGGAAAGGTTGATTTGTGAACAAATTCTTGGTGATAAGCTTGGTATTCGTGACTTGAGGACTCTAAGGAGGAAAATTAGAAGTGTTCGTGGCACATACAATACGGAAATTAGGAAAATAAAATACAATTTGGAGAGAGAAGGCGAAGTTTATCCGCCGAAGTTATTCTGGTTTTCCACAGCTGATAAGTTTCTACGGGTGACCACAGACTTGCCCTATCATGTTGTAAGTATTGTTCTTTTTTTTAGTTATATATGGAATAGTACTTATATTTCATCTTCGTTATATTGATGCTAATCGGTTCTTCATACCTTCATAATCTAACCAAAGATTTTTGGTCTGGGCACAAACTTTTTATCATCTCTGGTTATAGGTAAAATTACTTAGCCACTTATGTGTAGGTAAATAAATTGCATGAAAACTATGGTATTTATTTAACTTGCTAAATTTAAACAAAACCCAGAACAAAGCTCTCAAAACAGATACCATACCACCACATTCAAAAGCTGCAAGAGCTTTCTTGCATCTTTTGATGTAATTGAGGCCGAACCTCCTTTGGTCAAATCAAGAAGAATGAGTTCCCGGTACCGGCACAATGTACCGGAGAGTTTAATCCGCCTAAACAAGTCTTCTCTCCGGGTTGTGACTTGCAGTGACCAGTTGAAAATCCATGACACTACAAATAATAGCTCACTTGTTGATCCGTCTCTAGTGTCCCGAAATCTGCACTATGCAAGACTTTTGGAATGGGTACATGCTTTATATAGTCACGCTCATATCTTTTATAGGTTGAGCAGCGCTTTAGGTGGAACTCACGAAAAGAAAAATTTGAAAGTTTGAAGACAACCATGAACAATGTATTTAACGATACTCACTAAAGCAACAAGTGGCCAACTCTGCCTTCATCATCGACTTTGGACTGACAAAAGCTGATGATGATGAGAAAAAGAGTCAGTGCTTTTTATGCTTTGATGACCTAGAAATAGGTAGGTATATCAATAGTTAAAATAATACTGCACTGATAACTTAAAACTTAAATAACTTTTCTTTGTTACAGTTTCCTCCATCTACAGAACTAACAAAAACCAGAAAAAGGAAACTGCTGAAAAAACCGCCTCATACTAAAGGTGGCAATGTTTTCTTGGTATCAAATCGACAGGTCAGTTCTTAATAATTTCCACAAATTTATAACTATAATCCACTATATATAAATCACTAGTTAGACTAAAAACAAGTTCGGAAACATTAAAGTTTTAGCAAGGTGTGGAACACAATTTTTACCAGTATTAGACTAATGTTTTAAACATTTATTTTTTTAGAAGAGAATACTAGGAACCTACCTATCTCCTATAGAACCTATATATTATATATAGATAATATGCATGACAATTTTTTAATTTATTGATCAAAATATTTCAAGTTCCAGATAAATAAATAAAAATATTTTTTCGAATATCTTGCTCTGTCTGATGATGAGTAAATTTTGTTTTCGTAAGGCGGACAGATATGTATATTTTACAATGTGGTAACTAGTTTTTTTCCAATAAGTTTCGATTCTGTTTTGATTGTCAGTATTCTATTTTTGTACACTTTCAGATGAACTATGAAAAAAATCAATATTTTTTTGCATATTCCCTATAAGGTTGGGCCACACTTATCGACGGCGATCGACGGTTTGTCTATACAAAACGAGCGCAAAGTATGGAAATCCTTTCGCAACATTCGCCGCGTCCGATGCGAAAGAATTTCCATACTTTGCGCGCGTTTTGTTTTGCGCGTTTATATAGGCAAACCGTCAATCGCCGTCGATAAGTGTGGCCCGACCCTTAACCAGTTTATTTTTATAGTTAAAATTAGGAATCCATATATAGTTAAAATAGGAGTATAACGGAGCTAACTTTGTTAACAGATGAAAGAAGACCACTTAGAAGGCCACACGGGGCCAGAAGAGATACATCAAAAAATTAACAATGAGGAGACCATGCAGGATTACGAAGATTATGAAGAACTGCAATCATTTGATGAACTGGAAAATTCCGAACTCAAAAGCCAAGATGGCAACAGCGTGAAATTTGACACGTTAGACGAATTTGTTCTTAATGAGTACAACGACAACGACTGTTCATCGTCAGCTTCTAAATTAAAAACTAAATCAAGTCAGAGCCAGAATTTGAGTGCTGTTGTAGATTATTTGAAAGACATTGTTTCTGAAAATGAGTTTATAGCGTTTGGTAGGTCTGTTGGTGTTCAATTAAAGAATATGCCGTTAAATTTGGCTGTACAGCTACAGATGGACATTCAAGCGCATATAACGAAAACTAGACTAGAATATCTGCAGCAGACTTCAACACTGAAGTCTGAAAATGAATGAGCTTTAATGTTACTTGATAAAAGATACTAGTTTTAAGTAGATCAAATATTAAATTATTTAAATAATATATTAAGTAATTACCTATATATAACTACAGAAAATATATTTAAATTCTATTACCTATTATAATGTCTTTTCCTGATATCACTTCAATATTTTTTATTTATCAAACACTAGCAGAGCTGTCCGCCTGCGGCTACGCTCGCCTTGTATAAGATTTTTCCCGTAAAAAGTATTCAGGGTACAAACTACCTCCATTCCAAATATCATTGGAGCAAATATATAAATGAGTCCAAATCCATGTAGTTTAGGTGTGAAAGTGGAACGAACATCCGAACATACTTCCACATTTTTTAATAATATTATAGTGTGATGTATAGTAATCGCATCGTAAGAATGCCGTCCTGACAGCAGGCAGGAAATATGAAAACCAAATGGGTGCAAAAGAGACAGAAGAAAAATGTATGCCCTACAACGTACCCTGCACGTACCCTACACGTTCCCTACACGTACCCTACATGTTTCCTAAACGTACCCCTACACGTACCCTGCAGGTACCCTACACGTTCCCTACACGTACCTTACACGTTTCTTACACGTACCCTACAACGTACACTACACGTTCCTTACACGTACCCTACAACGTACCCTACACTTACTTTACATGTTCTGTACACGTACCGTAAATGTACCCTGCAGGTACCCTACCCTAAACCCTGGAATTTTCCCATGGGAATGAGATGTTTTCCCGTGGTAAAAGGTAGCCTTTAGCACTCTCCAGCCACCAAACTATCTCCATACAATTAATCACACAATGTTGACGCTTAATTTTTTTTTACTATACGCGAGACGAGGGTATTAACGAGTGGGAAAAAAAAGTCCCGTTCGTCAACACTGTTAACGAGAAGAACACATCATTCCCAGTCGTTAATAGTGTTAACGACGGGGGTATTAACGAACGGGAACAACCCGTACAGTCGACCGCACATCAAACTTAACAGTTACAGTTTGGCTACAGTGAAACACGCGACGAGTCCATTACAAATTGGTTCTCTTTTATTTTTTTACTCACCAGTTTTTTTCTTCAGGTAGATATAGGTATATTGACAAGTCACTGACATTGTTATCTCAGCCTAGATAAATAAATAAATATGTGGGGACATCTTCACACACGGCCATCTGATCCCAAACTAAGCAGAGCTTGTACTATGGGTATCAGACAGCTGATATACATTACATAATAGATAAATACATACTTATATAGATAAACAACAACCAGACACAAGGCAAACACAAGTGCTCATCACACAAATGTTTTCGGACTGGGCGGGATTTGAACCCGCGGCCCTGTGCGTCGGAGGCAGATACACTATTGGGCTACGGAGCCGTCAAAGTCTGAAGATAAGTAGTGTTGCGGACGGCGACTAGACGCAGCTGCGAGCGACCACTGCCCTGACCTAGCGGCTGCGCATATGAGAAGGCGGGGATAGCAATTGGACGCCGCGCTCGGCCCGCTTCACCGGCGGGGAGCCCCGCGGCAGCGCCCCGCACCTCGACCGCCGGCTAGCGCTGATTGGAGCAAATTTAGCGTAGTTCATTGGCTTAAAATTATTGTAAATAATGTAATTGGTAGATTGATTTGTAAGAAATAATATAAATAGCTAGTAAGAACCTGTATATATTGTAGTCTGAACCGAACAGTCCTTCGAGGAACATTAAAAATACAAGAAGAAAAAGAAAGCGTCTTATTGAAGTTCCCGAACCCTGTGACGTTCCTGCGATCCCGAACCAAAAGGAACGTTACATCGTGGTCCTTCGAGCCGGATCCTGATCAAGAACCGTCGGAAGCTGGAGCTATGCCGAAGACAAGAAGCCAGTCTGCGATGGACGAACGACCGATCGGCGGTGCTATCCGTCACCTGCCTCCCGCGGCACCGCCCCCGGCTGACCGTGCTGCGCTAGACGACCGCCTGAACACTGGCACGACCCATCGCCTAGCAACCACAGCGCAGGCTACCGTAGGCCAAGCTACGCTGGACTCCCGTCCGATCGGCGGCATAACGTACAGCCAGGCACCCGCCTCACCGAGCTACGTAGAACGGGAAGAGCAGCTCATCGACATCGCCGCAAGCACTACGGGCCGCAATCCCTCCGAACGAGGGCGAACCGGTGGCTCAGCGTGCTCCACGGCATCGATGCGGACCCGCATGCTACGAGCTCAACTAGAAGCGGAACGACAGCTCGCTACCCTACAAAGGGATGAACTGCAAATCCAAGCCCGGCTGATCAAGCGGAACCTTGCTGTAAACATCGCAGAAATAGAAGACGATGCCAACGACGAGATGAGCACAACCGGAGTTGAAGACGCTGCGGGCACCGACTTAGTACGTGTAGAAAACTGGGTATTACAAAATCCGTATCCATCGTCGTCACAGACCCCGTTTGAGCTACGGGGGGAGCTAACCACCACAACAACGCAGCAACACGAAGGCCTGAAGCAGCTTGCCAGTTCACCTGAGAGACTCGTCCGACTCAAAGCCCGGTCACCGGTGCGTCAGCGCAGCCCAGCGCCGTCGCGACGCCATCGTTCGCCGACGCCGACGCGCTTACATCGAGCTCAGTCGCCGCTGCGACAACGCAGCCCGTCGCCGTCGCGACGCCATCGCTCACCGACGCCGACACACCTGCACCGAACCCAATCGCCGTCACGACGTCAACGCTCGCCACCGCGACGTCACCGAAGCCCGACGCCGCGACGCCACCGAAGCCCGACGCCACGACGTCACCGAAGCCCGACACCGCAACGCCGCCGAACCCCGTCACCGTCACGACGCCACCGATCACCGAGCCGCAACAAAGACCGAGCCGTCGACCGATTGGCGGACGTATTCGAACGCATGATCAACGCACGCCCGAAAGGCCGCCAAGCGCTCGAATTACCTGCCTTCAGCGGAGCGCCCGTCGACTGGCTACCGTTCAAGGCCGCCATGCGTGAATCAACGAAGCTATACCAGGTCGCGCCGGCTGAAAACCTCGCCCGTCTCCGTTCCTGCCTACGAGGGGAAGCAAAAGAAGCAGTAGCAGCGCTCCTGTACACAGCCACAGACCCGAACGTCATCATGGACACACTGGAGCAGTGCTACGGGCGGCCGGAGATTATTATCGACCGCGCGTTCGCCGAGCTAAGAAAACTGCCACAAATGGGAAGCACTGCGAGCGATATGAACCGCTTTGCAATAAAGCTTCAGAACATCGTCGCCGTACTAGAAGGGGTGGACAAGCGTGGTTACCTACTGAACCCAATGCTAACACGCGAAGTGACCGCCAAGCTGAGCCCGCACCTGAACTCAAAATGGTGCGACTACGCCGAAATGCACGTCAGTCGCAGCGAACCAGAGATCAAGACGCTATCTTGTTTCATCATGCGAGAGGCCGATCGAGCGCTACGTTACAACTTCAACGCTGGTGGAGGAACAAAACAGGCCCCAGCGACAGCAACACTCGGCAAGAGGGAGAACGCCAAGCCAGCAAGACCACTGCGTGACTCAGCACGCGTGTACAACACTACCAATGAGGCTGACCTGAAACGACCCTGCGCGTGCTGCGGCGGTGAACACGACCCGGACAGTTGCAAGAAGCTAGCTTCGATGACAGTCAACGATCGCTGGGAGTGGGCCAAGAAAGAACGCGTCTGCTTTCGATGCCTAAGAAGCAAACACCGCCGAAATTTCTGCAAGGCGAAGAAATGCGGGAAGGACCAGTGCCCGCACTCTCACCACGCACTACTGCACTCCGAACCGAAGTCGGAGGAACCACAGCCGGAAACAGAGACCGTGGCCGCCGCGTCAGCTATGGACGCCGCGCCTAAGCAGAAAGTACTGCTGAAGATCTGCCCAATCACCATTGAAGGGCCTGAAGGAAGAACCATCGACACCTTCGCCCTGCTAGATGAAGGATCATCTATAACACTCATCGACGAGGAGTTGGCTCGTGCAGTTGACGCAAGGGGACCCTCCAGACCACTACACATCAAGGGGGTGACTGCGACACAACTTGAACCGGCCAGCAGAAGCGTACGAGTCAAGGTGAAGGGCAAAGACGCCAGCAAGTCTCACGAGATCACTGCCAGAACCGTGCGGGAGCTCACGATCCGAGGCTAAAGCATCGAACCAACAAAAATCAGCAAGTACAGGCATCTCAACGGGCTGAACCTGAGCGACCTATGCTATCAAGCTGCGCAGCCACGTGTACTCATCGGCACCGACCACTGGCACCTGATCGTCACACGCCAGCTGCTATCCGGACGAACCACAGAGCCAGCAGCATCACGCACCGCTTTAGGCTGGGTGTTACACGGAACCGCACCCAGGATGCGTGCTCAAGCCGAAGAAACCGAAGAACAGGTGCTTCACCTCTGCGCGACACCCGAACAATATAGTCTGGATAAGGCGATAGAAGAACACTTCAGCATTGAGGCGCTAGGGATAGCGACTACACCACGTCCTAACCCAGAAGAGAGCCGCGCAATAGAAATATTCAACAGTACAGCAAAGAGGACAGGCGGACACTTCGAGGTCGGTCTACCTTAGAAGTCTGACGATCCCAGGCTACCACCGAACTACCAGGCAGCACTGAGCAGGCTTCGCGGCATAGAACGCAAGCTGGACGCAGACCCGAGCTTCTTCCAGGAGTACGACCGGCAAATCCAGAACCTTCTGAACAAGGGATACGCCGAAGAATGTACCAGCCACGAGCAAGAGAGCCCTAAGTGCTGGTTTCTACCGCACTTCGCCGTCAGGAACCCTAACAAACCGGGGAAACTGCGTGTGGTGTTCGACGCAGCCGCCGTCTGCAGTGGGACCTGCCTAAACGATCACCTACTGGAGGGACCCGACCTGCTCCAGGGGCCAGCACCTTCCGATGGCAGAACTCTCGGCCTTATGTGGATGGCCGGAACCGATCACCTGAGCTTCAACACTGCAATGAACCGAGTACCGCGCGACGTGAGGATCCTATCGCGCGCACCCACTAAGCGCGAAGCCCTGAGCGCTGTGATGTCGGTGTTCGACCCACTTGGCTTGATAAGCCAATACACCATCACAGCCAAGATCCACCTGCAAGAGCTGTGGCGCCACAAGATCGGGTGGGACGACCCTATTCCCACTGAAGCCGCCGAGAACTTCAGACAGTGGCTTCAAAACTTATCCAGCGTCTCAGCACTACGGCTGGAGCGAAAGTACGGGACCGACTGCGAAGAAAGGGAGCTCCACGTCTTCAACGACGCCAGCGAACAGGCCTTCGCGACAGCTGCCTACTGGAGAACCGTCAGACCAGATGGAAGCGTCTCCGTGTCCCTGATCGCCGCCAAGGCCAAGGTGGCCCCCTTGAAGACGCAGACCATACCCCGGTTGGAGTAACAAGCCGCGCTCATAGGTGCGCGACTGGCCAAGACGATCCTTGCAGAACATAGGATGCAGCCAGCGAGAGTAGTGTACTGGACCGACTCACGCACCGTACTGCATTGGATTCGCAACGACAAGAAGCGGTACACGGCTTACGTCGCACACCGCCTAGGAGAGATCAGCGAACTCAGCGACGCGACGCAATGGCGTTGGCTGCCTACTGACCTTAACGTGGCCGACGACGCGACCCGAGCGAATAACGAACCGGTGACGGAAGAAGACCGGTGGTACCGGGGCCCGAGCTTCCTCTACGGACCCGAGGACACCTGGCCGACCATGACTGAAGAAGACGAACTCGAGACAGTCGCGCACATCGTAGAGGACGCGCCGAGCCTGCCAAACATCACCAGGTTCTCGTCGCACGAAAGGCTAATAAGAGCGACAGCACGAGTCTTACACTTCATCGACTTGTGCCGAAAACGGGCAACGGAGATGGAGTTACGACACATCGAGGCGGCCGAAACCCAGTGGCTGAGGAGGGCTCAGGAGGACGCCTATCCGGAGGAGGTCGCTGCTCTACGGGCGGGCAAGAACATTGAGAAGCGCAGCCGCCTAAGGAAGCTCGACCCGCTGCTGGACGAAAACGGGCTGCTGCGAGCCCACGGGCGGATCAACGCTGCTGCAGTCCCGGACTACGTCAAGCAGCCCATCCTGCTGGACGGCCGTCATCCGTACACCCGGCTCCTAGTTCTGAGGGAACACCAGAAGTCCGAGCACGCGAACAACGAACGCGTTGTTAACAACTTAAGACAACGCTACTGGATCCAGAACTTGCGACCCACGGTGAGAGCAGTAGCACTCCGCTGCCAAGTGTGTCGAGTGCGCAAGGCGACCCCCGTCATCCCGTCGGCAGGAAACCTACCTGGAGCGAGGCTGGAACCTTACACCCGCCCATTCACGAACTGCGGTGTGGACTACTTTGGCCCCATGCTCATCAAGATCGGACGGCGAAGAGAGAAGAGGTGGTGTGCCCTATTCACCTGCATGACGACCCGAGCAGTCCATCTTGAAGTGGTACCCTCCCTCACCACCGACTCAGCGATCATGGCACTCCGACGAATGGCAGCGCGGCGTGGCTGGCCCCGAACCATGTACAGCGATAATGCTACTAACTTCCGAGGCGCCGACAACGAGCTACGCGCCGCCTACGACGAGTGGATCCCAGAGCTGAAGAACTACGCCCTCACGCAGCGAATCGACTGGCGATTCATACCACCAGGGGCCCCAAACCAAAGAGGGGCATGGGAACGACTCGTCAGATCGGTGAAGACCGCGCTCAAGACCACGCTGACCGAACAAGTAACCACCGATGAGGTCCTACAAACGCTACTGACCGAAGCGGAACACTCCATCAACGGCCGACCCCTAACCCATGTGCCGGTGGACGTCAACGACCCCGAGGCGCTTACACCCAATCATTTTTTGATTGGGAGCTCAACTGGCCTGCCACTCACCGGACCCTGTACGCAAGCGGACAAAAGCGGCTGGCGCCAAGCTCAAGGGCTCGCGGACTCCTTCTGGAAGCGGTGGCTGACGGAATACCTCCCCACGCTGGTACCACGCGGCGACCTCAAAACTACGAACAAGATTACCGAAGGGGACTTGGTCGTCATCGTGGACCCCAGCCATCGAAGGAACGTGTGGCCACGCGGAGTCATCAGCCGAACCTTCGCGGGCCCAGATGGGATCATCAGGAGTGCTGAAGTCCGAACCAACGGAGGGCTCCTACACCGACCAGTGAGGAAGATCGCCGTCCTACCTACTACGCTGGAGGCTGCGAGCGCTCGCCGGGGGGAGGATGTTGCGGACGGCGACTAGACGCAGCTGCGAGCGACCACTGCCCTGACCTAGCGGCTGCGCATATGAGAAGGCGGGGATAGCAATTGGACGCCGCGCTCGGCCCGCTTCACCGGCGGGGAGCCCCGCGGCAGCGCCCCGCACCTCGACCGCCGGCTAGCGCTGATTGGAGCAAATTTAGCGTAGTTCATTGGCTTAAAATTATTGTAAATAATGTAATTGGTAGATTGATTTGTAAGAAATAATATAAATAGCTAGTAAGAACCTGTATATATTGTAGTCTGAACCGAACAGTCCTTCGAGGAACATTAAAAATACAAGAAGAAAAAGAAAGCGTCTTATTGAAGTTCCCGAACCCTGTGACGTTCCTGCGATCCCGAACCAAAAGGAACGTTACAAGTAGATAAGTCTGAAGTACGCATTCTACAAATATCGATAACTACTTTACAACAATCAATAGCCGGGAAAAGGCTTAGCGTGCCCTTTGAAAGATCTCTACTTTTCGGACAATCAGATGATTTATCCTGTAATGTCCTAATCAAACTGGGGGACAGGAAAAGCGACAGCTTCCTAAAGTTAGGTGTTTAGTTTGACATATGAGTTTATCAGTGGCCTGGCCCCACTGGAATTCAAACCCAGAACCTCCTAATCGAGTGCCGAACGCTCTGACATAAAGGCTTTATCATAATGAAGAATTTTTAGGGTTCCGTAGCTCGAAAGGAAAAAAAGAACCCTTTTAAGTCAACAAAGTGATGTTATCTGTCTGCTTGTCTGTCTCGGTTCGTCAAGACCGGGCTTCTTCTCAAGAACGCGTAGAGGCATCTAATTGAAATTAATACCAAAAACTTAAGTCCTTGGCCCCTTAGAGCTCTAAAAATTTCAAAAGATACAACCATTTAAGTCACGTTTTCATACAAATTTCAAAACTCATAAAACCTGTAGGGTACTTTCCGTTGACCTGGAATCATGAAATTTAGCAAGAAGCAAGCTCTTATAGCAAAACTTAAGGAATAAATATGAAGTCGTGAATTTGAGCTTATTTACAACAATATAAATATATTTTTACCCTATCATCATTATCGTGTGGGTTGTAAGGTTGACGACCGACCTCACAAACCCTGGGTCAGTATTATAGAGCCGCCAAAGGCCACTACTGACTTGGCTCGTGTTACGACTAGATAGTAGCCGGGACCAACGGCTTAACGTGCCTTCCGAAGCACGGAATCATCTTTCCTTTCGGACAATCAGGTGATTCAGCCTGCAATGTCCTAACCGAACTGTCGAAAGTCTCACAAAGAGATTTTTGCTTGACAGTGTCCCTACCGGGAATCGAATCCGGAACCTTCGTAATAAAAAAAATAAAAACGACGACGTATTGGCGTCGACATCTCGACCACTTGGCCACGGAGGCTGTTTTTACCCTATTATGTTGTACGTCTTTCGAGTCAATGGCTTTTCAAATATTTTATACTAGCTGCCCGCCCGTGGCTACGCTCGCGTTGTGTACGATATTCCTGTGGGAATAAGACTTTCCCGAAAAAATATCCTGTGGTAATCCAGGTTACAAAATATCTCCATTCCTTTCATCCAAATCCGTTGAGTACTTTAAGCGTGAAGGCGGAACAAACATATAAACATCCAAATATATTTTCAAATTTATAAAATTGGTGTGATGTGATGTGATGATTTTGTTTGCCCAGTATGCTGCCACCCTAATGTTGTACTTGTCTATACTACGTTATTTTCGCCCCTAAAGTTATGCAGAAGATAGGTCCTTGGCTCGCACTGTCACAAAGTTATCTATCAGATCTCATGCAGAGCCAAGCTTATAACTCTACACGCCCTAGTAACACACGATACTTAGTAACCTTTTTAAATAATATACTAAATGTTACCGGTAAAACATAATATTTCGCAAAGTAATTCGCAGTTTCACGGGCCGGGTTACCACCTGAGAGGTTTTGCGTTATTTTACGTTGTAGAATACCTAGTCATCAAAATTATGGCATACGTGATTTTTAGTGCATTAACTCTGTGAGCCAACTAAATTTCTGTTCACCCTTTAAGGATAAAACGTGACTTTTTGTATTTAATAAACCTACATCACTTACGCCATTAATCACCACTCAATATTACAATCCGTAAAGTAATACAGGTCCCTGTTAAATGAGATTGAACCAAATAGCACCAAGTCAAAGGTTGGCCCTTTGTGTACATTCAAATGGCCAAGTTTCAAGTTGCAAAGGGTTGGACACACCTGTGTGGGGTGGGGTACGGAATCGAGGGTGACTTTGACTTTACGATGATGCTTTGGAAGGGCTATTCGGAGATTCCGATTTTAAATAAATGGGATTATTCTGACAAGAAACAAGGATTTTGCTCTGCTATCGATGGCCGCGATTCGGGAAGTCATTCTCTAATCCTAATTTTAAAATCCAGCTATCCTTTTCGTTTTTATGACCAATGAAAGAGAGGTGATGAATACAGATGAACGAATGATATTATTTTGAGTGAACCTAAAATAAGAACACGCTGTCAGATGAAGAGATTTTTAAGTCGGATGGTTTACGTGCTCTCTAAAATTGTGCAATGGACGCATATATCCATAAGGTTCAAATTCGATGTTTGACAGCTCCAATATTAGGATGGCCATCTCCTGTCCCTTTTTAAATATTTAAAAGGTGAAAGGGACTGACGAACTTAAATTAAGGATTAGAGCGTGACTGTGTGAATCGACACCATTATCTTACAAGCATCACTTGCAGAAATCACAATCAAAATGTTTTATATAAGTACTAACCAAATAACCATTTACTACGTATCTCTACGTCTTTTGTCTTCAAAGTTTTTATTCTGTAATGCAAAAAAAAAGTTTAAACATAAATCCTATCAAAAACAAGTACCTTTTTTCTGCTTGATATTGGAAAAAGAATTTTCCCGATTATCTACTAGAGCCCTTAGGAGGAAATGTATATTTTATATGAGCTGATGACGGGTAAATGTTTTAAAACTCCGTGCTTCTGAATAAGCCAGCGAGATTCGCGTCAGACCGGCCGGCGCCGGCTCGGGTATCAAAGGACGATGACACCGTATGCTAATTGCAGGGGTGCAGTAATTACAAGTCAGCAACTGCACTATACGATTTAGGGAGGTTTAGGATTACGGTGCTCCCTCTTCCTGTTTACGATTAGCATCGCATCCTAAGTTTACAAGGTACGATGGGGAGATAATCGCAAAGTTTTCGGCTAGTTGTCCCAGCGCATTTTTTACACTAATGTTATAAACTACTGTTTATAGTTTTTAATGTTTAAGTCTAAGAAGTAAAAAACTTGTATTTGATTTTTGATAAATGTAAAAATATATTTGTATGTTTAGATGTTTGGAAGTTTATTCCGCTTCACGGTTAAAGTAATTAACTGATTAGGATGAAATTTGGAATGAAGGTAGTTTGTAGCCGGAAATAACACATAGCATACTTTTTATGGGAAAAAGTTTTATTCCCAAGGTAAAATCTTACACAAGTATATTACGCAGGTGATGAGAATCCAGTGGTAACCAAGCTTCACAGTTTGGCTCATCGCCGAAAGGTTGCATGTCTGTCAGTGTTTTACAGGCTGTATTTCGGGGAGTGTGCACATGGCCTGCATGAGCTCATTCCGCCATCACCTTTTTACTATAGGGAGTCCAGACGAACTGCAGCATACCATCCGCACTTGGTCAACATACCCCTTTGCCGCACGAAGCGCTTTCAATCATCTTTTATTATGCGCACGGCCAAGGAGTGGAATTCTTAGCCTGCTTCTGTTTTTCCGAGTGCTTATAACCCAAGCATTTTCAAAGCTAGAGTGAACAGGCACCTTCTGGGCAAACTCGTTCCATCATCGACCACATCTCGTCCCTCGCGGATGATTATGGTCAAGAGTAAGCCCATCAACTAATAAAAAAAAAAAACAAGAAATAACAAAAAAAAAAAACGACAAAACAGGCTTACTTATCTTAGCTGAGAGAGGGTGTTGCAGATGTAAGTCACGGGCGGGTCTACTTGTTAGGAAGCTCGCAACAAGCGTGCTTATATTGAAATAGTCTTTTTAATGCTAGAGAGTGAGGTAATTGGAAATACTCGATTTAATTGGAAAAATAGTAGCCAGTTACTCGGCTGGGGCTGGTATCAATTAACTGGTGTTGCCAACTCTTAATTGGCAGCCGTTATGGAAGTTTTATTTTTGGAATAACCACTGAAGTAGTTACATTTGCAAGACGACAAAAAAGTTCGGAGTTTGTGTAACAGGGTCTTTTAAAAATAGGCATCTGTAATTTCACTCGAGAAAATTGCGATAATTGTAATAAGTATATATTTTTATTGTAAAATGTTTCGTTAACTAAGCATGAAATTTGAGGCAATGCTATAAAGTTTTGTAGAACCGTAACCGTAGCGTCGAGCTGTAGCGGTTTGCTACGGCGGCGTAGCAATCGAAAAGTGATGTAGCAGTGTCTTGTACACAAAAATAAACAAACAACTATTTTAAACTTATTATTTAAAACAATTAATTTAGTTAAAAAAATAAAGTTTAGGTTATCTTAATACTTAATCTAATCCCAAATAACCCAAAAAAATATTATGGGCGAAATGTGTTTATTCTAAAATACATTACAACAAAGAAGACTGCAGTCTTGACTTGCTAGTAATGCAACAAAATAGTTGATCGATTCGAAAGCGTTTTTACAGACTCAATAACATAATAGTAATCTTGATTATTTAGAATTCGAAAACTACCAATTGGACGTGTTCCGGCTTACGGTACCGGTTGATAGACATGGCAAAATTTTAAAAAATGCACACTAATTCATGTTCTTGGGAAATTGTATTGTCCATTGTTCAAATATCGTGTTTCTAAAAGCTCGTCTAGGTGGAAGTCAGCAAACCTTGGTAGAGTAACTATCCGCCTTAAAAATTATATGAAAAAAAATAAACTAACTGTGGTTTTAAAATTTTCTAAGGCAACTTTTTGCGCCTTAACAATATCGGTCCATCGAGGACAACACGTTAACACCAGACTTGAATGATAAATACCGAGCATTTTTTGTCGATTTTTACTCATCCATAAAAACTGCTGCGGCTAGTTGAAACTTCTAAGACTTATCCGTAGCTCAATACAATAACACTATATTTTTCAAGTGAGTATGATGAAGCAGGAATTCATGCGAAGCAACTAGATATTTTTCTTTGCTTGCCAAAACAACCCTTTTCCATCGAGTACTAAGACCGTGTATTATAGGAATCGAAATAAAAATATAACACAAGGGGAGTCAACAGGGCACAAAATTAGTTTTGTGCCAAAAAAGGCGGGAGAAGCAACGAACCGCGGCCCGGTTGAAATGGGATGTGGTTGATGGGGCTCTATTTGCGGACATGACGTTTGATACTGGACTTTCTTACAGGATTGGAGGAGTTTGGAAGTTATGAGCAGCTCATACATTTCCATACCGAGTGGTTCAAGCTTACCCTGAGAAAGGGATTAACGGTAGGGTGGGAGTCTTTGACCGAATCCATAATCAATCTTTGAATTTCTACGTAGGCATCACGCGTTTTCGAATTTCGAATTCATAAACAAGTTCATTTGACTGGTTGATGTTTGGATGTTTGTTTCCCTTTGACGCCTAAACTACTGTACGGTTTATACCCTGGATAAACACACAGGATACTTTTTCGGGAAAAAATCTTATTCTCACGGACAAATCCTACATAAAGCGAGCGTAGCCGTAGCGTAGCACAGAGCGAGTAAATTATAAATGTCAAAAAAAGGTATATTTGTATGTTTGGAGTATAAAATTGAATAACACTAATAATATTATAAATGTGAAAAATAAATCGAAGTTTAGATGTTTGTTCCGCGTTCAGGATTTCAATGAATTTTGAATGGAGATAATTTGTAACCTGGATTAACACATAACATTCTTTTTATGGGAAAAGGTACGGGGCTCGGAGGTACGGGGAAACCGCGGGCGAACCGCTAGTTCTTAATATAAGAACAATTATTTGGATTCTTATCTACTTAGATAGAAAAATACCAGAGTATTAGGATGAGCCATGGGTATACAAACGTTTTTGGCAATTGACTTCATAAAAATTAAACCATATAAGACATTAATAAAGTTCAGATTAAGGATTTATCATTGACTGGATATTACGAGTATCAATGCAAAAACAACTGTCGTGCTAATTATTACAATTTTTTTTTTTATTACAAAGGTTCAAATTTGAAGACCGTACAGCGAAGTACAGCCAAGCCGAGAGCTGAAGAGTCGCGAATGATCCTCATGTCATCTCAATTTGACAATAGAGATGAAAGGAGCCCACAACGACGGTTTTTAAATTTCATAACTGTCCCGTTTTAGAAAGGAATTTTAACGAAAAATTGTTCGTAGTCTTCGATATCAAAAACGAGATGATGTTTTTAGCCTAGGATCACATCACATCACACCATCACACGTCTTCACATCACATCACACTTCACATCACACTCACGCTAGGTAATGTTATAAATGAGAAAATATTATATTTGGATGTTTGTTCCGCTTTCACGCCTAATTCTTTACGAATTTGTATGAAATTTGGAATGCAGACGCTGGATTACCACATAGGATACATTTTACGGGAAAACGTCTTATTCCCACGGGAAAATCCTACATAAAGCGCGCGTAGCCGCGGGCAGACAGCTAGTAACTTATAAATTTGAAAATATATTTGTATGTTTGGATGTTTGTTCCGCATTCACGCCTAAAGTACTCAACGGATTTGGATGAAATTTGGAATGTAGCCTTTTCTGACGTCACAAATTGTTTTTGAAACTTAGAAAATGTTTTAAAACTAAAGTTGTTTATTATATGAGCTGAGCTATCACGCATCTTACGAACATGTTGTATTTTTGCACTGGAGGCCAAGGAATCCCTAAAAACTCGTCCACAAAATAAAAGTATAAACATTTATCGTATATTTTTCTTCTCAGAAACAAAACTGCTTCATCGTAAATAGCGTAAGCAAGTGCATAAATACCAGAAGCGGCCGCAAATACTGGATTGGCCAGTGAGTTACCTGCCCTACCCGTATATCACCAGAACATAGCGAGAATTTTGCCAACTTCATCTGTGCGCGACTTCTAAGATGTAGGAAATGCCTTGATCTTTATATTTTTTGGCATAAAAGAAAGAGAAAAAGGAAAGACATTTTTAAATTTTCAAATCTGAAACATCATCATCTCAGCCGTCCACTGCTGAAAAGAGGCCTCCTCATAGGTTTCCACCGTGAATGGTCCTGCGCTACTTGCATCCACCGGCGCCCAGCAACTATCACCAAGTCATCTGTCCACCGTCATACATGGGTGTCGTCAGAGCGCGCGCGCGGAGAGTTTAAAGTTTAGTTTTCTGCCCGTCGTCGTCGTCGCGTCAGCTTCCGCAGTTTTCTTCGTCGATTGGGCTTTATTGGCCTAGATTCAGGATGTCACGCTCTAATCCTTAATTTAAGTTAGTCCGTCCTTTTTACCTTTTAAAGATTGAAAAGGGTCAGGAGATGGCCATTCTAATACTAGAGCTGTCAAACATCGAATTTGAACCTTATGGCCGTGTCGATTGCACAATTTTAGAGAGCACTTAAAACATGCGTTTTAAAAATCTCTTAAACTGACAGCTATGCCCTTATTTTAGGTTATCATTCGTTCAAATGAATATCATTCGTTCATCACCTCTTTTTCATTTGTCATAAAAACGAAAAGGATAGCTGGATTTTAAAATTAGAATTAGAGCATGAATCGAGGCCATTATATTTCAACGTTTTAGGACTAGTAATCGAAACTAGTAATGGTGTAATATTTTATTAGTTTCAATATTTAAAAAGCCATAAGTCTAAAACGAATAGTTATTTATTGTTGTTTATTTATACTTTAGATCTTTTCGTTATGGGCTTCGCTTTTCGTTTCCAAAATTTCAGGCAATTTGACCAAATGGAATTTTTCGAACAAATTGTGCGGGGTACTTTGTAATTTATTGCTAAGAAAAGAAGTAAATATTATTGTTGGCATAGTAGTGATGGGGCTCTACCTGTAGTTCTTGTGGATTTAATAACATAAAATTTAATTAAAATTGAATTTTGTGAGCAGGTTCGATAAATTATAATTATATTTAAAAAAATGTCGATACAGTTTTTTTTATGGCGGACTAAAGAGTTAAAATAAAAATTATTCAGCCATTTCGAAAAAAAATAACTCCCGTGCTTAATTTAAGAGCCACTAGCTTAAAAAGTTTTAGCACCTCAACTACATTCGCAGCTCCGAGACCGCAAGTTTCCGTGGCAGTGATGTTAAAGATTTATGTACAAATTCACTTAATGTACCTTCAGGACTGATTTTATTACTTCCACGTCTTGTATTAACTGTTAGCATCCAGTAGATAGATTTAGTGAATGATGTACTTTTGATACTAGAAACCGTAATGTATGATGACTTTTCATTCGAGATGACAATTTTTTTTTACAGATGTTGAAGAAAAGCGCAACAGATTTTTCTCTCTAAGTTACAGGCTGTTTTTTGATCGGAATTTGAAGATGCCTTGTTATATATATCATAAAAAAATATACATGTTAGCTCCAGGAGGTTCACCGTCGACATTAAAACGCACACGACGGAAAAATTTGCGTACAACATCCCCGTAAGAAGTGGATCCCAGTCCCACCATTTCCGAAACCGACATCCACATGGCTTCCACCCCCTTTTATAACAACATAAATTTCAAAAGACGATTATGCATATGGCTAAAAGGTATAGCAGAGCGCACCCGCAATTTACACCGATTTAAATTCCAGCTCTGTTGTCGCCATTAATTTTGTTTGAGCAGCCAAAAGAGAAATACAAACGCAGTATTGTGCTGTGTACTCAAATGAACGTGTTTACCGCTACACGCACTTCTGTGGTAGTTGCTATGAGAGATAGGAGGGAGAAGAGAACTATTCTAATATGGTAACATTTTTCAAGAGTTGTTTTTGGTTTTTGGCGATGAGTGCTTCAGCTGACGATGAGAGCCAGTAGGCATGAGCCGTTGCTGGTAACACGAGCCATGTTAGCGACTCCAAATTCAAATAATTTTATTGCATGCTTGAAGGATATCTCCAAGATTACATGACACCTTGCTTGTCACAGACAAATACATTATACAATTTAAACTTACATCTAGGACCAGTTAGTACCCCTGAGTTGTACCCCCAGGAACTGAGGTAATTATGCCCCTCTAGTACCCCTGTTTCAACAAATATGTCATGGTGTCCTATGACGCTTCGGAAGAGCAGGACAACTAAAAATAACTAATAATAAGTAAGTATAATTACGAATATGTGTCTTTATTATTGAAGTATTCAGAAATGATATAATTGAGACATTGGTGGGGACGAATATGAGCTGTTGATGATGATAATGACTTATTTACTAGAAACTTTTTCGGATTTTAAATTCATGGAGCTAAAAATTTCATAACACTGATACCAGGGTTCAACGGCCCGTTACAGTCCACTGCTGGACTATGAGCCTCCTCCTTCACTTAGTGGAGGATTTTGCCATAATCTCCACGCTTGGCAGGCGGGTTGGAGATCGCAGATTAAAAGGTTACTGTATCAGAGAGCGCTGCTGCCCGTTCCCTGTTCAATGTGTAGTCCCTAAGTCGCCTCTTACGACACCCATGGGAAGAGTAGGGGTTGGTGACAAATGTATTCTACTCTGCCGTCACCACACGGCAATCTAGGATTAGTAAGATACCAGGGTTAGTAAGGTCTGTTAGTTGTCGATCTTACAACCCATATGGTAAAAATATTTTATAGCAGGAATATAATTCTGGTAAAAAGGTTGGTCTCCCACCTGACCGGATGTTGTAGCCAGGGAACTGAAATGTTGGTCCTTCATAAAAACGTATTTTATCCATCGAGTCGTGACTGATCAATCATTGTTCCGTGTTCTCCGCTGCGAGCTTAGCAGTAGTAGCGCAAGATCGCTACAGCTGGATTGCTACAAAGATTTGAAAAGGGGTTATTGTGATTTTCACCGTAGGTTTTTAATGCTTTATAGGCTACTGCGTCTAGACTAGGTTCAATGTCTCCGGTTTGTTTAACACTTATCAGTATGTCACTTTCACCTTCATACTGTAGAACTTTGAGACAGTTTGGTGGGGGTTGATTGTTAGCATGCGTCAATGGCAGTCGTGCTTTCGTTTTAGTTTTATTTTAGTGTATAATTGTGATAGTGTACTCTAAACTATAAACTTTGATAGGACAATTGAAACGCTTGCATTTTGCTTTCATTTACTGATGACTTGCAGCGGCCACGTGGTGGCTTCAGTAATTCTGCTATCAACTTACTGGAGTCCTTCACCGTACACAGCACCCTAGTCTTAGGATTAGGGCTGTATGTGTAACCTACGCTACTTACACTTACACTTGACAGTAAAACCACTTGATACTGACGAAATACTTTATGTGAAACGCCATTACTAAAAATAAGATTAAAATAATACAGTTTCGTGAAGAGGTGTGATGGTGGTGTTACCAAAACTCCTTATATTCGATAAAGTAGGTACTCGTAAGTATACTTAAATAGAGCAAAACTTAAATGCGGTCTCAACATTATGAATTATTCCAGAAATTTCCACGTGTTCAACAAGTTCGACGATGAATTTATTGTTGACTTGCCTACCGTATTCTTTTTTTGGAACGAAAAACTAATAACTTTGATAATCTTGCACAGGATTCCAACCTGTATCTCTTCTCGCTTAACCCACACGCAAAAGGGCGAACCGTCCGACATAATTAAAGGATATTTTGTGTAGACAATAGGTAAATGCTTCGCATACGGAATTTTAATTTTAAACGTTCGGTCATTTAGATTTGTCGCAGCCCTACGTGGTCGGACTGCTGAATTAAACGACAAGGGTGGACAGAACTAGCGTTTTATTGCAAAATTCAGTTTTGAAAATGGAATTAGGTTCGTAAATGTCAATTTATCGTTATTTTTTTTAGCGTCATTATTAGCAAGATTTAGGTAAGGCAAGATTATAAAGATTTCAAAAGGCAAATTCCTGAGTAATATAGGTAGTGGACCTCTCGGAACAATAAAAATGATCCTAGTGGACAGAAAAATAGAAGTGAATTCTCTTCTCCAGTTAAAAATCATAGATAGGTACTACCTAACTTACTTATAATAAATTAAAGCCTCACTCAAATATTTTTTATACCTACACCTAGCCGACCCGACTAGCTTTCTTAATCAGAGTTTTCATGCCGCCTAACTAGCCTCTGTGCCTGTGAAATTAATCGGAACCAAAGGCACATAACAAAGGAAAACCAGTCTTCGGTGGCCTTTTATAACTAATCGTAAGCGTCATAGCCCCCATGATATACGCATCTACTTATTATATAAAATACTTCCTGTCAGATAGTTTAAAATGAAAGGGTGAATGAGCACCATATAAGTACTTAGGTACACCCAAGGTACACCCACCGCTTAGTTTAACTGCCATTAAATTTTACTAGTTTAACGTAAATATAATGTGCAAGAATCGCACAGTGCGGTGCGCTAAATTACCGCTATTTAGTGTCATCTTTTAGTTGTGCTGTTCTATAATTATTTTGGTAATGGCACGGGACAGAATTCAAATCCAGACCAAAATGCCGAACGCTTTGAACATTGGACCACCGACTTCCATATCACTTTGAAGTTTTTATAATATTACAATTTTATTTAACAAGTGTGCAAGAGATGTCGCGCGCTGCCGGGCAGCCATCTGTTCGCAGCGACGTGACGTCATGACGTGACGATGCGACGCTTAGCTACAAGCGGGTAAGTATTTTTCTCATTTCTCGTTGCCTGTAGATTTTCACTAGAAGCTTTGTGAGAGTAAGGAAAAATATTCGTATCACGATTAAAGTAATCGTCTGCATGTATAGTTGAACTAGTGTGCATGTCGATAAGGTGTTCAGAAGAAGTCTAAAAAGAAACTAAGAAACTTAAGAAAAACTTATATTTTACACAGTTTGTGCCACACACTTTACCCAAACATGGGACATATTTTATGATGATCTTTAACAACAAATTAATAAACTCCGTAAAACTGGCTATGATGTTGTCAATTATACATACATTGCAATATTATAAGCAGTTTAAAAAATATGAACTGTTCTCTTGAACATAAACTGAGACTTTGCAACGGGCAGGGTATTGTCAGGAAAGTTTTTTTTTACTTTTGCTTTGAATGGACATCCTGTCACACCCTGTAAAGGCTTGAATACCTGGTTGAATTTTGAAACCAGTTTGCGCGCATGTCCATACATTTTAAGAAGAGCTTTTTCATTACAACTCGGCTCGCAAGAAGCGGTATTTTTTTCGGTTCTGATCATAGAGCATTTTCATTTTGATTCCTGCTCAAATATCAGACTGATTTGCTTCACTCTTTGGTCCTCGATCTGGTTTCGCTGCATTTATTCACAATTTATGCACAAAAAAGAAAGAGATAGAGCATCACGCTTTACTCGTCACGCGCTGCTTGGGATTAACCAGGTTTATCCCAGAAGCGATATCGCTCGTTAGTCGGTTTCGCTTTACAAGTGATTCGCCTGGGATCTGGTTTGAAACCGAAATTTACCAGGTTAAAAAAATACCGGTTTCCAGCCTTGCACCCTGTTATGAACGAGTTGTTATGTTACGTAAACAATTCGGTTAAACAAACATAATATGTCCATAATCGACCGAAACGCTTTGATACCTGTAGCAATAGGAGCGATTTTTGTTAGGTAAATTCGCAAAGTTCGGGCACTCAATATAATTACTATAAATAAAATATAATGATGGTTTACCATAGAAAGAAATAATTACAAACGAGAAACTAGGCTTATTTTGAATGCAGAGAAACTCAGAAATAAAATTCTTGACTCTCAAACTAAGAAAAACCTGTGTCTTGGGAGACAGTGCTTCCATCGTGGAAATGACGACTATTAGAAAAGTTTTTAGTAAATAATCAGGTAATATAAGTTTTTATAAGATCATCGTCATCACCGTGTGGGTTGTAAGGTCAACAACCGACCTCACAAACCCTGGCGTTAGTGTTATAGACCCGCCAAAGGCTCTATAACTTGACTTGGCTCGTGTAACGACTAGATAGTAGCCGGGACCATTATTTTATTAGATAAATATCTATAGTCGTTAAACTGTAAAGTACGAATAACCGAAAACCTAAATAGGTTTTATGAATGTCGCTGATTGTCGCTATTCGCTATTCGCCTATCAACCTATTTTGATTTAATGAATTTCGCTTATTGTCGCTATTCGTACTTTGCAGTATCTATTCTTTCTTGCAATGCGAAAATAATCCCAAATACAAAAGATTTTCAAGTTTCCGTTTCCCACTAGATTTTGCTAATGAAATAAGTTGATCCCAGTATTACAAAACTCCTTGCTAGAGCTGGAAATCGAGCTAAAGCGAAACCAAGCTCGGCAAAATGCAATTTAAAGATGCAATAGCGTTCTTAAGGGCAATTTTCGCCGCGGCTGCATCTGACGGCTGCATTTGCATCGCCGGCGAACGTCTAGTCTTCAATTTACGGAGATCCCACTACTGATAATATTTTTGTATATAGTTTTCCTCGGTTTCGCGTTGATGCGGTTTTGATTTCTGAGATTTTGTTTCGAGAAGATCTTCTCTTTTCTTATCTCATCAACATCAACGGCCCGTTATAGTCCACTGCTGGACTATGAGCCTCCTCCACTTAAGTGGAGGGTTTTGCCATAATCTCCACGCTTGGCAGGCGGGTTGGAGATCGCAGATTAAAAGCTTACTGTATCAGAGAGCGCTGCTGCCCGTTCCCTGTCGTCCCTAAGTGTGTAGTCCCTAAGTCGCCTCTTACGACACCCACGGGAAGAGTAGGGGTTGGTGACAAATGTATTCTACACTGCCGTCACCACACGGCGTCTTTATCTTATCTATCTTCGTTTTTCTTATCTACCTACCTATAATCGTGTGGTCCTTATATATGAGTATCTCTGTCAAATTTCAACATTTTGCTGATGTAATTACTAGATTCTATTACGTACTGTTTATCTCTAGTGTGTCTAGAGTCTAAACAGTAGTATATGTCTTTTGACCAGTCACTGAGTCCTATACCCCTTCTCCCTCATCGAGTTTCTGTCAGAAACCTTGTCGGCACTTTATTAAGTCACAGGGCGTCATATTACATTTGCCGATTCGCAGTCTCTCTTCACACTAATTTGTCTCAGCAGCGTAGCTGTTAGTTGTAGGTTATTAGGTTCTCCGACAATACCTACCCTTCACCTGCCAAATCAGTTCGCAAAGCTGTGTTGGCATGTTTGGTATTCTGCAGAATAATTTAGTTATTTCGACTTAGCCAGCACTTAGTGACGTCAAGAATTGGTAAGTTCTCTAACGAAATTATACGTTCTTCTGTGAAGTATAACGGCCAACGGAGGCAACGCACCGCTTTAACTTGTGGTCCAATAAAGTTTTACGTCAGAGAATATTTACATTAGGCAGGTACATTTTCTTGTGGTTTCTTGTGCAGTGCTGGAGCTTTGGAATTCAACAGAGATGTAGAGCTGGTAGTTTTGAGAGCAGTCTTCTGACCCACCTCACAAACCCTGGCTGGTGTCAGAACATGGAGCTCCTAAAAGCGTCTGGCCCGACATGGCTCATGTAATAACTGTAATCCATGGATAAAATTCGAAAGCAAGACTAACGGTCTAACCCTTCCGAAGCACGGAATTATCTTACTTTATAAATGGACAATGCAATGTCTTAGCCAACAGGTGATAGCTTCATTAAGTTGTTTTTGTTTGACAACAGTGTCAGTTTTGCTTGAACCCAGGATCTTCTGCTATGAAAGCCTAGTGTTATATCGCTCGCCCGCTGTCAGCCGAGCAATATGGCTACTTAAGGTCTTTTGTCAGCATCTGGCAATGGCGGACGTGTCTTCGTTTTAATTTTTTTAATTTAGTTTATTGAAGTGTTTAGTGTATAATTTCGATAGTGCATTATCCAATGAATGTTTTGGGACTAAAAACTTTAATGAAACAAGTGAATCGCTTACACTTTGCTGACATTTTTAAATGATGCCAAAAGACCTCGTGGTGGCTTCAGTAATTGTACTATCACATCACTGGGCCCAATTAACCGAACAATCATCCAAGGATATATCTTAAACCTACAAATATCACTCGATACTGGCGAAATACGTCTATACTAGTGTCTCTGTGAGCTGTACAAGGGCTGCTATTTATGTATCCGGAACTGGCCACTTACATAAACAATATTTAAAAAGAAATTATATCATTTAAAAATAGAACTCTTTGGCTGTAAAATAAAGTTTGTTTCATACATCTGTTAATTGTTTTTACATTGTGGCGGCAAATTCGTTGTCTATCATCACCATGGATTTGACTCGTGAAAATTTTCGTGCTATGATTTATTACGACTTTCGGCGTGGATTAACTCAAAAACAGTGCATGGATCAACTTTTGTCGACTTTTGGGGAGGAAGCCCCATCGAAAACCACTGTGTATCACTGGTTCAGTGAGTTTAATCGTGGTCGTCGTATGCTTGCGGACGATTTTAAAGAAGGTCGCCCTAAATCGGCTGTTGTACCACAAAATATTGATGCTGTGCGCGAACTAATAATGCAAGACCGTCATGTTACATATCGCGGCATTTCTGGGCATTAGTATGACGAGTATTTATAAAATATTACACGAACATTTGGCTGTAAAAAAAAAAAAATTGTTCTCGTTGGATCCCGCACAACAAAAACAGGCTCGTGTTAATTGGTGTAAAAAAATGATAGAAAAATACAAATGTGGTCCATCAAAAGCTGTTCATAATATCTACACAAGAGACGAATCTTGGATATATGCGTATGATCCCGAAACTAAACAGCAATCAACGGTTTGGGTGTTCCAAAATGAGCCAAACCCAACTAAAGTTGTTCGTGCAAAAAGCACTTTGAAGCAAATGGTTGCCTGCTTTTTTGGTATTAGTGGACATGTGGCTACAGTACCACTAGAGAATCGTAAAACGGTTAATTCTGAATGGTACACCACCATTTGCTTGCCAGAAGTCTTTGGAGAAATGCGCAAGAACAATCGACAACGAAGAATAATCCTTCACCACGATAACGCCAGCTGTCACACCTCGGCCGCAACAACGGAGTATTTAAATAGTCAAATGATCGAATTGACGGGTAATCCGCCATACAGTCCTGACTTGGAACCCAACGACTTTTATTTATTCCCAAGCGTGAAGAACAAATTACGTGGACACCGATTTTTGACCCGGGAAGAAGCCGTTGATGCTTTCAAAATGCACGTTTTGGAGATACCCGATACAGAATGGAAAAAATGCTACGAAAGTTGGTTTCAACGTATGAAAAAATGCATCGATCACCACGGGGAATAAAAAATTTTAAACTTTTTTATTATTATTATTTTTTTGGTTAAGAAATGTGACCTGTTGAGGAAAACAGCCTCAGTGGTAGACCTTGTAAGCTGGCAAACCCCATAACTCCGTGATTTTGTAAAATTTCCCAAAACTGGCTCTACAAAAAATTCGGTTAATTTATCGAACCTGCTCACAAAATTTCACGAGAATCGGTTGAGAAACGCGACCTGTTGAGTGAAACAAACAAACAGATGGACATACAAAAGCAAATTTGGCCAAGCTGAAACAGAGACGCTTCGCTCGCTCGGTCAATAAGATGTGTCGCCATTAGGTAGGAAGAAGAAAAAAAAGGCTACTTAAAACACAATTTACACCCAGTACGACAGCATAAAAGAAAGCTTTCACAGAAACTAAAGTGGTTATTAAAGAACAATGGCAGCGAAGCTCAAGGCTATCGAAGTTGATTAATCAAAGTTGGAAAATGGTTTCCTTCCGTGAGTTCGATGAGTACATATTTACTCTTTTTGAAAGAAGATTACTTTTTGATTACTTGGTTCATTTTTAAATGGATATGTTTAAAAATTAACTGGCGTTGTATTTTATGATCTGTGATATTTACATGCGATTTATGGCTAATAAATTTATTGAAATGTTTTATTAGGATGTCTTTCTAATTTTTTCATTCTCAAGGAAATAATTTAATCTATTCGTTCTTACGTTGTACTATCTAAGGTTCTATTATAATAGTTAAGTTTTGAGTACGTGTTAATCTAATTATAGATTATCAAAGATTTACTCAAAAGTTAGGGAACATGCACAATTTTTTTAAATTCATTAATCGAAATATTTCAAGATCTATATAAATACATAAAAATAATTTTCCAAATATCTTGCTCAGAAACAAACTAATAAGGCTTCAAAGTTAATGGTTAGACAGAAAAGTCCGACGAGACACGTGGCGTCATATGTGTCGCGGGCCATACATCCGCCATAGAAAATTTTGTTTTCGTAAAGAGGGACAGATAATATATTTGTTTAATAATGTTGTAACTACTCGTAGTTTGTTTTTCGATCAATTTCGATTCTGTTTTGACTGTCAGTGTTCTATTATTAAACTATTATGTATGCATGTTTCCTACTGACTTCACGTTATAAGAAGATACTGCAATATCCTAACCAGACTGAGGAAAGTCTCACAGTGAAATTTTTCCTTACGTATCCAATCGCTATTTCAACCAAAGTGGTAATATCGGGGGCCGGACATGTCTATCTTATACTGATGGATGGAGTTTATTTGTATTGTACGTTAGGCTGTCTTCAATACTTATCAAGAAATAAAATCAACTTTTTCAGGCTAACTCAATACTCCTAGACCCCATCCAAAACAAGCTCGCAAATGGAACTTTGGGAAACGAATTTCCCTTCAAAACGCATCACAACGTAATGCAAACGGACACGCCCTAACAAGGGTCGCGTAATTAATGCCATCAGCATCACACGGACACCAGTAGAATTTGATGTGGATTTTTAGAGACATTTTAAAACGTTTAAATTCTAAATCCAAATTCAATTATTTATACATTTTGTGACTGTCCGTTTTTTCCTTTTTTCCGGCCAGTCCTGGCTAATGATGACACTTATGTAGAGATATTTGGAAATCTGATGTTCAATTTTTTATTTTGAATGGTTCAATTATTCGTGTAGTGCAATGGCAATAATTTATTTTTATTTTTTATTTGTAATATACCTGTAATACATCAACAAAAAAACGCTTAATCTAAAAATTCGTTAAACTGCATAACAGTTTATTGGCGAAAATTATGCACTCTTTTAAATTACAAGCACAGTTAAAGTCACTTATAATCGGCATCAACATTGGCATATATTTGGGTCACTCAAAAATAAAATTACTTGAACTATAAATAAATAGATACAACCAATAATTTCTCATCGCGAGTATGAAGTATTTCTTAGAGAGGCTCTACTCCTTTGCTACTACATTAAAAGAAAACTCATTATATGAAATGAACGGATAAATGATTTATAACCTAGTTAATTTAAAGTATGTATAATCACAAATGAAAATGGGCTTGCCTAATGTTTCTTGATTATAAGGTCAATAAATGATTTGATTTGATCTCTTTGATTTGAGCAAAACTATTTTAAATTGAATAGAAATGTATGGAGTTGAAATGAAATCGACTAAAGTAGTTCAAGGGCTCTTCACTTGAGCTTCGCTACTAGAGTTACTCACAGTTTGAAGCAGTTCTCAAAATTCGCAAAAAGAAAAAGAAAATAACTTTCATTTTAAAGCAAAGAGTTTTTACATCAATGATTTAACTGACCAAAAGAAGAAAAAGAAGTAGGTATTTTTGATGCGATTTCGTAATGGCCAGCAAATTAATTTCATCGCTTGAAAATTCAATAAATTATCTCACTAAGATTGCCACTCGTGTAGTGGTTAGGGCCGCTGTCTTCCATCCGTAAAACGCGGTTTCGAACCTCACCAACTACCAATATGTTTTTTATTTCGAATACATGCGTACGTTTCCGCGAGGAAACTGGCTAATATGAACAACGAATAATTGTAGACGGAAAAGTCGGAAGCAGGAATTTTGACTTCGGAACTTTGTTTGGACTAGTTAGGAGGTATACACACTAAAAGTCCTGACCCCTCCGAGGTCCACCCGAGGGGGGGGGGGGGACAAAGAAGGTCCCGTTTTTTGGTTGTTTGCTTACATCTTGAAAACGGTGCGTCGTACGAAGTTTTGTTGTAATACAGATTGAAGCCTGATAAAATTATCTACAACTTTGGCTTTTACACTTTTTGTCTATCTCCAATCGTTGTCTAGATATGAGCTCAAAAAAAGGTGGATTTCGAAAAATGTGTTAAATTCTGTGTAGCACATTGTAACAATATGAATTTGCCAAAAATCATTTCATACTCCTGCGTTTTAATCGAAAGGTTTTGTGTGATCTCCTAATTCAGAGTAAGCTCGTGCCCCTCGGTGGGGACGTATGTGAACAGTATAATCCACATCTCTCTACATATTAGGACAATCAAATCTCTTTCAGAAAGTACATGTAAACTTCACGGGCTAATCTGTGAAACTTCTCGGTAGGCAGGCAGGCATTACTGTTAGGATAACACACCTCCCCTATTACTTACACGAATGGCCGGCCAAACCAAACACTGCCGCGGACATTAAAAACAACGGCTTCGAACATTAGTTGGCAGCCGTTCACACCGACGCGAATTTTCCAGTTTTAATTCGGGGAAATTGTCATCAGCCTCTAGTGTTCTCTCTGTTCATAATTAAGTCTCTCCCCTCTTCAGCTCTTCTCCTCCTGTACTGTGGAGTTTGTATGCTCTGTGTGCAAACTCCGCGATATTTCCTTCTTTTGAATTGATACTTTTTTGTTATTACTGGCACTCGAGAGAAGCCGCAGGTGCAGGTGAAGTATGAAAATAATCGGCAGATGAAGATGTTGTTTTGAGGATAGGAAATGGAAGAATAAAATCATTAACTAAATCAAACTCAAGAAGTTTAATATGTAGTGCTACCTATTCGCGAGATACGCCCCTAGGTCATCAAGTGGCCGCCAGGTCCCATAGTATCAATACGAAAAAAAAGGTGTTGATTGACCAAAGTAGCATCTACATTACAATCTCACTCAGCCTGTGCTGTCCCACTGCTCTGGGCAAAGGCCTCTCTCTTTTCTTTCCACCTTTCTCTGTCTAGAGTATCGGTGAGCCAGGTCTTGGAAAAAAGGTTTAGCTCGTCCTGCCATCTCCGCCGAGGTCTGCCACGTCGTCGCCTGTTAGTTGGGGGTTCACCTGTTACAAACATTATAAAAAATTATTACCAGATCAAGTTAAAGTTCCTTATAAGTAGTTTGTTTATGTAACTTTGATTATTAGTACTAAATAGCTTATCCTATTCTGTTTTTCTTGTGTGCACCGTCCCACAGTTCCAATGAAGTTTTTTTGTACCCTAAGGTTGCCTGGAAGATATTGCTACCTTAGCAATAAGGCCGCCTATCTGTACACCCTTTTATCTATCTTCTGTACTTTCAAGCTATATCCTTGTGTGCAATAAAGTATATTCTATTCTATTCCTTTCTATTTTACACTATTCTAGTTATTCTTCTTCTTCCTAATCGTGTGTAAAGTTGTAAAGGTAGACAACGGGAATAAACCGGGTGTCAGTTTTAAAAAGCCGCTAAAGGCCATTGATATGATATTTCGTCTTGGTATTTCGTTTTAGACCTTTGGTCCATGTGGGAAAATATTATTGTCGTCTTTACTTTAGTAATTGCTAACAACTACTCAAAAAGGATCCGACAATAAAGTCCTAACTTTAAGAAAAACTTCTAATCGGTTCGCTCAAATATCTAAGCATCATGTGTTCGTTGCTTTGAGTGTTTCTTCAAATTACGCATTGGTGTACAAAGAACTTGTCTTTAGGAAGACACAGGAAAACTGGCGCGCGTATCCTACGCAGTAATTATACGGGCTAACTCTCACATTGTAACGAGGGTGGCGAGGTGAATACCAAGTGTAAAGGACCTTTATGTGCTTGTTTACAGTATAACCAAATCTTCGGACAGACTTTCTTTTTGGTACTATAATATCAGGTGTAAATAAGATCCTTTGAGTAACTTTTATCTTTATAATAAAGCTAAAATAATTTTTACTCATATAAAATAATTATACGCTTCAGCTTTCGGTGAAATCGAATTTGGGTAAGAACTAAATCAGTTTGTGATGTGATACTATCTCAAGTGTCTGAGCTCCGTGCTAGGACCTTTAAGTATTTGTCCATAATATAGGAAGATGATTTCTTGATCTATTGAATTTGGGCTGTCGTAGGCTAAAAATAGACTAGTTACAGGCCTACTCAATAACTGACAAAGGACATGCTTTTGAAGGCAATCATCGACTTTACAAGCCATACGACCCATATGTTAATGATCAAAAACCTGATATCTAAGCCGATTTAACGTGAAATAAGAGTGTCAACATGAAGCGGTTTATAAATTCCAATGTTTATTTCAACTTCTTTGACATTCCGTAGAGCCTATCAACTAAACCTATAAGTACGTTGATAATTAGATAAAACACATCTAACGAATGTTAACTACCACCCACACCTACCAGCCTACACGCGTAATTACGTGGGCTGTGGGCTAGGTCTAACATTCTAACGAGGGTACCGCGGTGAATGCCAAACGACCGTTGCCAGGACAACCGTATCGAGACGATCTAATTACCTACCTATTGTTATGCTCCGGTGTGGGGTGGCTTAATCATCGGATCCACTAGTAATTATAAGGTTTGAGCACGAAATATCTTCGCCAATCTGACTATCGTAACCTTTAGAACATCATCAGTCGGTTCGTTCGTCTAAATCAACACGTAATTACTCCTTTACTTTCCAAGCTGTCCGCCTATGGAACAATCTTCCCGAGTCTATAAGACGCGCTCCTACGCCAGAATCTTTCAAAGCGAGAGTCACAGTGTTTTTCCTAGAGTCTACTCCTAAATACTGTCATCTATTTCCTCGTAATATATAGTAGTATATCATATATATTACGTTATATTATAATATTATAATTATATATTTTTAATTCTAATCTATATAAGATGATCTAAGTATTTTATGTAGTACTAAGTAACTTATTATTTGTATTTAGTTTATTATATTTTTAGACACCAACCCGCCGCGCTTTGACTTTTAAATATTGTTTTCCTGCATCCTAAGGTTGCCTGGAAGAGATTGCTACCCTAGCAATAAGGTCGCCTGTTGACCTCCATCGTTTCAATTATCTTGTTCTGTATGTTTTATGTTTTTGGTATCAATAAAGTATATTTGTATTGTAATTACTGTTATAATCATTAGATTCAGCTCTACTGTTCAGCTTAAATACTTACGACGTTCGTTATTGTTATCATCAATGTAATTTAGGGTTTATCGAGATTAGCTGCAGCTGGGTAGATCAAGTTTCTCGTTCCTTGATTTCTCCTGCCTGGCGAAACGTATCGAAACTGACGTAGCTGCTCGATGCCCGAGTGCCCACTCCAAGACTAGTTGTCAACTAGTTGTCACCTTCAAGACATAGACAACTTTTATTTGACATTAAACACAGCACAACACAACAATCATAGGAACAGATTACAGATTACATATAAAACAAATACAAACTACAAACTCGGACACCCTATAAGTGACCCGAGTGGGGTTGTGTTGTGGTGCGATGTCAAACAGGGCTAAAGTCTCAGCGTGTGCTGCGGCCGGGGCCACAGCGCTGATTTTCAGACCAGTCCCAAGAAAAAAAACTAAAACAGACTCATATTAGAGGAGTAGGATTTAAAGCACACCTTCTGCGAACTAGAACTTAGAATGCGAAATACTGAAATCTTTTCTAATATAATTCTTCCCAGCATCATGTCTTGCAGCTGGATGCGCTTACAAGGTCCAAAATATTTAGTCGCAATGCCCTGGCTACTGTAGTACTTAAACTGGAACTTAATACTTAAACGTATATACGGCTACTTATGTTATGGATTTGCTGTGGAAAAACAACAGTTTTATGATCTAAAACTGTATTGCTAATGGCATCGATTCGGGATGTCACGCTCTAATCCTTAATTTAAGTTAGTACGTCCTTTTAACCTTTTAAAGATTGAAAAGGGACAGGAGATGGCCATCCTAATAGTAGAGCTGTCAAACATCGAATTTGAACCTTATGTTTAGAGAGCATTTAAAAAATGCGTCTTAAAAATCTCTTAAATTGACAGCTATGCCCTTATTTTAAATTATCATTCGTTCAAATTAATATCATTCGTTCATCACCTCTCTTTCATTGGTCATAAAAACGAAAAGGATAGCTGGATTTTAAAATTAGAATTAGAGCATCCCGCCCGAATCGAGGCCAATATGAACCTTTTGCTTTTCGGATATGTTTACGATGTTTTTCCAAGTTTACGGCTCTACGTACTCATATAGGTAGCTGTTAATTCCACTGTGTATACGATCTGCTGCCAAGCCAGTTAATTAAAGGTAGTCGCAAATAAGAGGTGTCGTCTGCGAAATGAGCGGAAGGCGGAGCCGCCGAGGCACTACACGGAGCAATCGCAGTCGGAAGGATTGCCAACTCGTACTTTGTAGTATTTGCAGTATTTGACTTTTTCATCTTCTTCTTCCTAGCGTTTGTCCCGTCTTGCGACGGGGTCCGCTTTCCTGCTCTTTCTTCTCCACTTCGCAGTATTCGACTACTAAAAATATATAGGTATGTATACTAGCGGTCCGCCCGCGGCTAAGCTTGCATTGTGTAAGATTTTCCCGTGGGAATAAGATTTTTTCCCGTAAAAAGTATCACACTTGTAATATTATTAATAGTGTAAGTGTGATAAATCCAAAATTGTTGGTTCCTGTTATCGAGCAGTAAACGTGGACAAGTTTACCACTAACATTTTTTAATAGGGGGCTACTGGTTCGAGTTGGACGCGGACAAGCTTCCTAACCTAAATATTTTTTGCCGTCTTTACAATTTACCGAGTTATAAAAGTATTCAGTAATGTCACAGAGTCACAGGCCAGTAACGCCATATATTCTTCATAACTATCTGATAGAAGTTTATTTACACAATTTATTTAGTGTTAAGTGACACACGTAGTCAAGTATATAAACATACTGCGTTTTTTGTGTAGTTGGCAACCCAGTCTGGGACTGAATTAAACATGCTCAGATTCCACGCTTTAATCTTGTCAGGTGCATGTGGAGTATTTGGTGTTTATTCAAAGAGTAGAAACAGCTGTAAATTTTACTGTGTCCTTAGCTGGCTGCCCGCGGCCGGCTAGTTTGTGTAAGATTTTTCCCGTAAAAAGTAGGCTTTAGATTAGATAGTTGGTAAATCCAGGGTACAAACATTCTTCATTCTAAATGTTATCCAGATCCGTTCATTCAGTAAGGGCGTAAAATTGGTACAAACATCCAAACATACATACTTTTAATATTGTCTGTGGTGACAACTATTCGCTACATATATTTAAATATTAAAATATTATTTAAGTTTAAATCAAATGCCGACACCAATGTATCGAAAGTAAACCATGATATTTTAACTTTAGGGTGCTTTAGAGACAAAGTTTAGTTAAGCTTGCTCGAAAAATATCGATCTGGGCAACAATTCTCTAAAACAGATTACATTTAAAATCAAAATGGCATTTGTAAAATTTGGACTCGACTAAGAACAAAAAGTACGATATTAGGTTGTATAGTTTTCGTCTCTGAATGTCGTCCTAAATATGTAGAGTAGAGGTTCAGTTTTCTGTTTAAATAAACAAAACATCTTGACGACGCGTATTCATTTTAATGGATGCTTGAAACGTCTTCAAAAAGAACAGAAATGCCTATACTTAACTATCAACAAAAGATTTTCCCGCCACAGTTTTCACTAAAACGGATTTGCACAAGAAAACGTTTTCTGCTTTTTATTTAGAAAATACTCGATCTACTTTAAACTTCTTTCAGCATTGGTTTTCTCAAGCAGATAGATAATAATAAAACGCATCCCTTATGCAACCTCAATTAAAAAAAGGTAAAATAATGAGTTAGCACATAATTATACGCACTTTTTAAACCTGTCATTTCTGCTGATTTTTGCATTTTTTTCAATAATGTCTGTTTTACAGGGTTGTCGGTTAACATGGTCGGTTAATATAAAAATAAGTGCTTACGGTTGTCTTGTACGAGTAGGGTCTCGTCTAGTTTAAACATTACAAAACAGTAGACATTCGTCTCAGCACTTAGTCAATGCATAAAGGAGGCACAAGATAAGGCCTATGTTTGTTCTACGAACCGCTTGGTAACTATCAGTGATTCTCTAGGGGCAAGACTGAATAATTAAACATGTCTAAGTGTAGCATGAGACAAAACACACGACACGATAAAGCGCATAGAGGAAGAAGAGGTTAAAATTCATTACACGGTATAAAAGCTGTACAAAATCCAAGGCAAGACAAAGTAACCAATGTACGACGAAGTTAGCGCCGTCTACGTGTAACGGGTGTACACGCTCGACAGGCACAGATTACCTACAGTGCCACTGTTAAGGATTCAGTACTATTTCGGCTACATTTTGAGTACATGCTTGATGTGGTTTCCTAGAATTACGTACATAAGGCATTAGATATGTTCCTAACGATTCGGAGAATAGAGATACGTAGGAAAATTGCTTTAGGATCGTATAAGTTCAGGTCAGTTTTTGAATTGATAAGTAATTTTATTGCCAAAATTTACTTTGAATTTTATTCTAACTATATTTTAAATTTAACCCCAGTGTGTAAGCATGTGCACGTGATGTTAGAAATCAATCCCCTCACGATTCAATCAAAGCCAAAAGCCTTAACGAGGTAAACAGTAAAGGCTTAATAAGCCGCCAAATTGGGTCCCTCCATACATTATGTAGAAGCTGGGCCCTGCGAACCCCATAAGGGATATTAGGGCATTATTCTCCATCACGCTCGGTTAACTCCTTATTGCGTTAGTTCAGATTTCTTTGACATAAACAGAGGAGACTTGGCGATGCAGTGACCTTCTTTTGATGCGTCAAGGGACATCCCCTTGGCCCTGTCCTATTCCCATTCTTTGTAAATGATTTGCATTAATAGATCACTGTGTTTTCTGTTCGTTTAGCACAATCTTTATGGATTGGCTCTTCAGATATTGGCCTCGATTCGGCATGTCACGCTCCAATCCTTAATTTAAGTTAGTCCGTCCTTTTTATCTTTTAAAGATTGAAAAGTGACAGGAGATAGCCATCCTAATATTACAGCTGTCAATCATCGAATTTGAACCTTATGGCCGTGTCGATTGCACAATTTTAGAGAGCACTTAAAACATGCGACTTAAAAATATCTTAAACTGACAGCTATGCCCTTATTTTAAGTTATCATTCGTTCAAATTAATATCATTCGTTCATCACCTCTCTTTCATTGGTAATAAAAACAAAAAGGATAGCTGGATTTTAAAATTAGAATTAGAGCATGGCATCCCGAATCGAGGCCATTATCGATACAATTGACCAAATCGTGAGGATTTTAGAAGCATAGTTTTTTTTATTGTATTATATTTAATGTTCCATATTATTCAACTTGCAAGTGGAAAAAAACATCTTCAGTTTTAGCATTTATTTTCATTAAAATATTCTTGCCTATCCACTTATTCGTTGAAAGTATTGTAGAATATTTATCCTGACTTTCCTATCTGCGGAAGAACTTAGTTGTAGAAACAATCTTTTTATTCATACTGTTTTCGTGTTGCGTGTGTGCCTGAAAAACTCATTTGGCCTTAATCCCCTGTATATATAGAAAGTTTTTCGCTCGCTGCTCTAAGCCGGGACAACTAAAATGTACAGTCGACGACAGCTGCGGTGTGTTTTCAACAGGTTTTATGCATTCGGCGAGTAAACAAACTGAAAATGTCCGCACTGCTGCTATTTGGTTTAAAAACCCAAAGTGAATAGCCGGATTTAACCGCTTTTATTCGAAAACTCAAAACAACATCAATAATGCATGCCAGTAGGATAATATTATTATGTAGGTAGATAAAGTAACTATGCTATCTTGGAAGATTACTTTAGGGTTATTATTTTCTTTTAAATACTTACGCCCTAAGACTTTTTATTCTTCTAATTAGTGTAGCTACCTTTTTTAGGTTAGTGAAATCAGCGGATTCAAAGACTGCTTGATTTTTAAGATGAAATGAGTGTAAATGTATTCGCGTGAAAAGAATCAAATAAATAAATGGCTTTGTTTTCTTCGTCAGGTAAACATTATTTTCAAAATTACACTGGAAATGGAAACGTAAAATAACAATACCGTAAACGTTGGACAAGATATAAATCGTCCGGATTCCTTCAATTTTGCAACATCTTACAAAAAATACAAAAAGCTATAATATTGTTGCCACTCCATCAAAGTTTGTCTTATAGTTCTAATCATTACATAAGTAGTTTATTTACCCTATAACCATTTATTTTGTAATCTGCATTTTTTTATCATTGATATCAAAACTTGTCTCAAAAAAGAAAGCTGATTTTTAATAATGTGACTGTACTTCCAACTAACTCTTTCAGCATAATATTTGTTATGTTTCCTATTGTAGCCGCTTCTGTGGACTGAATTTGCAGGTCAGTGGCTTATAGAGTGTTCGTAGCTGAAACTCGTGCTTTGAAATTAATTCGGTTGTGTTTTTAGGGTTTTAACATAGAAACACTTCTGTGCCGCTTTTTTTATAGTATGAAACTATGTGAAACACTCTTTTATTTTATTTTATTTAAAGTAATCAATCATCAATCAATCAGCCTATTGCAGTCTACTGCTGGACGTAGGCCTCCCCAAGGGCACGCCAAAGCGCACGATCATCCGCTTTCCTCATCCAGCCACCACTAGCGTCCTTCCTCAGGTCAACAGTCCACCTGGCAGGCAACTGGCAGGGGGGCGTCCCACACTACGTTTCCCGAGACGTGGTCTCCATTCGAGAACCCGTCTTCTCCAACGCTCATCGGTTCTACGACAGACATGGCCAGCCTATAATGAATATAAAAATCACGAATCGTTTAGTAATAAAATAGTATTAATAAGTATTATTTAACTTAACACCTAGTGATAGCGAGAGTTCAAAATCGAATTTGATTTGAAAATAAAAATATCTAGACATATGTCGCGCCTAAATGCCATGTGGAGTATGTAGAGCTTCAAGTAGCATTCAATATATAAATTTTATTTTTTACAAAATAACAAGGTGACAACGTAAACTGGAAACATATAATCCACTAAATTGATTGATAAACAGAGGCTCAAGTAGAATAAAGCCTATTATTTTGTCGATAACACAAAATGACCACCATCGATACCCCATTATGGAATAGGCTTTTTCTTTATCGAAGCCCGAGATATATGGAGGGTATTAAGCCAGTATGCTGTATCAAATAGGCGTATTAGTGGTCGATTGAAAGCACGAAAGCTCAGGGGTGTGGGAAAGTTATCTTGAAACCCTAGAGACAACTTTTTTCAGCATTATTACTGCGTAGGGCTAGCCTCCCTCCCTTCCTCCCCCTCTATCTACACACATAACATGCACTTATACATACATACACCCCCCACTTACACACACACATACATGCACACAAACACACGCACAATCACACGCATGCACACACTCCTGAAACACAATACCAAGTGAATTGTCCTTGTATTTCTTTTTCACTAGGTCTAGTAACATAATTAAATCTAGCATAAGTAAGTATATCTGTAGAAATTCTCTGTTTTTAATAATATTATATTTCTATGATATGGAGGAGCGGGGCATCCTGGCACAGGCATTTGTATATGCTTAAAAGGAGGCCCCAGCAAATTTGTTTCATAGATAACTTTAAGTTACAGAAATAAAGATTTTTGTTTTTTTTTTTTTTTTTTTTTTTTTTTCTGCAGCATTCAAGAGTCTATCAAATCTTTATGAGTAAGTACTGTGGTGTTTGGGAAAGACCTGTTAACTCAAATTTGGAAATTTATGAGTTTGGTTAAACAACGAAATTCAAATTCAAATTCAACTAAGTCTTTTTGTTCTATGTTTTGTAGAAGTGAAGCAATAAACTAGTAAAACATGATAATACGGAATATTCCTTACAATTTTTTTTATATTTAAGATAAGTAAACGATTATTCTGAGAAATAAGCAATTTGGAGTTAACAGTTCTATCACAAACACCACAGATCGAAGCAAAAAAAAAACACATTTTGAATAGACATTAATTTTAATTAACCCAATTTTTGTACTTTTTTGGTATTAATCTTGCTTGCTTTCTTTTGTTAATTCTTTTATTTGAAACGATCTTTAACTATATAATTTATTGTGTGTCTGTCTGTGCATCATAATCTTCATATTAATAAAAATGAAATACTGTTCGTTGATAATCGCATCACTGAATTAAAATAGCTAGATCTCTATAGTTTTTTTAATTTTATTTTCATAGGCAAAGTTATAAAAAGTTGCCCGGTAACGACATCTATTGGGTTGGCTAGTTATTAAATAACAACTCCCAAAACAAACAACAAACGTATCACCGAGATCTATCTCATAGCCCGACGACCCAAGAAATGGCACCCTATACAGATCAAATGATACTCTGGCATTGAGTAAAACAGCTTCAGAAACGTGACGTCATCATAGACGCATCCATCCTACAATGTTACCTCTATAACATCGCTACGTGACCTCCGGTGGTGGCCATATTTCAAACAAGAGGCATCCAAAGCCCGAAGAAACAATATTAGGATCTTTTTGAAATTTACGAGGCATCTAACCGACTTGGCTCGCCTCACGTAACCTCTGAAGATATTTTTATTAAATAACATTTACTTGGATACATTGGAAGAACATATACCGAATGATTAAGTAGTATGGTGTTACAAGTTGCTTCTTCTTTTTGAGCCAACCAAACTTCTTTTGTCCTTGTATTATTAGCTATAGATTTGACTTTATAACATTATTCTGTGGCATCTTCTCCATTATCGTATGGGTTGTAAAGTCGACAATCAATAACCTAACCTCACAAATTCTTTTATCAGTATTATAGAGCCGCCAAAGACCACTGACATGACTCTTTCGAGTCATCAGCAAACCTAGACGGCTACAAAAAAATATTTATCAGTAGCGTTCATTAGATCTTCCTGCATGCAACTGTTAAAGCTAATATTAGTCGAGGCCAATTGAAGAGCCAATACACTGAGCCAGTCAATAAGTCAATTGGCGTTCTGTTAATAGAGGTAATTCATTACAAAGGAGTGTCTTTTGACATTATGTCAATTTAAATTACAATGGAATGTCTTGTAGCTTTTAACTTCTGACACTGAAAACGGTATACCGGCTTTGTCAGGTTATAACTGGTACCTAAGAGTTTAGTTCTAAAAGGGCAGGCAATTGAACCCGCTTTCAAGATGGCGGTCATTGGGACGATTCATAAAATAATTTCTAATTGATTTAATTACTTGACTTCGTGGATTGCCTTGTCACTGGCCTCGAGTAAGTAGATCATTATAGTAATTTTTTAAACGCCAAAATAGAATGTTTTTTCCTTGCAATTGTTAAGTTAAAAGCACCTTCGGAAAAGTAATGGATGAGTCATGCCACGAAAGTAAAACGAATTGCCTACTTATTTATGTAAAGTAAATAATACACACACATGCAAAGTACTCTAGCCGCAACCACATTGAACAAAAAACATGAATGCTTCCTATTTTTCGTGAACACTGAACGTTTATTAATAATGAACATGTACAGTATGTGAATAATACACGGTGAATTTTATTTCATTTCAAATATTTTACAAGATTGTTCTGTCCATGAAACCGAACAACTTTCCCCAAGGAATATGACTTATGAAAAGAAAATGGTGTCTTTCATTTTTTTTTTAATCCTTTCGTAGAAATAAGCTCGCTTTTGCAATTATTGTAACCACCTATAGTTAGAGTAGTTAGAACATCGGTGGTCTAGTGCCTTCCGTGCGGGAGACACGGGTTCGATCCCCACCACTTACCAATGTGTTTTCGAATATATTCGACGCTCTTACGGTGAAGGAAAACATCGTGATGAAACCTGCACACTCTAAATTCAAAGGTTGTGTGTGGAGTCAACCAATCCGCACTGGGACAGCCTGGTTGACTAAGGGCTAATCGCCCTAATTCAGGGTAGGCTCGAGCCCCTCAGTGGGGACGTTATATGAGCTGTTGATGATGAACTTTTGTTGTGAGGTAAGCATTGAGGTAATGGTTAGGGCTGCTTCCTGTATGGTAAGCGCTGGTCCAACCCCCAATCGAATTTAGAATTTTCGATTTTATTTGACGCTCTTACGTTGAAGAAAAACATCGTGAGAAAAACTGCACGTAACTGCGATGAGATTCAAAGCTTCGGTGTAAAGTCGACCAACCCGCACTGGGACAGCGTAGACGACTAAATGATAATCGCTGGTTCAACTCCCCATCGAATTTAGAATTTTGGAGTTTATTTGACGTTGAAGGAAACATCGTGAGAAAAACTGCACGCAACTGTGATGAGATTCAAAGCTTGGGTATAAAGTCGACCAACTCGCACTAGGTCAGCGTAGATGACTAATATTTGGTCACCCTAACTCAGGGCTGACCTGAACAACAACAAAGAATTTAATCATGTTGCACATAAAATGTTTTTAAGTCGTCAAGGGCCACGGATCATCTAAAATTCATCTCTATGACGGTCTTGGTGTAGATGGGTCTGTTAATTTGTTTCAACCTTCGGCTACTAACTAGGGTACAAGGTCTGGCCAGTCCGGCCTCTCGTTGGTCTTTATGACCGGCCATTTTGAAATACGCACTTCGTACCCACAGACTAAGAAACCCGTAGGTGGTGGAGGATGATGATGATGTGTTTGCTGAACAACATTAGTTCTAGAAGTGTAGAAGTGTAGTGTAACCGTACTTTCAATATTAAGAAATTCAGAAATCAGAGACGTTGTGGAACAAAGCGAGGTTTTGCGCTCGAAATGAAACTGCTTATTTTTTTTGTGTAATGTTATATTATTTATTTCTGACGGCTCCATAGCCCAGGTGGTAGTGTATCTGCCTCCGACGCACAGGGTCGCGGGTGTGAATCCCGCCCAGGGCAAACATTCGTGTGATGAGCACTTGTGTTTGCCTTGTTTGGTTGTGATTTATCTATATAAGTATGTATTTATCTATTTATGTAATGCATATCAGCTGTCTGGTACCCACATATTTTTTTATTTATTTACTTATTAATTTATTTTGTTTTAAATCACTTTAATTTGCTGCTAAATTTTCATCAGTGTCATTGGTCAATTTTAAATATTAATTGATATCTTACTTTTTTTTGTAAAGTACCAACGATTCATTTTTCCAGTTTACACGACGTTTTTCCTATGAAGAAATATAATGAGAAAACCTGCGCACATTTTTGAATTTATACGCTGTATGTGATATCGACCAACCCGCACTGGGCTAAAGCGTGGCCTTATCGCCCTCGTTCAGGGTAGGCTCGAGCCCCTCGATGGGGGTGTCTATGGGCTGTTAATGAAAGTACCTAAGTACGATTTATTGGTCTCTAGTCTGTGTTAACACAGTTTGCTTGCCCGTCTTGTATGAAACTTGTCCCGTCGTCCGTGGTTTATTAACCCGAAAACTGCTTGACCCGTATTAGCAAAGTTTTAGACGCCAACGGAATGCTAACCCACTTGCTTGGATACTTGCCTACTAACTTGCTTGTTTTGGTCGAATCAGATGGACACATTGAAGACAAGATGATTAACAATCATTTTACGCAAAGAATGATTTAAATAAATTATCATCGCCATCAACAGCTCATATTCATCCCCATCGAGGATCTTGAGCCTACCCTGAACGAGGGCGATAAGGCCACGCTTTAGCCCAGTGCGGGTTGATCAACTTCACACACTATCTTTGAATTTCTTCGCAGAAGTGTACATGTACAGGTTTCGTCACGATGTTTTCCTTCACCGTAAGAGCGTCGAAAAAACGTACTTACGAATTCAAAATTCGAAAACACATTGGTACGTGGTAGGGATTGAACCCGCGTCTCCCGGATGAAACACAGTGGCCTTAATCACAGGACCACCGACACTCGACGTTTTAAGTAAATAATATTTTGAATTTTGTTTTTGATGGTTTACGTGGCCGAACGGTCAAATTGGACTCTCATTTCGGAGGATCCGAGTTTGAATTCTAGTGGGTACGCTGTAAAACAAAAATCTCTATGTGAGACTTTGGTTGGTTAGGTAGGACATTGCAAGCTAAATCACCTGATTTACTGAAGAGAAAGACGATGTCGTGCATTCTGAAGTCACGTCAGGCTGTTGATCCCAGCTATTTAGCTCTTAATATTGAATATTCTTATCATAATTCAAATATATCACGTATGTTAAAATTGTATTTAAGACAGAATTATTGATTGTAATTTACAGACTTATTTGCATGCTACTAATATTTTAGCAAAACATGAATACACTATCACATAACCTTCTATCCTTATACCATGCTTTTAGCAAATAAATATAACTTTTATCTACGGAAATACGTAGTCGCTATACGAGCCAGTCAATAGCCTTTGGCGGCTCCATTGATGGTCAGACCAGACACGATGAAGAAGATCGCCCATTGCAATGATTGTCTTCGTAGCGTGTCGTAGCATGCTAAGCTACGACACGTAGCCCCCTGCTACGTCGTAGACTAATAAGCACATGTAAGTAGGATATTACCGTGCTATGTATATTTGTTTAGTTGGGAAAATCCATGTACTTATTTCTTAAAAATATGCATTATCAACAGCTCATATACGTCCCCGCCAAAAGTGGCTAAGGCTTTTATAGTACTAGTGGCTCTGTTAGCTGTTAGGCCTCGCGAGTCTGATTATCTTTTCATATTTATTTTAATTTTTTCTCCACAAACATCCCCGACCCCTTAATTTTTTTTTTTTATTTCATTTCATTTATTTAATTTCATTTAATTTTATACTATTGGTTGAGAAATGTGACCTGTAGAGGAAAACAGCCTCAGCGGTAGTCCTTGTAAGATGGCAACCCCCTTAACTCAGTTATTTGATTAATTTATCGAACCTGCTCACAAAATTTCACAAGAATCGGTTGAGAAACGCGACCTGTAGAGTGAAACAAACAAACAGATGGACATACAAAAGCAAATTTGGCCAAGCTGAAACAGAGACGCTTCGCTCGCTCGGTCAATTATTATCTGTAAAGATTCTTCCCAATGTCAGGGTCGAAACTTGGATTTTTGTATTATTCTTATAATCTTTAAATAAAAAAAAAGCGGTGTGTTCGTGTGTCGTAGTCAAATGCGGAGTCGTAGTCACGTGCGTTGTTAGTGGATTTGGCCAAAACGGCGTGAAACTTTTAAAAGCGTGATTTGTTTGCTTAAACTCACTTACCTAGTGAATTTATCTTAATATTTAAGTATTTAGACAAATTTTATTGTAATCAAAATTATTCTATCATTTACAAAGTTATCAGATTTTCCAGGCTTTCCAGACTTTCCACACTGCTTACTTAATTATACTCCGGCCGTTCTAAATAAACTATTGGCTCTGTGAGCTGTCTACAGCTCGCGAGTACATATTTTTTTTCGAAGTGGCTGATTTATGATTTTTTCACATTTTCAACCCTAATTACTCCGTCATTTTTTTAAATTTCTAAAAACCGACTCGACATAAAAAAATCTATACGTTTCTCAAACCTGCTCACGAAATTTCACGAGAATCTGTTGAGAAAGAACAAACAGACAGATGGACATACAAAAGCAATTTTGGCCAAGCTGAAACGTTTGTGCAATAGTTTGTAAACTTTTTATAGGAAAAAGTCTTATTCTAGAATCTTACATAACGCGAGCGTATAAAAGCAAACAACACGGCAAAAAAATTCCAGAAAATTCCTGGAAACAATTCGTCCATTGTCTGAATTACGCTGTTTCTTTTTAGTTATTCATAAGGATGGATTCTTGTTTAGGTAAATTTATGGTAACTAATTTTTCTCCTCTCTCCGACAAAAAAAAATTGAAATAAATTATACGTACCTACCGGCTGTCATTTGCAATTCTAATAATTTCAAAAGTAGAATAAGGGATTACTTAACAAATGGAAGGGACTTTTGAATTTTTCAAATGTGGTCACTGGACAGTGAAGATTTAGGGGTTCCCAAAATGAGGGTCTTTATATCATTGGTGCTTGTCGAGAGTACAAAGTTTAACGATGCATATCTTAGAATGCAAATCAATTTATATAATTTATTTGAAACCGCCCCGTGGTCATTAAACAAATATACTCGTAGTACAATATCATGACATAATTTTAATAATAAAAAAAGAAAAAAACTATTAAATTTAGGGTATTAACATAATTAAGATCGTTAAACTGACCATTTTTTTTTATAAAAATTAAAAAACATCTTTAAAAAAAAAAGAAAAAAATTAACGCTTTTGTCCTTATTATGGTGGAGCAGATCTTTAACTTACGATTATTTCACAATAAATTTAAACGAAAGTGATCATCACTCTATCTTTTTTGGGAAAGTTTTAAAAAGAATCTCTTACGATTTAAGTTGTGTAATTTTCCACTTAAAGCCAGTCAAACATTTTGTCGCTAATTTGAGAAATGTACTCCCATGTTGGGAGTCCCAACTATGCACACAATACTACCTCGTACTAACTTATCCAATCAAAAATCTCCGCGCAAGTCACGATACATCAAGTGACTTCCTGATCACAAATAAACAAACCTAGGACAGCTCCATCAAGCTTGTCTGCATTATGCATGGCATCCATTCAAGCCGAGTCTTCAGCCTTTAAGGTGAAGGATATATCACTGCCCAAAATCACATTACACCTATTATAATGGTGGGTCAAGTGAGGCATAGAGTAATTCGTAGAAGGGACCCAATATAGTGCGCTTGCGTTTAAATTTAAATTTCTTATTATTATTAGATAAATAAATAAATATGTGGGGACATCTTCACACATGGCCATCTAATCCCAAACTAAGCAGAGCTTGTACTATGGGTACCAGACAGCTGATATACATTACTTAAATAGATAAATACATACTTAACAACAACCAGACACAAGGCAAACACAAGTGCTCATCACACAAATGTTTGCCCTGGGCGGGATTCGAACCCGCGACCCTGTGCATCGGAGGCACACACACACTACCACCTGGGCTATGGAGCCGTCAAATAGATACATACGTATCGTCACGCTCGTATCTCCGAAGAGGTTAGCAGAGCAGAGTTTCTAAGGAACATACACTAAAGTCACTTTTGGCAATATTTTTGGGTTATGAATCGGCCATAAGCACCTAAACGAAGGTACATATCGTCGATCTTCACGTTTTTTAGCGCATCTAGTGACAGGCTGCCAACCTGTCGCTTATCTGGTACTAAACCCAATTAAGATAGATACTCGTAGATAAAGCGTTACCCTGCAGTGGCTAGATGGGGTTTCATATACCAGACGCATAACCACAGTGTGATTGTGGAGCCCCATCTCAAAGCATGGAACACTTGCTCTCTTGCCCATTGTGTCCTTCCAATGAGCATATTATAGAACTTCTGTTTGACTGCTTTATAACCTTGTTATGGTAGTATGGTTGTCTGCAAAACTCAAGATCTCTATCAGGTCAGTCTGGGCTGAGAAAATTTAAACGTCAACCATCGGCCCGCAAAGGAGAAGTCAGTTTGATACCCATATTTCAGGCTCTGCCTAGTTGTATTATTCTCTTTCTCAGACAAGAGATCATAGTCTCGTCTAGACCACCTACTCTATCCAACCCTTCTCTAGCCTGTGGGGCGCGATAGGCCCATAGACAATAGACGCCAGTGGACTGTAAACTAGATAGCACCGTAAATTAATTAATGTTGAGGGTAGATACTCATCTTTTGTAAAGGTTGTGTGCTAGCCAGCGATGTGTAGATATGTGTTCGTACCGCAGGCCATTAAAGCCCTTTTTGTACCCAATAGGCCGTGAAAAGATCGTTGGTATAGGTAAGGAAAATACATGCATAGCTATTTTAAAGATTACAGATTTACAGGACTTTCCACACGAAGGAATAAAACTTGTAATTTTATTTTTCCCTGAATGTGTGTGCATGTGTGATGTGTTTGTGTGTATCATTCAGGTATGATAAGTTTTAAGTAGGTAATAGGTAGTTAGATTTTAGGTTTCAGGTAGTTTTGAGCTCAGAGAAACAAGAAGGTCGCTTCGCAAAAGCGCTAGGCGACAAGCAGCGTCCAGTTTCTTTGTTTTTGAGTGTTGAAATGACGGCTGACGGGCTGACATAATGAGCCGATCCCAAATGATGAGACAAGAGCAAGCAAATAATGTATGATAGGTTTTATTTGGCTATGTGGTTTCTATTGATCTTTCACAACATCACTTTAGTACAAATAATTTATAAAACGAGTAGTACTATGATCATCATCAAAAGCTCATATACGTCCCCACCGAGGGGCTTAAGCCTATCCTAAATTAGAGCGATTAAGCTTTAGTCGACCACGTCGGCACAGTGCGGGTTGGTCGACTTCACACACAACCTCTGAATTTCTTCGCAGGAGTGTGCAGGTTTCATCACGATGTTTTCCTTCACCGTAAGAACGTCGAATAAACGTAATTATGAATTCGAAATTTTAAAACACACATTCACATATTTTGTGACTAGGGAACTATAGCAACTAGGCCGTGCAAGTGGCATGTCATGAACCTTAGGTGTCAGCTTGCCAATAGCATGTTAAAAGCGCAAGCCACTAGCTAAAGAGTGCCAAACATAACAAAAACCTTTAAGTGTCTGGTGCATAGTGCATGAAAATTCACGAAACTTTTATAAAGCCAGCAGTATATTATAACATGCCGCCATTGTTATTTTATGGCCATTTGTGACCTATAAAAGTAACCCATAAGCCTAGTAAAGTGAAATTTGTGTGAGCCCCAAGAATTTTCGCGAAAAGTGATTCTCAGTGAAAAATATGGCCGCTATATGCGGCGGATACAATGGAAAACTTCGTATCTCCACTTTGTTCTTAACCGTGTTTTTGAAATCTATGTATATGTAGACCTTGTGCTGTACGAATGAACTAAAAGCAGTCACAGAGTTTTAGGGAACTGCAAGGCTTATGGGTAGACCAAGTCCAATGATGGCCCGATTATATTGTCATATTAACATGATCAATCTGGTTGGTTGTGGAAGACCATGACATTATTGGTGCAAAATTGGTTTATTGGTTTAGCTGAAAATTGAATTTACATGAGATACGAGGTTTTACAGTTTAGCCATACTAACAAACGGGGATAGTGGTAAAATGGTTGTTGTATATTTCGCGTTTATTTTATTCATTGTGTGACATTTACTTCAAACGGGTCGAGCGTAGTTGGTGGTACAAGTTTTTGCGCAGAAATCCTGGGTTCGGTCAGATCTGTGTTTTTTTATTTATTCAACAAATGATAAGTACTTATCGGCTAGTGCAAAAGTCATCGCCAAACTGTTAAGTTAAAAATGTATGTTCATTTTGTCTAATATTCTACACACTAATGAACTTTTGACTAAACTTATTTTATTTGCAAAGCACATATTTATGAAGCACTATGAAACATGAACCTTTATTTACCTTAATTACGATCAAAAGAAATATATCTGTTGGGTTTGCGTAAGTACTACGTAGTATATCGATACATCCCACGCAATCTCATTAAAATTCTGAAACCGTACCCAATATCCCACGACACGTGTGTTATATTCAACTAAGTGCTTTTAACTTTTAAACAAACACCACTAAAAGCGATTTTAACAAAACGTTGCCTTTGATTTTGTTCGTATAGTAATTTATTTAGCTCCGCGGCCAATAGTCGTTAAAAGCTTAGTTTGTCAAACCGCCGCTAATTCCCGGAAAGGATTACCGGATCAGACTCGTGATATCCGGCTCTTAGCTCGAAATAACCGGTTTTTACCGGTCAACGTGGTAAGTAACTATAGTATATACACATCATAAACACTAGTCTTATTTATTTATGTATATACTCGTATATTATTTAGTCCCTGTCTGTTTTGTGTACCTAAATAAATAAATTAAAATGTTTATAGATTTGTAATTTCCTAAATGTCGTGTCTTTTCTACTTAGCAGAGTCAATATCGAAGTAACTGCAGGTTTTTGAAGTAACAAAAAGTTGGTCAGTAATCATCGCACGAAATTTATTTTTCATTTTCTAAACCAATTTACCAGCATACAGAAAATTATAAGCGAATTTTACTGAGTACTTATCAATTTACAAATCTCTCGCGAGCAACTTCAACTATATAGTTTTCTTCTCAGCTTAGCGGATGCAAATTGTCCTTCTAAGTGGATTTTATCCAATCCCTTCACAAGACCATGTTTTATTTATGAACGTATCTTGATGGAGTTCGCTTGGTGTTTTGACAGGGATCTGCAAAACCTTTGAAATAACACGCTGTATTGATTCTAGCGCTTCCCGGGGATTTGTTTTGATTAATTTTAAGTTGCTTTACTTGATGGGATATTATGGTTATCCAAGTCAAATGTTTATTTTTGTTTAACACTTTGAGTGAGCGAATCGTAGCTATTTAGAGTCGTAGCGTTTAAAATAGCTACAGTTGTTGCTACGCCGTAGGCCGTAGACAAGTGCTACGTGCTAGCTACGTTACTAAATTTTGGTTTGTTTCTTTTGTTATTTGCACTTTGTAGTCTTAAACATTAGATGCTCTTAGATGTAAGTTTCTACTATTTAAAATGTTAATAGTAGTCTGCTATAATGATAGCAATCAACTTTTGTTTTTTTCGCAGATGTGTGGGTTATTTGTCAATACTTTTCTATAACTGTAGAACATCGAGTAATTTAAAAAAAAAACATCGAAATTGAAATTAAATGATACGTCATCAGATTGAAGCCCCTAAAAGGTCACCGCAATCTCCCATCCAGAAGGCGATATATTGCAAAATTTAAATAAGCATTGCATACAACAGTACAATGGAAAACACTAAAACAAAACGTAACGTCGTTACACCAGACCATTTGGTTAATGCAGATGCATGTCCCCTCGTGTAGCGGTCAAAGTGCTAAGTTTGGACCATTACAATAATGGCTGACCTTTATTTTGCCTAAGGGAGGAATTAACGAGCGGTATCATGTTGGCTAGGCTGCTGTTTCGGCCGTATTCGGCCATTGGCCAGTGAAGTAAGATGGTAATATTTGTTAATAAAACTACAGGTTGTATTGACAATGCAAGTATAATAAAAATACTGGACAAACGCTAGAATGCTGTTCAAATGTCTAAATTGGCTAAATTTATCTTTTTTGCCTTTTCCATATGGCCTAAACGGTGTCAGCCAAATAAACTGTAACTGAAGCTTTTCCTTTTGTGTTTATTACCGCATATATGCCCCCACCGAGAGGGTTGAACCTAAGCTAAATAGGGGCAAAACTTCGATTAACGAATAATTTTGGTATGCAGTGATTCGTTGGTTGAATATTTGCAAAAATGTCTAAAATATCAATACTAACATAGAACCCTATCACCCATACATGGTTTATACTAAGAATTATTTAAAAAACACCGGACAGCTAGCTAGCCATTTTATAGTTTACTTTAATATAATTTTTAAAGCATGGAGAGCTTTGAATTTTTTAAACTTTGGTTATTAAAGTGAGAAAAATTCGCACTAGCTGCAGTAAAATACATATATTTTGTTCAAAGAATTTGGCGATTCATTTCATTATGTTGCATTAATTCATTATTTACATTCATATGTTGTGTCGTTAACTTGTTGTCATTCAAAAAACCATTCTGCTTCAATACATTTTTTTGATTTCAGGCCTTGTATACCTAGATTGAAAATTAATTTACTTATCTGTGAATAAAATGGTTTTGGTTTTTAGAATACAGTAGCCAGCAGTAAGAATAAAGGTAATCCTAATTTAAAAGTGTCCTGTTGCATGTGCTGGCTATTGTACTATAGCCTATTTAAATAATGTTTTTTTTCACCACAATTTTTTCTAGCAGTATTTAAACACGAAATGAGAGCAAGACTAATATTTAATTAAAGGTGTAAAAGCTCCTCTCTAAGTTATGACCATGTAATGTAACTCTCCAAATAATTGATTCGGTTCCGGAAACCGGTCGTAACCGGAACCGTCCGGATGTAACTCCAGTGTCCGGCTTACCGGTACGATCGGTTTATTATTCCGGTATTAGATGCAGATATAATTCTCCGGCTAGGTGGGATTTATATTTATAATTGTTTGTTATCACAAGGATTGTCCGTTGATAACCAAGATTAAATTTAGATGGAGATTGTTTGCTTGACAATTCCCTTGAAGGAATTTATATTATATATTTATATTTCTGTGTTGTATTCCTATATGTGCAATCAAATATATTCACGAATTATTTAATTTTAATTAAAAGTCTTAATATTTTAACGATTTTTTTTTTACTTTTGTTTTAGGGTTACTAGATTTAACTTCAACATATTATAGTGCAAAAAAACCTGTTAATTGAATCGCTAAATAATAAAATAAGAAATCTTGCATGCCTCGACGTTTTTCCTCTAGATCAGTATATTTATCGATCTAAAATTGTTTTTAAATTCGCTACAAAAAGTAGATTACTATAAAGATCAATCAATCAATCAGCCTATTGCAGTCCACTGCTGGACGTAGGCCTCCCCAAGGACACGCCACGATCACCCGCTTCCTCATCCAGCCACCACCAGCGACCTTCCTCAGGTCATCGGTCCACCTGGCAGAGGAGCGTCCCACACTTATTTTACTATAAAGATAAACTACTTGAATTTCCTCAACTTATATTAAATTTGACCCCGCATTAGTGAAGTACAAAACGTATTAGTATGCTTGAAATAAAATAAAACGGGTACCTACTACCAAATAACTTTTACTGAGCAAAGGGAAATTGAAAATAATGCTTTTAACGTGAGAATTCTAGAGTTTTTAATACCAGTGACTAGTATTAACAATAGATTTATTTAAAACACAATGATAGATTATAAACAAACTATCGAGAAATACTTACTTACAACGATGATGGCTTGGTGACTCAAACAAAGAAGATCTTGGCCTCCGACACTACAAGACGCCAGCAGTCCAGGTCTTGGGCTTCTTCACGGCAGTTGATCGATTGATATCACAAGACAAATTTATAAACTAATGATGTTTGCAATCTTAAAGTGACATATAGACGCATAGAGATGATAATGATGAGACGATATCATTGTTTGGTTATTATAAGTAAAGTAGGTAATTATAACGGGATAGATATATGTACATACCGGTAAATGTGGTGTTTACTGTAACGATGATTTTATTCAAACGCCTATAATCGATACAAAACCTCCAAGAATCATCTGGTTTCTTCACCAACACCACCGGCGACGCATAAGAACTGTTAGATTCTTCAATAACGTCAAGACGAAGCATCTCTTCCACCTGTTTATCAATAATTTCCCTCTGTGCCGGGGAAACTCTATAAGGCCTCGAAGAAATGGGTTGCTCGTTCAAAGTTTCTATATCCACATCCATGATGTCGCACCGTCCTAACTGTGAAGAGTCAAAAGCAAACCTATCCTTATTCCGGTCCAGCAAACCTAATAAAACCTCCCTATCGTTAATATCTAAATCGGAACCTACAATAAAATCTTCCTTAGAATTGATATTGAATCCAAAGATACAAAATGAATATAATCACGTAGCGACAAATTCGATAAGTGTGAGTCGACCTTTATCGAAGAAGACTTTTGTTCGACGTCACTTTCAAAAAACGAAGTACAAATTTCATCGCAGCTGACAGCCGACTGGAAAATAAAAGACATGCTGTCATCGGAAACAAAATCGACTGCACTTTTTCCCAAAATTATTCTCGCCGAAGAAAAATCAATTATTCCTCCATGAGAACACAAAAAATCCTGCCCTAAAATAACGGAACAAGCAAGATCCTTAACAACAACAAAGGTTGACGAGTATTGCTCGTTATTTATCTGAAAGGAACATGTTATTTTACCTAGGGAAGAAAGTCTCTGTCCGTTGACTGAATGCAAAAATACCGCTTCCTTATCAAAAGGGTCATCCTTAATAATAGATGAATTAATGCACGACACACTCGCGCCAGAATCTATTAAAGCTGGAAAAGAAAAATTCTTATAAATAATCTTTATTATGGGCCTAACTTTAACATTATTCAAAGATATAGGCTTAAAATCTATGTTTTCCGTCTGCGACCCTGCCGACGATGTCGCCACACGTCTCTCGGCCGCCTCGTTCGTGGCGCTTAGGGCAGCCGCCTGGAGTTTCCCGAATTCTGCCGCCGGAAATCTTGTGACTGGTCGAACCTTACCCTCGGTCTTAAGTTGTATTCTCTGCGCACTGGAGTACCAGGAGCAGAAGAAGCCGGTGCATAGCGTGGCCTCTCCACGTTCGCTGCATCTAGATTGCTAACCTGTGGGATACCCTCTGGGAGTACCCCTACCTCTCCCCGTGCTGATGGCGTTCCGTACGCCCACCTGGGCGGTGTGTATAACTGCCGTTCACCCGCAGAGCCGCTTGGTTGAGCCAAATGGGGATCATACAGTACGCCCATTGGCCGACTGAAACCTTCCAGCCCTAACGGCAGATGCGTTGGTGAAATTGCTTCCTTTGGGCCATAAATCATCATTAATTGGTCAATCATCTTCCTGAGTTCCTTTTTGGTGCCATATATAGAGGCCACCAGCTTGTGTTTGTAAAAGCCTTCTGTAGTCTTCAGAAATTGATTAATGAATTTCTCGTCTCCAATAATCTTTGCTTTCGTAGCCAACTCCTGAAGGCGATAAAAGTAGGACAGCACGTCTTCTTTATTCTCCTGTTTGGCATGATAAAATAGTTCCTCATAGTTTTCCTGAGGTGGGAATTCCTCCTTGAATAATTTCTCCAGCTCTTCATAAGTTTTTGCCTGGGATTCTATCGTTCTGTAGAAAGAAAGGGCCGGCCCCTGCAAGTACGTGCTTATCACCGCCATCTTTTCCTCCTGCGACAACTTCTTGAGGACTGCCAATCGATTGAAACGTTTGAAGAATTCCTCAGAATCTTGGCGAAAGCCATTGAAGCATGTGATAGACTCCATAATCATTTAATATTCTCCACTTATTTATTTAATATTCTCCACTTACTTGGTACTCTCCACTTCTATTTCAAACAATTTTCTTTTTGTTTTTCGTTCTATTCTAGAACTATTCAGCAATCTTCTATCCGCTGTCACACTCACTTCAAAGAGGGTGAGGGATAATACCAGAGGTTTATTACTCACAGTTCCTCCTAAAAGAGGGTTATTACTCACAGGTACTCCTTAAAATCAGTTATTAATTCTATGTGTGGGGGCGTGTACCAGGTCTGGGTGTCTCCACCACTGTAACGACTCTCCGGGAGAGAGTCGCCACTTAATAAATTCAAAGGCACTTATAACACAAACACTATTTTATTAAACTACAAAAACTGCACTTGCACTACTGTGATAACATTCAATCGTCCGCACTCGACGGCGGACGGCAGGTGAGAACCTGTATTATTAAAAGGTTCTCTGTGGGTGAGAACGTCAAATACCGACGGCCCCAGCCCGTCTGAAGTTTCTATCGTTCTCTTTCTAAACAGAATAGTTAAAAAGAGAACGAATATATTGCAAAAAGAATACTATCGCCAGTATCAAACTACATAGCACTCGGACCAACGAGGCCAGATGCTACATTACCTACCTCTTCGGGAAAGAGGCGTGAATTTATGTATGGTTACTCATTGTCGTTTTAACATAATTATATTTATTCAAACATCATTATTAACAACAACAAACATTCCAATTTTTTATATAGCAAAGTCATCTTCATTTTATATTTAAGTATTTTTTTATCTTTGTCCACGGATTATTTAATTAGTTATTTTTATAACAGATTGTTATACTCGTAATGTACATTCACCCGCTCTATACGCGGGAATGGGTTGAGTGCACACTATTGAATGTTTAAATTGTTAGCGCGATCCATATCCCCGCAGTCATTTCAATTCAAAAGTAACAAACTGTTTTAGCTTTTTTGATGCAAGTGCTCGTGTTAATCGAAATATATTCGAATCAGTGATTGTGTGCATTAAGCACAACGTATTTTTTTTCAGTTACTTATTACTAGATTTTTGGAATCCTTTCGTAAGTGCAATTACAAATATTTTTACATTCTATTTTTTCTATATTAGTATCACATTTTGCACAGTTTGTACATTTGTTAAGTTGATGAGAGCACAGAGAAGAAACACACGAAGTTAAAGTAAAACGGTAGATATAATCAGAATAAAGTTGTGCAAATAAAGATATAATGGTGACTTCTCTCTATGACATATGAACGTACTCTAAGGCCCCGGCCTCGATGTCATAGGTGGGAGGAGCGGGGCGGCGAGCGGCGAGAAATGTGTCAAATTCCATACATTTTCACTGGGGTGGCCTCGATGGCAGCGGTGCGGTGAGCGGAGCGGCAGCGGTGGAAGAGCGGTGACTGACAGCCGCTCCTTTAGGGATGTTCTATTTTATCGACATTTGCACCTTTGCAAGATCAATAATGTTTTTTTTTGTCACTATTATTGGTACAAAAAAAGGAAAAAAAACACGAGTGGGAGATTATTGCTAATATAGTAATCTTCTCTTGGGTTTGGGTAGAATAATTGAGAAATGAAGGAATAATGCGGGTTGGTAACAGATCTCGGCAGATTCGGGATATGGCAGAAACTCTTTAGGCTTTGTCTATACAGGTTGTATTAGGTAGTATTGAAACACACACTTACACTTACTCACACATAAATACTTAAACAAAAAAGAAATATTTTACTAGCGACCCGCCCTAGCTTCGCACGGGTAATTCCGCCATCGTAAGCCAAGTAAGCGCCTGAAAAATATTTTTATACGACATGATAGATTTTTTTTCTATATTAAAGTTTAGGTATTTAGAATGCTGTCTTCTTCATAGAATCACGTCATCGATTGATGATGTCTTTTATCATACTGAACGAATCTTTCTACAGACATAATTCATATTATAATTGATATAATTGTAATCTATTCGAATGCATTTCCTTCTTGCGCTCGTAAATGTCAATTATATTAAATACAATTTTAAATTGCTGGTAATCAAAACAGTGCTGTGCTTCGTTCCTGTTTTAGGATTTTGTAAATTTCAGATATAATTAACTTTACTAAGTTATATGTGAAACAAAATCCAAGAAACTACTGTTTCCCTATGCTCGAACCACTGTGCGCCGCTACGTTCGCCGCTGGCATCGTGGCCACCCACCTGTCACCGCGCCGCTCACCGCCCCGCTCGCCGCCCCGCTCGCCGCGCTGCTGACATCGAGGCCGTGCACTAATAATACGTAATTTAAATAAAGTCAAAGACTGCGACAGCTATAGTGGTTGCAGTATAAGCAAAATACTAAGTAAAATACAAGGTATTAAATTATGTGCGGTCTTAAATCGTTCACATTTATAGCTCCCTGATTCTGTTCTAATCTAAAAAAAATAGATATTAAAATTCCCCATTTATTTAAACTGTTTGGTATTGATGCAATATAAGACAATATCAAAATATAAGCTAACAATGGCTCTTTACTTCACGTTTGAAGTTCATCTTACTGAAAGCAAATAATCTCTGGAATGCTTTATATTTTAACAGAACAAGAACTACTCGTTAAGGTGGAGAAAATAGGGATTTTTAGTTTCCTTTTTTATTTACAGCTCCGGAAAATTGATTTAAGGTTAGGTTAGGTTAATACCTACCTTGCAAAAATAATAAGGTGGAAAATTTACAGTCCAAGATGTAATTAATAGCCTCAGATGCATTCTATGAAACAGACCGTCTCCGGTTGTAACTGGATCAAATGCATTAACTATATTTGCAGCCAGCTTTGCGAACTAACTTACAGACGTATGCAATGTGCAGTGGACTAGAAATATCTACTTAAGCTGATACTGTTTGTGTCTATAATAACCAAATACTACAATTTATCAAGCACGTTGTTTTCATAATAAAAATAACATACGCAAATTAATAAATAATAAAATCACCATGAAAAACTTATATCGTCAAATTATTACATAATATCATTATCAATAATTCTATTCACTACAATTTCAAATACTCACCAATCAATGTTACAGCTAAGGATGCCGAAGACCGGGCAAAGTGGAGAAGATTAAGTAAGAAAGCGGACCCCAGCACTAAGCCGGGAATACGCTGGGACGAAGAAGAATACCTACTACAATTTCTTAGAAATACTATTTAGGGCCGGGCCACACTTATCGACGGCGTTCGACGGTTTGCAATGAATGAATGAATGAATGAATGAATGAATGAATATACTTGGTTTGCCTATACAAAACGCGCGCGAAGTATGGAAATCCTTTCGCATCATTCACCGCGTCCTTTGCGAAGGAATTTCCGTACTTTGCTTCCTTATTTCGTTTCTCGTTTCTCGCTCAAAGGTTGTCCATCGCCATACAGCGCGGAAACGCTGCTAGTGTGATGGGTACTATTGGGCCGGGGTGGGCTTGTCGAGTAGTTTTTGACCGTCAATAATATTTTTATATTATTGTTTTTTGTTGACGATCTTAAGTTTAGTAATTTTTATTAGTAGGTGTGACGATAAAGGTACTATTATGACTTGGTGAAAAAAAATATATACTTATGTAATTTTTATTGCATCGTGAATTTATTATTGATAATGTTGTTTACTTATGTAGGAAAATCATCATCACATATTATATCGTGTGGGTTAAGGCCAAAATAATTTTGATCGGAGATGTTCTGAATACGAATAAATTTTGTCGACGTCGAAAATACTTCGTTCAAATTTTAATTTACGTAGAGGTGTCCCTCGTTTAATAGAAAATTCTTCAGAAACAACCGCAAACAGCATTCCTTTTATAAATTATTAACTTTTTAATATAAACACTGAGCTTAATCCGCCAAGTCCAATATAATCACAGACACGAGCTATTCTAAAGCAATTTTCCTCCGATCGTCTTGAAGGTTGGTTTAATCTGTTTTAAAGCCATAACTCGGTGCGGTCAAAAGGAAGCCTTTTGCGGGCTATCCGCAACTTCAAAAGGCCAGTCTCAAAAGGGACGAAATAATATAAATTCTCTCACAAAAAAGCAAACTGGAATGTTAACTGTTGAGTTGTTGAGTGCGGGTATTCAGAGAAATGGGTTTGAAATTATGAGGCCGAACGTAGTGATGAAGGTTGTATTTTCTTTACGTCAGCGGAAAACTAACGATTTCCACGCATTAGTTATAGGTATTCTAATCTACTTTTTATCCTGAATTTATTTTTGTTGTGGTTTTGTTCCAGAGAGAGCGTCGGTGATCTAGTGGTTAGGGCCGCTGCCTTCCGTCCGGGAGACGCGGGTTCGCTCCCCACCACGTACCAATGTGTTTTCGAATTTCGAATTCATATGTACGTTTATTCGACGCTCTAAAACACATCGTGATGAAACCTGCACATGCACACTCCTGGGAAGTAATTCAAAGGTTGCGTGTGAAGTCGACCAACCCGCCTGGGCCAGCGTGGTCAACTATAAGGCCTAATCGCCCTAATTCAAGGTAGACTCGAGCCCCTTGGTGGGGACCTATATGAGCTGTTGATGATTTGTTCCAGAGCTGCCGCGAAAGTATCGAGAATAGGGGATCAGACTACTTTTTTATTTTATAAATCCAAACTTCTTAATTTCTGCTATCGAAAACTAAAAGAATTTTTGCTCTATCTTTAAAATTTACCGAGTTATAAAGGTTTGAAATTCAAGATTAGACAGAGAGAAACATACCCACAGACATATGAAACTTTAAAAAATCACTGTAAATTAGTTTTTCAACCGATTCTGTTTATTTCTTCGCGAATCGTCTGCTGTTCTGTTCCAGAGCTGACGCGAAAGTATCAAGAATTGCACAAAGACATACATTTTATTTTAGAATTTTGCCAGGTATACAAATTTTAAATGGTCATATTGTCGTGTAAGAATGTAATATATTTCTGTTCTATATAGAATTCTAATAAGAATATAATTTTTGTTCTGCTCGGCTATAGTCGCGTCTCAGTTTCAGCTTGGGCAAAAATGCTTTCGTATGTCCGTCCGGCGGATGTCCAGCTGTTCTCTACAGGCTGCATTTCTCAACCGATGCTCATGAAATTTTGTGAGCAGGTTCGATAATTTGGAATTTTTTGCCTGTTTAGTTTTTGAATTTTTAGAAATGGCGGAGATGCGGGGTTAAAAACGAAAAAAAAAAATCAGCCATTATTGAAATTAAAACCTGTCTAAATAACTAAAAGCAATAATGGTTAATGTCACAAGTTGTATGTGTTGTATTACGTACACAACTTCATAGCTGGATTTAATATTGTCCTGAAAGTCATAAACGAGTTTGAGCCAGTTTCTTGCCGTCAAATGAAATTATATTAGCTCCTTGTGCCTTGTGGTGGTAGCTCCGTGGATGATAGTGACTCTTATAAAAAACTCATGTAGGTAAGTAATTGTTTTGAACACAATAAAACTACTATTTCATATGAATAATCAAGAACGGCCACAGAAAACAACGTCCAAACCACATACAAAAGCTAGCTATGCAGAATAACTTTTATCAACGAAAAATGGGGTAAAGTGTTGACAAACAATTTACAAAAAGAGAAAAAATAAATAATTCTTATTTTTAATTGATGGCACTTTTTCCTTGAAATGATTGTATTTTATCGTCACTGCATAGTGTTGATCTACAGGCTCTATTCCTTAGGTCCTTTTCTGATGGTGTGTTATGGGTAGGAGCTCTTCAATGACGAGTATTATTAAAAGTTTAACAAATACTGTTTTTATTATAAAATAAGCAAAATATTCAAATAAAAACGAAGGTAATGAGGCAACGCTCCGATGTCGAATGCCGGCTCCGATCGCGGACCCCCCGCGCGCGCTCCTCTCCCGTCGTCGTCCTAGTGATGTGGTCATAGTGCTGCCTATTGACTTGCATGAACATGCCCCCGGCCTTGGAAGCAGCTGGTTCCAACAGGTTAAGCAGGCTCGCGGAATGACGTCACGGCTTCTTCTTCTTCTTCTTGAGGGAAGAGCGGACATATTTTAGAGAATGCCCGCTTCACGATGCCATCTGCAGTTTTGATGCTGGCAACTCGAGATATGCCATCTTTGCCAGGGAAGGTGTGGAGTACTCGACCAAGCCGCCACTTCAACGGGGAGAGATTATCTTCTTTGATGAGGACAAGAGTGCCAGGAGCTAGTGTGTGTTTACTTTCTTGCCATTTAGTCCTCTTCTGGAGCTCGCATATATATTCTTTGGACCACCTCGTCCAGAAGTTCTGGCGCATTTGTTCTACACGGTCGTAGCGGGTGAGCCTCTGGGTCGGAACATCAGTGAGGTCTGCACAGGCAGGCGCGGTGAGTGGCCGGCCTATCAGGAAGTGAGCAGGAGTAAGGGGTAATAGATCGCTCGGGTCTGTGGACATAGGGTACATTGGACGGGAGTTCAGTACGGCCTCTATCTGTGCTAGCACCGTGCTGAACTCCTCGTACGTTAGATTGGCATTTCCAATAACGCGTTTGAGATGGAATTTACAAGACTTTACTCCTGCCTCCCACAATCCACCAAAATGAGGCGAATAAGGCGGTATGAAACTGAATTTAATGAAATTATCAGCTGCAAAATCGCGTATACTATCCCCCGCGTTTCCCAGAAATGTACAAAATTCCTTAGATGCACCTACGAATGTTTTACCGTTGTCTGAGAAGATTATAGAAGGTTTGCCACGCCGTGAAATAAACCGTTTGAGCGTAAGTATGTATGCTTCTGACGTAAGATTTGTAACTAATTCTAAATGAATTGCACGTGTCGCAAAACATATAAAAAGACAGATATAGCACTTTTCTAGTTTTGCACCCCTCCCTCGACGGTTCAGAATGAACATGGGTCCAGCGTAATCTACACCGCAGTGCAAGAAAGGAAAACCCGGTTCAAGTCGCTTAGGAGGTAAATTGCCCATTTGTAGCCGCAAAGAATCTGCTTTCATACGAACGCAAGTGACACAGTTGTGCACTGTCTGTCTTGCTAGGTTACGTGCTCTCAAAGGCCACCAAAGTTCCCTAATGGAAGCTAGTAATAATTGAGGCCCGGCGTGCATCAAAACCTTATGTTGATGTTGAAAAAGCAAACGAGTAAACTTGTGCTTAGCACACAGCAAGATAGGATGCTTTTTTTCGTAGGCAAAAGAAGAATCTATTAATCTGCCTCCGACTCTAATTAATTGGTGTGTATCCAAAAATATATTAAGACTCGATATATTACGAGGACATTTAAAGTGTTTATTATTTTTTAGGTTATCATAAATGTCTGGAAATGACTGTTGTTGAGACATTCTTGCTAAATATAGAGTTGATTTTTGTATTTCTTCTACAGAAAGTGTACCTGTGAGCCTTTGTGTATGTATTTTAGTTTTACAGTTATTTATAAAACGCGTAATGTAAGTTAAAGTTCTAACCATGCGAGTAAAAGAAGAGAAACGTTCGAAAGGGAAACAATTGTGTGAACCGTGACTTACCATCGTGGTCGTGGTCTTATTACATTTTAATTCTGGCAATTCCTCATAATTAACGTTAACTTTATTTTGCACATTCCATTTCACGGTAGGTTTGCGTAGGAAACTCGGTCCGCGCCACCATTCCTCGCAAGAATGAAGCACATCCAAAGGTACACCTCGCGACACTAAATCCGCTGGGTTGTGTTTCCCAGTTACGTGAAACCATGGTCTGTCTCCAGTTAACTCGTTAATCTCAACCACTCTATTTTGAACAAACGTTTTTAACATAGTAGGTGACATTCTTAACCATCCTAACACGATAGTTGAATCTGTCCAAAAACAAATTTTGTCGAACGTTATTCTAAGTGATTTTATAATTTTTGCGTATAACTTAGCAGCTAACAGAGCGCCGCATAGCTCTAAACGCGGTATACTGACTGGTTTCACGGGAGCGACCTTGCCCTTCGCGCACAACAAATGAACTGTTATCAATTCATTTTCATCTTTATAACTACGTACGTAAGCGCACGCCCCGTATGCATCCTGCGACGCGTCAGAAAAAATATGCAATTCTTTAATTTTTGATTCATTATCAATTGCATGACGTGGTATAACTAATTTTTGTAAAAAATGTAATTTATTTAAGAATTCCTGCCATTTTGGAAGTATGCCTTGACTAATAGGTTCATCCCAATCCAATTTGCATAACCATAACTTTTGTAAAAGTATTTTAACGATTATTATGGTTGGAGCTAACAATCCAAGTGGATCGTAAATTTGAGAAATTAGCGATAAGATATTACGTTTAGTAGCGTGAGTTACGTTTTGTGCGGAATATCTTGAAGTGAAATGTAATTCGTCCGAACCATAGTACCAACCAAGACCTAAAGTTTTAGTTTGGCAATTATCCCCCAGTGATAATTCTTTGAATATTTGTGGGTATTCCGTATCGCATTTTACGGAGTTAAATACCCATTTTCGGAGTGGAAAACAAGCGGATTTTAAAGTATCAGAAACTCCTTTACAAATTTCTAACAATGTTTGATAATTATCGTGACCCGTTATAAGATCGTCAACAAAAAAATCATCATTGATAACGCGTGCAATGACGTCGTTATCACATTCATGTGCCAGTTGTTTGAGACAACGAATGCTTAGAAAAGGCGCCGACGATGTACCGTACGTGACTGTATTAAGCTGGTACACACCGAGCGGGTCTTGTGGGTTATCTCTCCATAAAATTAACTGTAAATTTCTTTGGTCAGGTTGCACTAGGATTTGGCGATACATTTTTTCTATATCCGCGCATGCCACGTATCTAAACTGTCTAAATCGTAATAAAATAGAAAAAATGTCGTTTTGTAGTGGAGGGCCGATGTACTGGATGTCGTTTAGAGATTTTCCCGATGATGATTTCATACTGGCATCGAATACGACCCTAAGTTTAGTCGTAGTACTATGCTCTCTATATACCCCATGATGGGGTAAAAAATAATGTGGTGATGAAACATCATAAATGCGTGTCATGTGTCCCAGCCTTAAATATTCGTGTATAAAGTCGCTATACAATTGTTTGTAGTCTGGTGCGCATCGAAGTAGCTTACGTTCGAGTGCTAGGAACCGGTTTTCGGCCTGCGTGAACGTATCCCCCAGTGCATCAGCTGGCTGGCACAATGGAAAGCGTACGGAAAATCTACCAGTTACATCTCGCTCCGTAGTGTTTTTAAAAATATTTTCGCACGCAATTTCGTCCTTGGTGTAAAGCGTATTTGGGGTAATTTCCTCAATTTCCCAAAATTTCCTAATTTGTGTATCGAGCGTTTGTGTGAAATTACAATGGACTTTACTAATGCGCTTAGTTTTATTAGTACTTCCTGATATTACCCAACCTAATTTCGTATTTTGTAAATAGGGACCTTTAGGCAAACGAATTAATCCCTCGTTAAGCAGCTCCCAAAACTTATCCGCGCCAATCAATAGATCGATTTGACCTGGTGTTGCAAAGTTCGGATCCGCGAGGTGAATGTTGTCAGGAATATCCATTGTGTGACTATTTATGCCTAAAGCAGGTAACGAAGCGGTAATAATTGGTAAAACTAGACAATTAAGACGTGTGTGATAAGTACTAGTTGTCGAGCGCATTTTAATCACGCAAGATTGAGTAGAATGTGTAACAGAATTACCTACTCCTGTGACTTGAACAGTGGACTGTAAAGAATTAACATTTATTTTTTTCAATAAATATTCAGAAATAAAACTGTTTTGGCTGCCGTTATCTAAGAGCGCTCGAGCAGTGTGAAATTCATTATCATTACCAGACACCTCCACTAATGCGGTCGATAATAAAACTTGATCGTTTAGTGATTGATCTATCTTATTATCGTTGCAATAAAGCGTGTGAGTAGTGCGGGTTGCGGTGTGTGGTGTGATAACACCCTTAGAATCTGACAAAGGTTGTGTGGTCGTTGTGTGAGCAGACGTAGACGGCTGCGGCCGCGGCGGAGGTGTAGCTTCCCCTGCGTCCGCGTCTGAACACTCGCTATGAATTAACGAATTGTGTTTTTTATGACATAACTTGCATGGGCCGAACCAGCATTCGGATAATGCATGACCCGAGCGCAAACAATTACGACAGAGCTTATTATCGTCTATGTACTTTATTTTATCCTTAGTCGTTAAATTAAGAAAAGCATCACATGAGTATAGTGGATGGTTCGAATTACACATAATGCACGAAAAATTACGTTTCGACTGAGGTTTAGATTTAGCATTACTTGTGTAGGTATGATAAATGTGTGATTTTGTTTGATTCGACTGCGTTACCTTTTTTGTGTGATTATTATCGGGTACAGGTTTACTCTGAGACACTTTGATCGTTTCCAAAACATCAGCTCGATCTTTTAAAAATTTAGTTAAATCGCTCAAGCTTAGTTTCGCGTCGTTCGAGGTAGTGATAGTACTTTTATGTAGCTCCCATTCGCGCTCGGTTGCTGAATCTAATTTAGAAACAATGATGTAAATGATTAAAGTGTCCCAAGAGTCTGTGGGCTCACCTAATGTTTTGAGTGCACGGATGTTTCTCGATATTAAGTCGATAAGCTTACGGATTTGAGAAGGCGATTCTTTATTTATGGATTGAGCAGAAAACAAAGCTTTAACATGATTGTGCACTAGCAGACGATTATTGTTGTACCTATTTTGAAGCAGTTCCCAAGCGGTTACATAATTTTGTGAAGAAAATTCTAAAGATTTAATGACTTGAAGCGCATTTCCTGTCAATGCTGATCGCAAATAATGGAATTTTTGAATATTATCGATATCTTTACGTTTTTCAATTAACGATGTAAATGTGTCGCGAAATTCAAGCCATTGATCATATGAACCGTCGAAGGTAGGCAAAGAAATAGTTGGTAACTTAATATTGTGTGAACTACACCCAGAACTATTTTGAGAAGTAAAAACAGGATCCTTTAACAAACATTCGCAATGAGCTACTACTTTAAAATATTGACTTTCAAAATTTTCCCTTTCACTTAACTCTTTTTCAAAATCTATCTCTGAAATATAAAACTCAATATCATCTTGTAATTTAGAAAACTGGTCATATAATGATTTAAACGATTCAAAACGGACACGTAATTCGGTTTTTTCTACTTCTATTGATAAATTAGTTTCATCTAAAGAAATTGCAAATTTAGAAAACAATGTTAATTTACCCTTAATTACAGACCGTTTTTTCTTTAAATCCCGTATTAAATCATCCTGCGTTACATCCCCTAAAGATTGCCTTTTCTTAGTCATTTTGGTGTGATTGCGAAAGTAAGAAGCAAAGTACTTACGGTTCGAAACAAAGGAAACGGAGGCGCTCGACCACGCGGTAACTCAAAGTGGGTAGACCAATACAACACACGCGCAGCTCGTTACTCGTGATAACTGGAATTTATCACAAATACCACAATGTTAGCACAGATAAATGGGGATGGGCGGGAAGGAATACTGATAGGCCTGACCGTAGGTTGCTGGTTCCTGGACTTCGTCTTGACGGTGATGGTGTCCGGCGTAGAAGGCCAATTATGTTGATCTACAGGCTCTATTCCTTAGGTCCTTTTCTGATGGTGTGTTATGGGTAGGAGCTCTTCAATGACGAGTATTATTAAAAGTTTAACAAATACTGTTTTTATTATAAAATAAGCAAAATATTCAAATAAAAACGAAGGTAATGAGGCAACGCTCCGATGTCGAATGCCGGCTCCGATCGCGGACCCCCCGCGCGCGCTCCTCTCCCGTCGTCGTCCTAGTGATGTGGTCATAGTGCTGCCTATTGACTTGCATGAACACATAGTATTCAAAATTATTACTTTCTTTATTTCAACAACGTGTTAGAGCTCTTGGTTAAGGAGTAACAAAATTATTAATTACAATAGTTCAATTGCGGCTAATAAAAAAAAACATTTTAAAATAATTTTCCCGTCGATAAAATTAGGTCTGGTTTCACCCATTTCCATATGAGCACTATGTAGAGAGTCACAATGAAGGTAGGAGAAAAAGGTCTCAAAGATAGTTAACGTTAATATCCCTGCTTCCGCGCCCGCTATATGCTTACCACTCTGATAGAAATAGCAATAGGGGATCGGACTACTTCTTTTTATTTTATAAATCCAAACTTTTTAGTTTCTGCTATCGAACACTAAAATAATTTTTACTCTATCTTTAAAATTGACCGAGTTATAAAGGTTTGAAATTCAAGATTAGACAGAGAGGCACATACCCACTTGTGACGTCATTTGTTTGTAACACCATATAAACTCCATACAAAAAATCGTTTTTGAAAGAGACAGACATATTGAAACTTTAAAAAATCACTGTAAATTAGTTTTTCTACCGATTCTGTATTTTTTTCGCGAATCGTCTGCTACTAATCTATATTTTAATGATAATTCATAAAGGTAAATTCATAAAATATGGTGAACAGTCCGATGCCCTATTAGTCCGTTCCAAAAAAAAATTCTTGGTATATTGATTGAAAACTTAAACAGGCTTTATGGAGACACAACCGAACTTTTGACCTGTCAAAATTCTACCCCTACATACCCTTTGTAATCAAACCACCTAGAATTTTAACACGTCATACAAAAGCAATTCTTCCATTCCATCCGCTTCAAAACGCGAGGTTTGCGAGCGGACGCACTAGCAATTTGACTGCCCATAAAAGTTATCTACAAAATGTTTTTCGGTGTGTTAAATCATCCAGTGTTGACGGGCGCTGCGTTCGTATCTGCAAACACTGTCCAGCGAACTACCTTTTTGTTTTTTAGAGGTCTGTATTTTCTATTTTTGGCTTTTGCTACGAGCTTTTATAGGTGTTTTATCGCATCAGTATGTCTGGTTGAAAACTTAATTAATAGGAAATATGTTCTTGCTATATCAAAGGACGTAAAGATGAAGTAGTGTGACGGTCCGCGTCGCTATCTTTTCAACGAATGTCTGGTTGAAACTTTAGGAAATATGTTCTTGCTATATCAAAAGACGATGCAGTAGTGTCAGTAGTGCAGTGTTGTCCGTGACGCTATCTTTTCAACGAAAGTTTTCAGAAAATCGTTAAGTAACTATATTTTTTTTAAATAATTAAGTGTACTTTTTTATTTATACGTTTATTTGATAATAAAAAACATCGTGAAGAAACCTGTACGCTTGCGTAATACAAGTACTAATGTGTGCTAAAATAGCCAATTCACAGTATACCCACTTGTTCGGTTTAAGACCCTGCTTCAGCTGCCGCTGCCTGCTGAAGCAGCTGCCGTAGCAGCTGGTGGCACCAGCGGGTGGTAACTGGATGAGGAAAGCGGGTGATCGTGCGCTTTGGCGTGCCCAAGGGGAGGCCTACGTCTAGCAGTGGACTACAATAGGCTGATTGATTGATTGACTCTGCTTAACGCCGGTTCAGTAATTATGCGTCATCAAGGTAATCAAGGTAGACTAATCCGTCGTCGCCACATTAGGTAAGATTAAAGAGATAAGTTGAATAGTAGCATAAATTATTGTATTTCTAGCTGGCTTCCGTTGTTTTCACTCTCCGACTTAAAAACCATCTTTTTCTCGAAATTTTGCCACATAAATCTGTTACAATACATTACAAACATTGATTTTGAAAACATCCAAGATAAAATTAAAGTTGAGTCAATTGGCGGTCTTATTTCTATAGTAAAATCTCTTTCAGGCAAATCTATTGTTACCGACTCACAATATTATTATTACTGCAAGCGGTTTATAGTAGTGAGTAAGATTGTGTATACGCATCGAAATTATAATTACTCGCGTTATTTTAGGAAACATAGTCCCCCATAGGGAAACTATAGTCTCCCTTAGTGGAAATACTATTAGAACAGAACCACGGCCACGCGAACTGGCTAGCACTTGGCTGAATATTTTCTTTTTTTCACCCGTATATGTCTGCCAAAAATTGCTGCATGCTAGTGTTTGGTGAGCAACGAACGGTGCGGCCTTTGTTAGTATCACAGCATGGCGTAGATAGACGCGTACGCATATTACGCACACATCCCCCCAAAAAAATTTCGACCTCCCATACAAATTTGTAAAGTTGATTGTGTATTTTGTATGAAAACTCAATTTTTTTGGGGGTTTTCAACCCATGTTCCTTGGGAAAAGTTGTTGCTTATGATGGTTTGAACATTATATTGAAATTTTGCTAGGGATTACAAAATCATGCTGTATATAGTAATAAAATTGCTTATTGAAAATTTCAATATTGCAATAACTCAATTATTAATCTCGAGTTTAATTTCATTCAAAAAGCTTCCAATAAAGCTTAGAGCCAATAATGAAACAAGTGCATTACTTAGGTCTAGTACAGACTAGCGATAGTATAATTCGATTAGTCTGCACCCACAGAGACACAGAGACGAATCGATACATCTGCAGTCCACCTCCACACATACACACACAATTTATGGTTCTATGAACACGGATTTATGTGTCCTGGATGTGGGTAGTACTTAAATACACGCCTCTTTCGGTGGATAGCTTGTTTATGACTAGTTTGAATGTAAAGTTAGTGGCTTTCGGTGAAATAGAGGCAAGGTTGAAATGGTGTAACTGGGAGGAATAACTCAACTTTATAAAAAACTTCAACATACATACATACGTTCTTCCCATTGTAGAACAAACAAAAAGGGTACAGTACACTATCAGTCTCAAATCCTAATTTCATCCAAATCCGTTAGTAGTTTAGACGTGAAAGCGGAACAAACATCCAAATATATTTTCACAATTATAATATTAGTGTGATGTGATAGTCTGTGTGAGTGTGATATACTCTTACTAACCGTCTGTTTTCTTGTGAAACGACTTTTCATCCAGCATCCTACAAGTCACGGAGCGGCGCGGTGCCACATCCGTGTATGAGCTATCGAAGTCGATATTAAGTTTAGAACTCAATAAGACAAGCAAATGTTACTTGTTTACGGCGCAGACTGTACAGTTCACGTTACTGATTTCTGTACTATCTTCCCTGCGCTACTCAACGCTATTGATAGACATAATGATAATAGTTAATGTATAGTTCGCGCATGATCTGAATACAGTGTTGATGTAGTCATAGTCATATTCATGTATTGCTTCCATGTGGTTACAAAAGATGGTATACATTTAATACAGATACACACATGGACCCTGTAAGGGCACTGCAAACTACTTACTAAATATTACAAATAAAACTTAAACTATAACTACCTATCTCGCTCGAAAAACTCTTGAAGGTTATAGAAACACTTCGATATTAGGAATTCTTTTTGAGAATGAGAATGAGTTGTATGAGTGACGTTTGTGGCCACGAATGCATTCACATCACGCGCAGACAGAATGGTGAAATCAATACGTGGTTTGGTTAGGTACCCATATTAGTCTTGAGTTCCTGAAGAAGATTGTATAATCGTTTGAGTAGAGTGGATAATTGGAATTCATAATACGTCCTCCAGTGCTGTTGTTATTTTAACAAGGCCTTAGTTGCAAAGCTGAAATATGAATCGAAAAACATTGATTAAAGTACATAACAAATACAGTTTTTATAACGGGAAAGACCTTTTCCATCAGCAGAGACTAAATATGCGACTGATAGATATTACCTTACCAGCTCTAATGGGAGAGGTCCACATTCAATGCCATGTTTGCATGCCAGAATAATTAGCGGATCCTTATGATTCCTTTTAAAACATAACTACCATCCATGTACACTATGAATCCGTGGAAATAAATTATTATTATTATTTCATATTTTCACGTAAACATAAGACGTTTCCCCTTGTCCGAATTCTCAGTTAGTTTTCTCTCCATAAAAGCTTTGCCTATAATATAGCTATAAAATCCTTATTCAAATAAGTTAGCGCTTCGAGCTATGTCGCGCCGAAGTTCAAATGCAATGCCTCCATATTGAAATTCAATAACTTACTTTGTTATATGCTGTTTCAGTTTAGAGTTCGATTTGTCAATTTCTCCATGATGTCTTCGCCATTTGGTGCTTCGGTTTTTCTAAAAATTTACTTGCCGTTGGCGTGTTGTTTTCTTCAATGCTAATCATGAAAAAAAAAATACACACTTGATAGAGTTAAATTTACTTGAATTGATGAAGGAAACAATTTACATATTCCTATGGTAAAAATTACAATTGGGTATAGTGTTTTTGACGACTTAGTAGACTCTCAGTAAAAAATGTTTTGACGCAACTTTTTAAGGGCTGTTTCTAAAATTATACCGACCAGGCACAAATATTTGACTATTTGTGTGTACTTACGTCTGGAGCATTAGGATGTTATTAATGTCTGTCTGTGTATTTGTACCTATGTGTCCATATTCCATCCTCGATACAAGAAATTTTTGTTGAGAGGTATTTGAGCCTAACGATTAACGTTTAGTCTCGAAAAATTCCACGCTTCTTCCCAAGAGTTTAATTAGCGGCAAGAGGGAAGAAAGGCTTTGATCACCCTTTAAGCAAATTCCCATCTGGCCACATTAAACAAGCCATTAAAAATACATTAAACTTTTGACTTCACCCATCACCATTAACGAATTGTTGAAAAGTTTGCAAGTAACGTTCAGTTTTAGAGGCCAAGCGCAGAAGTAACTTAAAAACGCCGCGGTTTTAAATATTTAAGAAATAAAAGGGCCACATTTATCGACGGCGATCGACGGTTTGCCTATACTTTGCGTGCGTTTTGTATAGGCAAACCGTCGATCGCCGTCGATAAGTGTGGCCCGACCCTTAGTCAAAAATAAGAAACATGGTGTAAGTTTGTATTGGATTTTTTTTTATTCCTGGCTTGCTCTTCATTCACTAGATTTAATTTATAATTAAAATTTAAGTTTTTTTTTCGTTTACTAAATATCTTTGTTTTTACTTTGAGAGCTCCGTAGCCCAGGTGGTAGTGTATCTGCCTCAGACGCACAGGGCCGCAGGTCCGAATCCCGCCCAGGGCAAAACATGCCTTGTGTCTGGTTGTTGTTTATCTATATAAGTATGTATGTATCTATTTATGTAATGTATATCAGCTGCCTGGTACCCATAGTACAAGCTCTGCTTAGTTTGGGATCAGATGGCCGTGTGTACTATATACCAGATAATATCGTGCCATATAGTCTTGCCAAACAACAAAGATACCATAATTATCGCGATGGACTCGACGTACAATTGGCCAGTGGCCGTACTACTTGGTGTTATGGTAGATCCTAAACAGTGTATGCTCAAAAAGTTCTGAACTGTGCTTACTAGTTCCAACTGCTTAAAAATAAACGCCGCGATTATCCGTCGAGCGTGTTTCTGACAAGAGGCGTTAAGTACGACGGGCGTCAAAATTAGCACATTTTATAGTAGGTTTTAGCCCCAATCTCATCGGATATGTAAATCCTTAAGCCGCGCTGCTTCTCCCTACACCACGCTGGCTGATTTACATCAAGCCGGGAAGTAAAGTCGGCTTGCTCGATTGAAAACTGGCACTTTCGAGTTTTACAACAGCTGCAAGCTTATATGTTTTTTGTAAGTATAGTTGCAAACTGATTTTTGGAAGAATGGTGTATGGTTTTTATGACTTAAAGAAAAGTAATTGCTGAATGATCGAAACTGTGTTGCAACGTCACATATCAGAAGTCTGCAGGCTGTCATCATCATTGGCTTGCCCTTATCCCATCATTTGGGGTCGGCGCAGTATGTTTTCTTTTTCTGTGATCGAAGGTTTTCTATCAGCCGTCATTTCAACACTCACATCCCTCCTGCACATATCGTCTTTTACACAATCCATCTGCAGGCTGCGCAATGCTCTAATTAACTGATAAAACTTCCGTGACTTATGGAAACTCTTCTGAGCGGCAGTTGACAATTTCTAAAAAGGATTTCTGAGTTGTTATCAGATTCTGATGCAGATTTAAGTCATTTTCGGGTTAAATTTCTGAGAAGTTCAGATTCGTAGTAGAGGAATGATAGTATTTTACGTCTAATTAGACGAGTACCCATAATCCCGTAGTTAATTAATTTATCTTTTTGTTAGATAAGTTAAAAATTATTATGGAAACACATTTTGTCTTTAATACAATCTTTGAAATGTGTGGTGTTGTGTGATATTCCCGAACGTTATATCACAAAAGTCTCTATCTTTTTGATGATTTCTTTTCTCTGCATTATTATTATAAAACAACAAGAAGGTATTTTTATGCTGTGGCTAAAACGCACAAGTCATATCTTCGACTAGTCGACCTTTTTTCACCAATACCTATTGAGTAGTACAGCTCCTTGGGGAGCGAGTATTGTTTCGAGGGGAATAAGCTTGGAAAGAGGGTATAAAATTACCACCGCCGTTTATCTGTTATGTCCGTGCTATTGGAGGGAGTAGAAGGGTCAGGTTTATGCTTATGCACCTGATATATATATAGTACAAACTGCAGTAAGGGTTTTGGGTTCCGCCTGAATTGTGTGTAAAATAAATGCCGGGACCAACGGCTCAACGTGCCTTCCGAAGCTCGGAATCATCTTTCTTTTCGGACAATCAGGTGATTCAGCCTGCAATGTCCTAACCAAACTGGGGAAAGTCTCACAAAGAGATTTTTGCTTGGTAGTGTCCCCACCGGGAATCAAACCCGGAATCGACCACGGAGGAACAGTACTTGTAAAAAGAACAAGAAATAAGCTTAAAATCATCACGAAATTAAGGTAATATATTCAAACATGAATAGTATTGTTAACTAGTTTTGTTATTTTAGATTTTGTGCAGTTCAAACCAACTGAACCCTTGTCATGAGTATTTTATATCAAGCTAACAAAACAGAGGGTCGAGTCGAAACAATATTCCATTTCGGCCGCCTATGTAACTTCAACGTAAATATACAGGGTGGGACAGTCTTAACTTATACAGTGCATTTTATAGAATATCATAACACCCGTACTTCAGAAATGTCAAGAACTGAAGAAATCTATCAGGTTTCTATTAAGGGCATCACACACGGCAGCTATAACGGCGTGAGAGCAGCGGTTTTAAACCTAAATCTGATGGCGGGGGTGTGTTGATTGCTGTAAAGAAATGTTTTATCTCTAATCGTTTACATGAGCTAGAATCAAAATGCGAAGACGTTTGGATTAGTGTTGGGATACCTGGACAGAACGGCGCACTGTATTATTTCTGCTGTGTTTACTTACCATCCCCTCTTAAAAAGCATGTTCTCGAACACTTTATTGATAACACTAATCGAATTTTTGATTCCAAAATTGATGGGGTGGTAATAGCTGGGGACTTCAATCTAAAAACGATGAATTGGCAGCGCCTACCCAATGTTTCAGCCTTGTGCCCTCAAACAAATAACAGCCTACACTGTAATTTGTTAGCTGATTTTATGTCCCTTAACGCTATCAACCAATATAATTACGTACTTAACAAAACTGAAGATATCTTAGATTTAATTCTAAGTCAACGTGATATATCGAATCTTAAGGAATGTCCTGACCCCTTGTCAATTATAGATGATTATCATCCTCCATTGTCTTTCTTGATTTCACAACCTACGCACCGACGACGTCTTGAACCGAATGCTACTGATCTTACTAGGTATTGTTTTTTCAAAGCGGATTACGAGGTAATTGTTGATGAACTTAATAAAGTTCCATGGCAGAGTCTCTTTTCCAACTGTAATAATGTTGACGAGATGGTTTCTGCCCTGTATACTCATATACGCACGGTTATAAGCAAACATGTACCTAAATTCCGACCTCGAAAGCAACATTTCCCCTTTTGGTTTTCTTCAAATCTTGTTTCTCTGTTACGTGAAAAATTAAAGTACCGTATGAAACTTCACAAATTTAATAATAACCCTCGGGATAAACAATGTTTCGATTTATTGAAATTAAGGTGCCATCGTCTTCAGAACAGCTGCTACAATAAATATATTGCTGGGCTCGAAGCTACCTTGAGGTCAAACCCTAAATTACTATTTTCGTTTATTAAAAAGAAAAAAAGAGGAATTAGTAACTACCCTCAAGAAATGAGCTATAAGAACACCGCAGCTTCTACGGGACCAGACGTATGCAACCTTTTTGCTTCCCATTTCTCCTCTGTGTATAATACAGATACAACTATAATTCACACTGGCAACATTAAACCATGTTCTGTTAACTCAATTTCCACCGTAGTAATTAGTGAAGAGTCCGTCTTTAAGGCATTAAAAAGACTTGATCTCTACAAAGGAGCTGGCAACGATGGAATTCCTTCATTATTCGCCGCTAAATGTGCATCAGCTTTGGCTCATCCATTGGCTTTAATATTTAATAGATCGTTAAGGGATGGTGTTTTCCCTGCATATTGGAAAGAAGCAATTGTTATCCCTTTGCACAAGTCAGGCGCTCAAAACGATATTAAGAATTACCGGCCAATATCTATACTGCCAGTATTTGCAAAAGTTTTTGAAAAACTGCTTTGCCCAATTCTTAATGCTCACTTCATGCACTCTCTCTCTCCATCTCAACATGGTTTTACTAAGAGAAAATCAACTGCAACGAATCTGTTATCTTTCATAGAGGATGTTTGCCATTCTGTTGATTCTCGGGGTACAGTGGACGTCATTTACACCGATTTTAGCAAGGCGTTCGACCGGGTAATTCATAGCGTACTGATACATAAGTTAGAAGCGTATGGCATATTTGGCAACTTCCTTTCATGGTGTAGATCATACCTAAGCGATCGATCGTCGCGAGTTGTAGTGGATGGATACACTTCGAACTGTTTTTCTGCTCTTTCAGGTGTTCCGCAGTGTTCGCATTTGGGTCCAATTTTCTTCAACGTTTTCATTAATGACATTGATGCTTGCTTTATAAACAGCACTGTATATCTGTACGCCGATGATTTAAAATTTTTCAAACCAATTAACTGTGATGATGACTGTTTAAAATTACAACAAGATCTGGATCGCCTTTCTGACTGGTGTTGTCTCAATGGTATGGCCCTTAATGTAGAAAAATGCTTTTTTATGCAGTTTTGCCGGAAAAAAGAACCACCTCTGTCGAGCTACTCGATTAGAAATCGCTCTCTATCAAAGGTGAGCAACATTAGAGATCTAGGTGTCCATCTCGACCGTAAACTTCAGTTCAATATACATATTGAACACACGGTATCCAAAGCATTTAAAACACTTGGATTTGTCTTGCGAAATTGCAGAGATTTTAAATCACCTCACACTAAAATTACTCTTTATAACTCTTTAGTTCGGTCTGGATTAGAATACTGCTCAGTTGTTTGGAACCCCCACTATGAAGTTTACGCTAAGCGTCTCGAAAGTGTTCAGAAGCGTTTCCTTTGGCACCTTTCTTACAGCGTCAATATGGCAAAAAAGCTACGCAGTTATCAAAGTAGATTAGATCACTTTAAAATGACCTCATTACGAAATCGGCGACTTACGCTGGATGGTGTCTTTCTGTGGAGGGTGGTTAACTCAAACATGAACTGCGAACCCCTGCTCTCGCGCATCAATTTTAGTGTCCCATACAACTTGCCTCGTACAGGTAAATATACTCTTTTTGCCACTGTTAGCGCTGTCTCAAACCTTGGTCACTTTTCCCCACTTAAGGCTTAATAGGCTTTTAAGACAATATAACTCTGTAAGCAAGGGTAATTGTGATGCTGATATTTTCTTCCAAAACCTCTACTCCTATAAAAAAACATTGTCTAAATCATATCTCCAGGAGTAATACTAATTTTATATTTTCAAAATTTAATAAGTTCTATATATTGTAATATATTATTTTATAAGTACATAATAATAATATTCTTGTAACTATTTAAGAAACAAATTTTTTAGTTTTGCTTGGTTAAGTCAGGTATTTTATTTTGTTTGCTTTTTTCTTGTAAATGTCGTTGTCGCCTATAATTGGAGCGGCATTTAGCTTGTTACTTACCATGACTGTTATATTTGTTACTTTTTTTAATGTACGCTGTGTTGGTGACCTAATAAATAAATAAATAATATATATTATAGCATGAGGCAGCCAGCTCTCTCGTCGCCATTCACTTTCACGCAAAGCGGGGGTCAAACAAAATGGTGAATCAATCAGTGACCGGCCATTCTGCTTGACCCCCGCTTTGCACACAAAGTGAATGGTGATGAGAAAGCTGCCTGCCTCGTGCTATAATATATATTATAGCTCCGTCTGTGACGGGCTTTAATTTTAGTAGTGAGCATTACCGCTGCAAGCTCAATGAGCACCCGTGTGTCGTAGTTTATAATGCACTAGCGGTTTGCCCGCGGCTACGCTCACGTTGTGTAAGATTTTCCCGTAAAAAGTATCCTTTGTGTTAATCTACGTTACAAACTATCTCCATTCCAAATTTCATCCAAATCCGTTCAATAGTTTAGGCGTGAAGCGGAACAAACATTCAAACATCCAAATATATTTTCACATTTATAAATATTAGTGTGATAATATTAGTAAGGATTTATAATATTGTGATTGCTGTTTATTTTTTCATTCTAGTTTTTTTAACTGGTGATGCGTATAGAAATTCTATTATGATTTATTACATTTAATTATGATGAAAATGTGATCATCTCAATTTACAAAGGCCTCGGTAGCTTGGGGTTAAAGTGGACTGTATCTCTATATTGCTATGAATCATTGCTTTGTAAATGTTGACAAACTCGTGGTACTCTGTGTTCTTACCAGTGAAAGTAGGTACAGTTACGTTAGGCAACTTAATTCTCGACGCCGATATTTGATTTGATTTGATTTTGACGTGGCAGCGGTCTGCTTTTTTGTTTAAAATGCTTAAAGTTGGGATACTTTATTTCAGTTAGAAATTTCAGTGGAATATAAGTTAAAATGGTGAGTTGAATGAACCCCGACAGTTCGTGAAGCCGTCGCTTGCACCCTGTATACTCGAACAACTAATCAAAAGTAGCAACCGCAGTTCGAAGGGGAACGAAGATTTTCTTAATTAGTTTATTGTAAATTAGTTTTTTTATTATGTCGTTTGAGGGCCGGAATTGCTAATGAAAGCTTATCTTGAAAAACCTACGATGGTAGTAAAAATGAATTGAGAATTTAAACAAAATCTCATATTGTAGTACCTACATAGAGATCACGGTGGTAATAGCAGTCGCAATCACCCTAATATTATATATTTGGATGTTAGTTCCGCCTTCACGCTTAAAGTACTCAACGGATTTTGATGAAATTTGGAATGGAGATAGTTTGTAACCTGTATTAACATAATGGTTCCTTATTCCGGGAAAAAGGCTTATTCCCACGGGAAAATCTTACACAACGCGAGCGTGGGCAGACTGCTAGTCCTCTATAAATATGGTTTAGGATTTGAATCTGGCCCGTCATGCTAATTGTTTTCGTAGTTCCAAATCATTATTTATTAAACATTACGATGAAAAATAATCTGCATAGGCAAATTAAAGGTTTAAGTGACCAATTCGCACTGGGCCTACATTATGGACAGATTTATAATAGACGCGAGCCCCATGGTGAGAACCGTAAAATTATGAGCTGATACAAGTTCAATGTTTTACGGTGAAAGAAATCAATGCGAGTGGAGTGTAAGAGGGATTGCTGTAGTGATGCTAAAAACCATATTTGTATCTCTCCAATGGTCATCTTATGTGACGCTGGACCATACCATATGACGGCTCTGTAGCCTAGGTGTTAGTGTATCTGCCTCCGACGCACATGGTCGTGGGTTCTAATCCGCCCAGGGCAAACATTCGTGTGATGACACTTGTGTTTGCCTTTCGTCTGATTGTTGTACACTATATAAGTGTCTATTTTTATGTTTTATATTGGTATATCAGCTGTCTTACACCCATAGTACAGGCTCTGCCTGTTTGGGGGCGGGTGGACGTGTGTACTTCCCACATATTTATTTAATGGTACCATTACTCCGACGACACATTTTGTCCACATACTATAACCATGTCCATAATCACTCCACAATGTCAAAGCCCTTTGCCGAAACCACCTCCTTGTCTAGTGCCCTATAAACAATTAACCCTTATACTGGGCTAGTTAACAACAACATGTTGAGATTTGAATATGTATGTCCCTAAGGTGAGGGTCTAGCAGACCCCATTAGTAGGAGTGTTATTGCGTGTAGTCGGCCAAGTTTTTGAGGATAAGGCTCTATGTAAAGTGCTCGAGATACAGCTAAAATGTATGTTATGTTTAATTTTATTCAGGTAATTTTCGCACGTGTAGGTTGGGGATGAATTTAAATTAGCTGCAGCATTATAGCAAACTACCTGTCCGTATGTAAGATTTTTCCCGTGAGAATAAGAATTTTTCCCTTAAAAAGTATCCTATGTGTTAATCCAGGGACTTGGACTATCTCTCAAAATGTCAAACATCCAAACATATTTCACGTTTATTATGTAAGTGTGATGTGATGTGATTTGAAATCAAAAGTGAGCAACAAGGAGAGATCAGGATGAGGATAGCAAACACAAGTGTCTTCATGCAAGCAAATCACAAAATGTGCGTCGATTGTGTCAAATAAAAAATATATGGTTGTCTAGAGACAAAAGTGAATGAAAGATACAATAATAAAGTGAGGTTTATGAGTCGAAAGTTCTTTTTATGAAATGAAGTCCTTGTTATTATTATTATTATTTATTTTTTATTATTTAAATTCTAGTCACCTAGTGTTTCATCAACGGCCCGTTACAGTCCACTGCTGGACTATGAGCCTCCTCCACTTAAGTGTTTGGTTTTGACATAATCTCCACGCTTGGCAGGCGGGTTGGAGATCGCAGATTAAAAGGTTACTGTATCAGAGAGCGCTGCTGCCCGTTCCCTGTTCAATGTGTAGTCCCTAAGTCGCCTCTTACGACACCCACGGGAAGAGTAGGGGTTGGTGACAAATATATTCTACTCTGCCGTGACCACACAGCACCTAGTCACCTAGTGTTTAGTCACACTAAAACCAAGCATTGAAAAATACTAAAATAAAACCTAAAAATTTTTAAATCTGCCCACAATGAAAATCAGTAAGGTAGTCTTTTTTAACGTCCCTCCATTTTGAAAATCTTCCATGTGAAAAGCTAGCGTTCTATTTGCATACGTCCAGGCCCCGACCAAAAACGAGATGGCTATGTGACCTAGGTCGCCTGAATGTGTATTTCAGTTGGACGCAAAGCCCGTTTACAAAATACCGTGTAAGAAGAAAATAAAGTATAAACTAGTTTTTTTATAAAACATGCTGTTCGCGATTTATGTCACTTTGAAGGTATACGTAGATAAGGTATTTTTCCTAATTCCCTGATAAGGTACTCTGGGGCAGCTTCACGTAGCCCAGATGTTGTAGAGAGAACTCGCTCGCAATTACAACACATGTACAGCTTCTAGTGATAAATGCTTAGATAAATATATATTTCTTATTTTCACGAAATCCTATTTGACAATGCATAGTCTGATCTACATTTTCTGACTCCCCACTGTTTTATGCTTTTTCACCAACATCAGGCATCTCTCGAGTGCCAGTAATTACTAAAAAGAATCAATACAAAACAAGAAAATATCCCGGAGTTTGCACACAGAGCATACAAACTCCACAGTACCTACTCAAAGAACGATTATGTTGTGTTTTAGTTCAATTCAATTCAGTTTATTTAATGGTATTCCTAATATGATTTCGCCAGTATCAAGAGGCAACCTAACGTCAAAAATTTTCAAACCTGAAACTTCAGTGACCAAAAATGCAGGAGTGTGTGATACGAGTATGCCTTAAAGCGCATGAAAAAAAAACTAACTGATCCAAGAAAACTTTAACTAGCAGGTGGATAATATGCGAATCGCAAAACTGAAATAGATCTGGCCAAGGCACTAGTGAATGGATGCTACAAAAAATATTTTAAAAAACTGTTGTTGGCTTATTACGAATAATGAAACTATTTAAAAGTTCTAATCGGCAGATCAAGATATAATTCTTACTTCTTTTTGAAGTTAATTTATTCTTCTCTAAATTCATGAGTTCAATTTATAATTAACGCCTAATGAATTTGCATATACATCAGCAGCTCATATCGCCGTAGGATTAGTCCCCACCGAGGGGCTCGAGCCTACCCTGAATTAAGGCGATTAGGCCTTAGTCGACCACGCTGGCCCAGTGCGGGTTGGTCGACTTCACACACAACCTTTGATGTTTTCCTTCACCGGAAGAGCAAATGCTCTATATTCTTTAGTAGAGCTTAAATATAAGGCGAAGTGGAAGGATTCCATAAAATTTAATGTTTGCATACTGCTCTAGACCCCAACCATTACCATTACTATTCGCCAAAAGAGCGTTTTGATAATTGTGGGACGTTCCAAGAACTGCTCTTTATTTCAACTTGCCGAACAGGGTAGTGTTACCGAAAAATCGATAGTTTTACAATCGATAATAAAACGCCAAAAACATGTACCCAATCGATAGGCCTATCGATACTATGGATGGTATCGATGTTTCTTTTAGTGCAATACTATTATATAGATAGTGTCGATAGTTTATGCAATATTGAAGAGCAATACTATCGATAGTTTTTTCGTTTTCAACGATCGATACTATCAATAGTATTGCACTAAAAGAAATATAGATACAATAGACAGGCTATCGATACTATCGTTTTCACTTAAACAAACAAAAACAACACCAAATTTTTATTTCAAGTTACTTAAGAATCATTTTGTTAGTATTGCAAACTTATCCTAATGTTAGTGACAGATTTATTCAAATTAAATTATATTTGTTTCTTATTTAATACTCCTGGAGCATGTAGTCCACAGCAGTGTCGCATGTAGGGACAGTCAAACCTAAAATATCGATAGAATATCGATAGGCTATCGGTATTGGACTATCGAGCGGCAACACTAGAACAGGGGGGGGACCGTGTAACTGAATTGCCAGCAATTAAAGTCTGCTAAGCGACGTCAGCGGTCGAGTTCAGACATTACCCACACGTTCTGCTTGATGGTGCTTGAAGATTCAAGGACAAAGGCGCAAGGGAGGGAAAATTTCATTACTAGTAAGACTGACATAATCAAGACGCGTGTGAAAATAGTATTTTTGTATCCGCCCGCGTAAAGTCACGACTTTTATATTAGTGAGAATAAGAATGTTTCTGATTTAAAAAGTAGTGTTAACAATAACCAATATTATGTGCAAAAAATTTCGCCGATCCGTTGTTGCGATAAAAAAGACAGACCACAATACACCACTAACAATTTCGCATTTGTAATAATCAGTATTATTTCAAATCAAATCAACGGCCCGTTACAGTCCACTGCTGGACTATGAGCCTCCTCCACTTAAATGGAGGTTTTTGCCATAATCTCCACGCTTTTCAGACGGGTTAGAGATAGCAGATTATAAGGTTACTGTATCAGAGAGCGCTGCTGCCCGTTCCCTGTTCAATGTGTAGTCCCTCAGTCGCCTCTTACGACACCCACGGGAAGAGTAGGGGTTGGTGACAAATGTATTCTACTCTGCCGTCACCACACGGCGGTTACATCAGTATGATTTATAAGAGAGTAAATAGTTTTAGTATTTTTCACAAAGCATGAAAATCAATACATCTCCTTTTTTCAGCCAAAACTTCTCGGAATGAAACACAAAATGGCGCAGTGAAAAGTGCACTTAGCTGCATTAGGCATGCAAATCGACTCGCGCGCCGTCATCTGCCGGTAATCTGATTATGCTGGTAAAGTTGGTTTTTGTACGCGACTGTCCCTACGGATTCTTGCCGGTTATTTTGTGACCATAATGCATATGTACTAATTTGCTTTGAATTACCATTGCTTTAATTATTATTATCATAAATTCGAAAGTTCAGTTGTCTGGCTTTAATTACTTATCTAGTAATTTTGATGAAAGGTAAGGTCGACCAATAAATTGGTTTATCACCCTAAGGTTGAATGTCAGTTGCAAATTATAGAACAACAAAGACTATTTTCGTTTACAGAAAGATCTGTCAGATACCGAGTATAAACCTTATTGAAATTTTCGATAACTAGGAAATTGATTGAAAAATGTTAAACCACTTTCTTGGTCTTACAAAAGTCGTTTGACACCCAGACGGACGAATATTAAAATGGAATCATTCATTCATTTTATTTTCTTTTGTTTTTCTTTTCTTATTACTTCTTCTCGAGGATAAATAAATAATATAGCGCGTGCGTAACCGTGAGCGAATGGCTAGTCCAGTAAAATAACAAAATAAGAGAGCGTGTGTGTGTGTGTGTGTAGGTTATTTAGTTAGTCTTCTTTCTCACTTTTTCAAACAGAGAAAGTGTTCGTCCTTTTTGCATGGACGTAGTGAAAATTCGTGACATCAATAATCATTTTTTTTAAATACCGAAGACAGGTGCTCATATATTTTTTATAGAAAAAAAAATATTTTTTTGTAATATTTTAATCCGTTTCGTGGAGGAAATAGAAAACGCGGTTCACCGGAAACCCGTCCTAAATTAAATCTATCTCTGGCCGGAAAAAGAAATCGGTTTAAAAAGAATATAATTCTAAATTCGAATCACGTGGCGCGTTCGTATTCCCGGCCCTCTTCACAGTCGACACCTCACTCCCTCACTCGGTCTGAACGAGTTTGAACGCACTCTGTGTGCCCTTAGATATCTTGTTAGGTCTACATACAGTAGCATAGTGTCAGATTCAAGATCAGTCAGAATCCCAAAGTCCGCCCAAAGTACACTTTTTGGCCTTAAAAAAGTTACACTTTTACTCAGTCCATCAAAGTACATGAAATCGATAAAAACTATAATATTTATTTGCTATACTTGTATTTAAATAAGACTCCAAGATGCCCTTAATAGTCAAAAAATTTATTAGTCTGATTAAACCTAGTGATATTTTTTTACACTACAAAAAATTAAAAGGCTTGTAAGGTCGACCTTACTATAGGGGATCGGACTGTTCATCATATTTTATGAATTATTTTTAAAATATAGATTAGTAGCAGACGATTCGCGAAGAAAAAAAACAGAATCGGTTGAAAAACGAATTTACAGTGCTTTTTTCTTTTCAATATGTCTGTCTCTTTCAAAAACGATTTTTTGTATGGAGATCATATGGCGTTACTAACAAATGACGTCACAAGTGGGTATGTGCCTCTCTGTCTATTCTTGAATTTCAAACCTTTATAACTCGGTCAATTTTAAATATAGAGCAAACATTCTTTTAGTGTTCGATAGCAGAAACCAAAAAGTATGGATTTATAAATTTTTTAAAAAAGTAGTCCGATCCCCTGCTGAAATAAAACACACACAATGAACACAATACGACCTAGTCAGACTGTAATACAGCACGCTGCCAAACGCACATCTTACGAGTCTTGAGTCTTATTGACCTTCTCGACTACTCTTTCTAGAACAAAGCACACAATCACACAGAGTGAACTGTAATATGTCATCATTAATACTACAGCCCATAGAAATTGGACGCGCGTCCTTTTGATTCTCTTAGTTACAGTCATAGCGCTTATCTGAGTAGGTTTGAACTTTCCTTGTCCTTGATATTTGTTACCTTTGACGTCGAAAAATAATTTGTAAACATCTTTATTCGAATAAAATATTTTTGATTTATATTTTGAGGTACATACCTGCTTCAGGGAGCGGTGCGGGAGGGTTGACTTAAGAAATGTAACTGAAATATCTCGCTATACCAGTGACAGTAATGCTGAAGTCTGACCAACCCTTATCGTGAAACCACCGCATTAACTGAATAGGGGTTAACTTAAGCGCCATCACTGTAGTTTTGATTAGTACAAATTTTAATAATGATCACTTACGACCATTGATATACTAGGTAAAAAGGCGTAGATAAGTCATACGCGCTCAAAAAGCGGCACACCAAAAGTTGGCTAATTAGCCAACCTGAACACACGCCGCTGTCACGCGTCACTTTGTCTCTTTTTCGCACTTATGTATGCTTAGACTTGCCGTCCTTGTGTAAGTTTTGTGCCATGTTAAAACACCGTTTGCCTTGTAAGTGACTTATCTACGCCTTTTTACTTATGATATCATTGCTTACGACCAGGTCAGACAGTATCCGCCTCGCTGCCGAACGCACATCCTACCTTCCGGGCGTCTTATTGGCCCTCTCGTTCGAACAGAGGCTGACAGCTCCCACTGCCTTCCGATCTGGTGGGTTCCTTCCTTTATTTTTAAGTGTTCCTTTTGATTTCAATAGGTTTCGGCTCGACGTCCTTTGTGGCCACTCGACTCGAATACTTCTTTGAAATTAAATTATTTAAAAGAAAAATGTGAGTTTAGTTTCTACCATGTTATACTGGTAGTCAGGCTGCTGGTACAGTGATTAAATTTTCCACTATAATAGATACTGCTACAAAGGTTTCGTATCGTAAAATTTGTTTTGTATTGCGGAACAAACATCCAAACATCTAAATATATTTTCACATTTATAATATTAGTGTGATAATATGTATAAAGTTGATAATTGCAGTATACGTTAAAGTTACATTTTGTTTTGCTGTAGACAATCTCTACGAATATTCGTAGCAAAAGTCTACGATTTCGTAGCAGACCGACAAAATATTAATTTCAAGAGCAGATTCTCTTATTTCGTACTTATGCCCGCTATTATAAGGAATCTTGTAACAAAAATCTTCTCAAAGGTTTGAAGAACTTTGTATCTACGTGAAAAAAAAATGGAAAAAAGGTGATCGGCAGTTGTTTTTTTACTATGAACGCGCCAACTTTGAGCGGTGTCGTATATTTTAGGGTCCCCTTAGGTTTGTTATCGCGCCGGGCCCGTACGTGGGTCCACCGAGTGCACCGTAAATTGTCCCTACAACAACCTTTACTGTTGTATAGCTACCGAACCCTTCATGGGATATCTGAAGGGCGTATACAATCAGCTATTTCAGGGGTGGACGAAGCGCGTGTTTTTGTTAAGTTTAAACCAACCTTAATCTTGAAAAACCTAAAGAAGAAAGGAATGTAAACATGCGTTCTTTTTATTCGCGTTTAGCACCTGAACATGAAGAATAAAATATACGATGTTTGAAAACTGGAAATGAAGATTACTTTTGTTTTCCTTGAGGTGCAGGCGGAGACCACTTCTTTCCAGTTACTACGATCCCAACATGCTTTTTTTTGACATACATCATTTTGGTCATGCATTATTGTCATTTATTAAGGTAACCTGGTATCTGTAATAATTGGTCAAGACTTTTTTGTTGTTTAGGTGAGTCCGCAACCATACCAATATACTGCTGATATTTTTCCACAAAGTCATCTTTTAAATGTTTGGAAAGATGATGTTTTAATCTAGAAAAATCAAACTTGGGCTATAAGTCAAATGTAATCCTGATTCTTCTGATAGTCTACTAGCTATGTCAAAAGTCGTAAATAAGTTGTCAAAAGAGACAACGTAAGGATTGTGTCAGCTCGACAAATAGACTTGTTTTACTACTCGCCGCTTGAAGTGACTCGTCTTTGTCGATTGCCGCTTACAAGTTGCATTTCTTCTGTTTCTTGGAACAGAGAGACTATTTTGTCATCATCGTTTATAAGATAAAAATCACGAATGATAAAAATATTGACAAAGACGTGAAATAATACTTTAAGACTAGCAAAATTAAACTGTTTTATTATTTTCGAGAAAAATTGTTTAAATTAAATCTAGCACCTGTTTTCATGTTTGGTTTTTTATAACCATGATTTCAGAGAACAACATCTTATGTTTTTACTATTTTTAGTGATTCATAACGCAGTCACATTAGAACAGTATAAAATCCAAAGTGTCTAACCTGATCTTCCTGTGTTCTTTGAAAAAGAGAAAGGCGAAAGGCGAAGGACAGATTTCGTTTATATGAAAATGTATGGAGCCACTTTCAATGGACGAAGACGACCAACAATAGCCAAAACAAAACCTGTCGCGCCGCCTTCCGTCAGCCGCGAAATACGAAACTCTGCCTTTATCGTTTTGAGCTGCGTCTTGACTTCCTTGAGATCTTTAATATTTGAAGGCGCAGACGCAGCGTGTGGCTGACAGCTAGATCTGAACCCCACCAGATCCTCTCCTACTTTTAATTGTTCGCTCGGCGGGATGTGCCGGATATTAGTTTCCTGTTTCTTGTTTGATGTGCGGTAGGTATGATATAGTTAGTGGAGCGGTAGTATTTTGTTGTTAGACATCGGAATAATTTGTTTGTTTTATTACAAGCGCAGCTTCATCCAAAACATTAAGCATCTGTGAGTTTTGACAGAAAAATCTACAGGTGGTTCTAGTCACGAAGGGCTATAGCTTTTACAATCTGCTAAATAATACGTAATTAGTGTGTGATCTTAACAAAATGTTTAAAATTATATGTAAATTAGGTTGATGTTCGTCCATCTACGTTACACAGTGCAATAACATCATTTATTCATTAGATGATAGATCCAATCAGGTTTATTTTCAAATTATAACATCGAAAATGATTATATGTTTGTTTTCTTCCTTTATTAAATAACAGACTTTATACACCAATAAATATTTTTTAGCCAGTTCCCACTAATATTATTATTACACATATGAATTACACATACATACACACACATTAATTTTATCCTTCAAACTTTTAAAATATGCCCTAAAACCTCACAGTTCAGTCTAGTGACTAAAACTGTAAAAACAGCAAGAAAACAGTTCATTTTTACTCTAGAGATTGTTGAAGCAAATAAATAGAATCCTTCTATTTCTCGAATTGCCATCTCAACTTTGCAGTTAAGAAGTGGAACTCGCCGTCACAATACTACCTTTTCACAACAACTCAGCCGAGACGGCAAAATTAAACAAGGTATCCAATTTAAAAATGGCGGTGAAGTGTAAGGAGTTTGTCGAGGAAAAAGGTTCTAGCTAAACTAACTAGGTATTTAAAGATACATACATAAATTCACGCTCTTATCCCTAAAAGGGTGAGTAGAGTTACTAAACTTATTACTTAGCTCTGCTTAGTTTGGGATCAGATGGCGGTGTGTGAAGATGTCCCCACATATTTTTATTTTTTTTAAACGTATAGTAGTAAATCTGTTGTTAAAGTTTTTTAAAAGCACGATAGGACAGTCTAGAGAGTTAAAATACAATACATTTATAAAATTGATTTCTATATCGAAATTGATGGGACCACTCTTTTCTAGTCTTTATTGTTGAAATAAGAGTTTTAGTCAGGGTATTGGACCGCCACCATCAGCTAGATCTCTCCCATCTCGCGCGGAGTTAAGCATAAACTTCCGTTGCCGCATCCAGTCGCTACTAAGAATCCTGCTTAATTACTGTTTTACCCATGATGATGATAACGATTTTACATGTCGCAATTAATACCTCAGAACCGCCTCTCCGTCCAATTTGTTAGACGTTAACGAGCTACATCCTAGTGACGTCAGCATTAAAGTAGAGATCTTCCCAAGGATCTCTGGAAAGGCTGACAGCAAGCCGAAGTCAGAAGTGTACAGATTGTTTTGCTAGCGCGCACCCCTTCGGCGGATTGGCTGCAGCGCGACTTCTTAACTCACGAACACTGTGAGAAATAGCGAGGAAGGGATACATTGACGGCAACGATGACTAGCAGAAGATTAGGCTCTTGGATTCAGTACTGAAATAATATAATAACAGAACGGCCATTCACTGCCCTCCGCCAATACATAACACTTCACTCCATCCCGCAGTTCGAGGGCGACGCCGACGACATTGCGGAGAATCGAAATAGCGACTCGACCGTCGTCCGCCACCCAGCGCAACTTTGTGTCATCAAACATATATGGTGTACACAGATAGAGTGCATATTTGTTTTTCTTAGAACTATATTCATTTTCAATGAGAATATGGTTTATTGTAACAAAGTTTGGTTTTTCTATATTAAATATCAGGACCATTATCAGTGATTCACCTTTGTGAGTAAATGGCCTCGATTCGGGATGTCGTTCTCTAATTTTAATTTTAAAATCCAGCTATCCTTTTCGTTTTTATGACCAATGAAAGAAAGGTGATGAACGAATGATATTCATTTGAACGAATGATTACCTAAAATAAGGGCATAGCTGTCAGTATAAAAGTTTTTAAGTCACATGTTTTAAGTGCTCTCTAAAATTGTGCAATTGACACGACCATAAGGTTCAAATTCTATGTTTGACAGCTCTAATATTAGAATGACCATCTCCTGTACCTTTTCAATCTTTAAAAGGTAAAAAGGACGGACTAACTTAAATTAAGGGTTAGAGCGTGACATCCCGAATCGAGGCCAATATATACCTTACCTTAACAATCTTATACAATTTTAATTTAAATAAAGGACTAACCTTCACTCAGCTCATTGATTAAACTATGGAATTAAAACTTTTGTACTGGTTTGACTATTAATTTAATACACCCAACGCAATTATTTAATACACTATAACATTGATTAAACGTTGTATTGAATAAATTGGCTGAGTTTCGTTCAGCCTTTTGTTTGATTGAATGCCTGCGCCCAATGAACGGTCTAGACCAATTTGACGGGCTGCGACATATTATACACCGTGTTTCATTGGTTGATTTTCGTCAAAGAGTATGTTCAGTCCATTAAACAGAACAACTTTCCCCAAGGAATGTGGACTGGCAAATTAAAAAACAATCATCCGCACGTAGTAATCGATCGTATATTTCATTCATCATTCATCGATCAACTGGCCGCGCAGTTTTGTATGAACGGGACATTTTTGTCGCTTTACAGCCTTTGGGGATAATTAATGGACCAATGATATTTTAAGAAAGATACGACATGTTCATACTGCACGCACAACATTCCGCGTTCCGCGACAGATATACATCATTGTATATCTAAACACACGCTATAAGTGCGACAGGAAATAGGCAAAGCATTAGAGTGAAAGAGACAGCTATTTGTAATCAGTACAGCCGCGAATAGTTCGCTCCGTTATCGTTTGGAAACAAACTGTGATTCATTAAACAAATTATAGATTTATCTGTTTAAAACTTAAATATTTTTATACACTTATTTGTGATCCTTATCCCTTAATCTTTTTTATCTTTTAAACACACAGGAAGGCATTTTAAGTTTTTTTTAGTAGGTAGTCGACACGTGCGCTTACAATGACAGGTCACAGCTCGACTGACTGCAGTGGTCACAATTAGGACCAATTCACGGCACGCGTTTCGTGCGTTGGTGGCGTATCTACACTTCTTGTATATAATATCATTGTAATGGGCTGAACACTCCCTTTAACGAAAATCAACCAATATAATTCCACGGTATTACGTAGGTAGTATAACCTTGGAGAATTACTCCTAAACCATGATAGTTTCTAGCTGCTAATAATGCTATCATAAAAAATCATGTTTGCCAAAGGTAGTGACTGTATTGTGTCGAGTTCAAAGTACAATAAAGTATGTAAGTGAAGAATTGCACGCGACTTCGCTCGAGCTGCCAACACGGAGCCAGTTGGTGATCGACTACTTTCACCGCGTTTAGAAATCTATTGGCAAAGTTCAATTTTAGTTTACGGAACTTTTCCTCGTTTATCTTGATTTTGTTTCGTATTTTTAAAAGCTATTTTAAGGACATTTATGTTTTTTACGATAGAAAAATCTAAATGGTTGTTTTAGCCACAAAATAAAGTACCTATGTATTGTTTAATGTCTAGGATAATTTATCGGATAGAATTCGGTTTTGAATTTGATGAATGACATTGTTAGGACGTGATAGGAGTGGAGTGTACAACTTTGAAAAAAAAAACAACATCTTCACATCAAGTTGTGTGTGCAATTGACTTATCCGCATTCACTCTGATTAGAGGAGTCTGATTTAGGGTTAAATTGAATCTCGACGAGGACATTATTAAATTTTTCAAGGAAACTAATTATGTTTTCACTTTTTCAGACGGAATTTGGCTGTGTTATTCAAAAAAGTTGGGTGATTTAGCAAGGAAGGTTAATTTCTAAGTTAATTTATGTTCCTTTGGTAAAGTTTTCTTTATATTTATAATCTGAAAATCTTCATTATCTGTATAATATAACAGCTTCCAACGTAGGGCTATAAGTATTTCGACGTAGGCCAAGCAATAAAAGGGGATTTTTGGAAAAATCGTTCTTATGGAGGAAAAGAAGGTTTAATGTATGAAACTCCATCTTTAAACGAAAATGATGCTCACGAAGTCGAGGGTTGAAATATATGATTTTCAGTTAAGAATATCTGTAGACAAGTAGGTACCATTTCTGGTATCATCATTGCAAGAGTAAATGCATGTTTTAGTTAAACATGCATCGCCTCATTCGCGACTGAGATCAAACCCGATCGCATTCATCATAAAAAAAAGATACGTAAAGGTTACTCTCTCGTTTTAAAAAGTTTTCGCTAACAACAACAAACAACTGCTTTCGACCGTTCAGAATAGACCTGTCACTCAGTAATCCTCAGTTTTTCAGTGGCATTTTACAGGAAGCTTACACAAAACTGAAACGAGTGTTAGTGTCAGAACGCAGTTAGCAATTGTAGCGAAAGAGTCAGTGAAGTAACTAGCTTGGTAAGCGGTCTGATGTGTTTGTGCAGACGGGGGGACATGGCGTGTTGTTCAATGACTTTCCGCTGTTTGGTTAGGACATTTCATGGTGAGGCCTCTCACCCCAGATATGATCTCTGGCAGGCGCAAAGTTTGCTGTATCCTCCATTCGTCCCGCTCTCGGAAAGTCTCCCCACTGGGTGTGAACATCCAAGGACTCCGTACCCAGGTCGGTCGGAGTTAAGAAAACCGTCTCCGACGACAGGGCGAACCTTCGGTGCGTGTGTGGCGCGACTCCGCAGACAACGGCCCACCTTTTATCGTGTCCTGCTTGTCTTGACTCGTGCTTCCTGGAAGTGCTCGTGGAGGCATCTGATGGAGCAATCAGGATGGCGGCATACTGGGCAAATAAAATATAAAATATTTGATGAGCCATCGACTCGAAAGAAAAAGTCAGGCAGGACATTGCCCAAAAACAGATGAATCTGTGCTGCGCGTTGGAAGTACAAGAGCTATGTCAGTGGCTTTAGGTGTCTCTATTCACTGATAACTGTGTTTTTAAGGTCAGTCTGCCTTAAATTCTACACAAGGAAGAGGAAGGTTATGTGAAGTGAGTATACATGCCTGTCTATTCATCATCATTTATCAGATCAGGATGTGCCTATTACAAAGTTAAATCGACCGTCGGTTTCGTAACTGGATAGACATAATCTATAGATATGTATATATATGGGATTAGACCAACGAATGATTAAATTACGTTAAGTATTAATTTTTTAGCATGCTACAAAAACTGTGTATTGCATTTACAAATAAACGATTTATCTATCTACCTATCTACCTAAATGCGATTAATTCATCGAACTTGTGAGAAATTCACTTCAATCACTTGAATTTGGTATGGTTTCACACTTTATTATTTTATCATAACCATACGATAATCGAGTGAAAATCACACAAGCCCATCAAGTAAGTATCTGAAGTCTACGCGCGCATTTTAAGCTAGCAGATAATTATTGAGGTGCTGTTTGGTGGGAAAATCTGGCAAGTATAATGAAGGCTTACAGTACACTATGCCTGCATTTATAATAGATGGTGATCTATCGTACTCAATCCACTCACCTACTAAATCCTGCTAGCAAGTTTTAATAAAGCGATATCCAGGAAAGCTTGCCGCGTACACGTTCCGCGTCAAAGTTGACTCGAAACATGGGTTGCCAGAGACCACATAGAAAAGTAAAAAGAAATAGAACCTATCTTGTATAATGATGAGCCTTGAGGTTTTATTCCAGGATGTTTTTTAATAAACAATAAATTAACGGCTTTTACTTTGACTTCATTAATAATAATTAGTATACTAATAACTTACTTTGATTTTTCATGTCTTGCGGGCAAAACGAATAAATAAATATCTTAAACTCTCTCTCTCTCTCATTCTCATTTTGATTAATAAATATAATATCACCTGATTGATACCACCAATACCAACACCATACACACCACCACCACCACCTGGTTGCATTATTTAAGTAACAAAACAAAACTCAAAAACCCAACTTCAGAATGTTCGTGATTACATATTTCACTAAATCCTCCTACGTGCGAAAGTTTTTCATGTGGCTCGGGAATTTTGCTAATACCCTTCTGGTAACTCTGTTGGAAACTACATCGTCGCAGCGGCTATGTTATCGACACGTATTACACGTGCAAAATTTTCATGTATACGCTTAAAATAATTATGAAGTTTAACTCTTGCCTTTTAAATTTCTCAAAAAAATTTTAGGCAAATCTGTTCAATTGATCCCAAAATATACTTCTCATCAAAAAATCGAAACACCTTGCAAATTTACGTTTTGTAAGGAATAACAGAAAAATGTGTATATTTAGGAATATATGTCAAATTTCAATTGATAGTGAGTAATTAATGATCATATACGATTTGAAAACCTCATATTACTCACTATTAAACGACTGTATTCCTAAATATACACATTTTTCTGTTATTCCAAACATAAACTTGCAAGATGTTTCGATTTTTTTGTATGTGAAGGTGTATATTTAAGTAAATTTTCTTGCTTTATTCCACAAGATCGGAATTGGAGAATCTGTTTGCCTCGGTGTACTGGGAAAAAGAAGCACCTAGTCTCAAATGAATGTTTTTAGTTTTTCTAAGACCCGTTTCTACGATGTATTCTAAATAAAATGCATTCCAGCATAAATAAACGTTATATTTCATTATGCGCTTTACAGATATCACATTAATTTACATAAAGAAAGTAGATAGGATGTTAGGTAATTTGCTCCAACGGATTAGGTTGGAATCTCATTTTCTTATTTTGTCATATTGGTAGGTTATTTGGGCATTCATTATTTTCATGCATTAAAACTATTATTATGTAGAAAAGGTTCTTAATCGATCGATTTTATTGTTTATAAAGGTGGTAGTATGTAACTTATTGACTTAAGTAACTTGTGGAACATGGTGGGCACTGCAAAGTAACTTACAAACTAAGATAGATAGATAGATAGACAGCCTCCGTGGCCGAGTGGTCGAGATTTCGACGCTCATTACGGAGGTTCGGATTCCCGGTGGGGACATTGTCAAGCAAAGATCTCTTTGTGAGACTTTCCCCAGTTTGTTTACGACATTGCAGGCTGAATCACCTGATTGTCCGAAAAGAAAGATGATTCCGTGCTTCGGAAGGCACGTTAAGCCATTGGTCCCGGCTACTATCTAGTCGTTACATGAGCCAAGTCAGTGGCCTTTGGCGGCTCTATAACACTTACACCAGGATTTGTAAGGTTGGTTGTCGACCTTACAACCCACACGATGATGATGATTTGACTTATAAGAAATAACTTGCATATTCTACATATTTATCTTTAAAGAAATCTCGGTAGTTAAACTCTGCATTGATCTGTCAGTTGGTCAGTTTCTTCTTTTAATAATGATATTTTGTTCCAAGGGTGTTGTGAACGTGGCATGTTGAAAAATCCGCACAGCGCGCTGGTTCTGCTCCAAATAGGATCGATTTAATCCTTTTTCAGAGCACACCCCGTTTGTTGGCACACTAACGTGGACACGGCGAGGTAAAGAAAGAAAAAAAAAAAGAAAGTTTACAAAACAAAAGGTCTTCGCAACCCCCTACCAGAGGGGAACTTTTGAAGAGATTAGATAGGTAAGTACATACTTGTTCGTGACTAAGGTGAAGTTTGTTTTGTGTACTTAGTAAAGTTTGCAGTGTACCTACTTGCTTACATTTCTTTACTGTGATTATGCATTGGAGGTAGTACTTCTGGAGACAGAAGAAAACAGAAAAGTTCTGGGGATGCTTTTTTTTCTAAATTATGTTACCTATATTTTAAAGACTCTTGGTATAAAGCATTTGGCGTACGGAAACATAATGTCCGTATTAATTGGGATTTGACTTTGACTTTGTTGGTTGACATCTCAAGACACGGCCATCTGATCACGAACTAAACAGAGCCTATACTTTGGTATCAGATAGATGGTATACATAAATAATTAAATGAATATATTTATATATGAATATACAACATTCAGACACAAAGCAAACACAAATGCTCATCACACTAATGTTTGCCTTAGCTGGGATTCGAACTCGCGACCCTAAGATTCGTAGGCAGGTGTACAACCAACAACAAAGGCTAAAAATTAAAAACGCAGGACGAACATAATTTTATGTTTCGAATGTTACTACTAAAATTATAGCCATTTTGCTATTGTATAATGACTCGTCTCGCCATTAACAAAGCCCCGAGTTCCATTAGTATAACACAGCGAGGGTGTTAAAATGCATCTCCTAATGAAAATGCTCTTATCGAATACCTACCTTCATTCTACGAATTCATACAGGGTCACAATTTTGTTAAGAAAATATAACGAGTTTTTAAAGTTAGAGCCACAAATTCCGCTCGACTTTATTTTCTAAAAGTTGCTTATTTTCTGTTTTTTTTTTTTTTAGCGATATCGATATCTTTTGAAACTGAATGTAAGTTATATGTAATGTATTCATTTATTATTTCATTCTCTACCTATACATTAATTTGTCTTTCTCTTAGCTTGAATATCGAAAACCGCTGGGCAAATTTTCACTGACATAGGGCGTGGTTACGGGCATCCAAAATAATTATGATTCTATATAAAACTGCAACCCTTACTCTTCCCGTGGGTGTCGTAAGAGGCGACTTAAGGTCTATCCACGCTGCTCAGTGCCGTGTCAGGGACGGGGCCGGAAGGGAAGGGTGTGGATAGACCTTTAGGGAGTACACATTGAACAGGGAACGCGCAGCAGCGCTCTCTGATACAGTAACCTTTTAATCTGCGATCTCCAACCCGCCTGCCAAGCGTGGAGATTGTGGCAAAACCCTCCACTTGAGTGGAGGAGGCTCATAATCCAGCAGTGGACTGTAACAGGCCGTTGATGTTGATAAAACTGCTCTAAAAAAACTAATAATTTTCAGAAAAAGAAGGGTAATGGAAACATAGTAGTAGGCAACTATAATGCTAACATTTTTAAGACTATATTTTACCGGATAAATCACATATTTTGTGGCCACTGAAAACGTAAGGTAATTTTTCTCACACATGAAAAATACGAATAGAAAGAATTTTTCTCACACAATTTTTAACATACTTAATTAAAAACATCATTCCTGTTTTACTTAACATCCACATCTGTTATTTGAAAATGCAAGCTGCACTTTTCGAAAACGACTTCTCTCTTTGAAAGCCGTTTCGCAGCTTTTATCAGAAATAATTGCGGTGGATGGTGCTAAATAGAGTTTTTGTAGCCACTAAAATGTGTTTTAAAAACTCTTATCGAGGCTTCCAGTTTGTACAGTAGATAGCAAGTTAAGTATAACACTTGTGGAAATCAAATCAAATTGTTTATTGCAATTTCCTTTTCTTCTTCTCCTTCTTCATTGTGTGGGTTGTTAGGTCGACAACTGAGCCCACGATGTGGGTTAATCGACTTCACACAACCTTTACGCTGTTTACTATGTCATCATCATCATCAACAGCTCATATACGTCCCCACCGTAGGGCTCGAGCCTACCCTGATTTAGAGTGATTAGGCCTTAGTTAGCAACGCTAGCCCAGTGCGAATTGATCGTTTTCACACACAACCTTTGAATTTCTTCGCAGGAGTGTGCAGGTTTCATCATGATGTTTATTTACTATGTACCTATGAGAGATATTTTTTTTACACTTTTCTGTTCTACCTTTTATCTTGGGGAAAGCTGTCTTTTTTATAATCTGTCTTTTTTATATAATATCAGTAGAGTTTAAATTCGATGCAGACGGGTTCTCGAATGGAGACCACGTCTCGGGAAACGTAGTGTGGGAAGCCCCCCTGCCAGGTGGACTGAGAAAGGTTGCTGGTGGTGGCTGGATGAGGAAAGCGGATGATCGTGCGCTTTGGCGTGCCCTTGGGGAGGCCCACGTCCAGCAGTGGACTGCAATAGGCTGATTGATTGATTGGTTGATTAAATTCAATGTAAAAGAATACTCGGTTACACGATATCGAATCTTTTAGTTTTCGCTTTAACGGTATGTATACATACATTATATAAGTGTAGTATTTATGTAGAAGAAGAAGTATTTATGTGCCTTTTTTGTACACAAAATACTCAATTTTTAATATTTTTTACTTCTGGCTATACCTGCCGTAAATAACCTAATTTAGGCATACAAAAACGGGCAAAATGAGCGTATAAAGCAAAGCCATATTCTATTGACCCGAATATCCTGATACATGGTGCAATCCCATAAAAATGAAATATTGATCACGCGTGATACGATAACAAAAAGCTTTGACCTTTGATTCAATAAAAGCTAGAGATATGTTACATCATCAACAGACTACGTCCCCACCGAGAGGCTCAAGCCTACCCTGAATTAGAACGATCAGGCCTTAATCGACTACGCTGGCCCAGTGCGGGTTGGTCGACTTCACACACAACCTTTGAATTTCTTCGCAGGAGTGTGCAGCTTTTATCACGATGTTTCCCTTCACCGTAAGAGATTATGTTCATTCGACGCTAATTAATATTAATAAAATAAACCGTAATAATGGAAATTATTTATTGGTTTCTTAAACAATGTTGTTGACTTGAAGCATTATAAAAATGCTACAAACACTTTTGTAAAATAAAATAAAATAAAATAAAAAATAAACTGATTCGAAAACAAAACATGAAAAAGAAGCACAAGAGCCATTACATGTCGTACGCCGGCGTCGATCTCGCTACTTGAAAATGTAAGAAATCGGTCTTGGGAGGTAAAGTTATTTATAAAATACGCTACTGCGTATACAGCATTGTATTCTTAGAAAAATAGCAACATTATATATTTTGCGTACCTACATATTCATTACCATAAGTGACTATATCAAGTCGACGACCAGTTCCTAATTCTTAATTTTCCACGTGTGTAATTTTGCAAATTATTATCGGGACGAATTCTTCTTTATATCAGGTAAGAAATAATGCTGGACAAAAATCTTTAAAATCACAAACTTTTTCTTAAACGTGTGGGCAGTTACTTATTCTGTGTGTGGGTTGTAAAGTCGACAACTGAACTCTCAATACAAACCCTCCTGTTTTAGAGCCGCCAAAGGCCACTTACCAATCCACGCTATAGATTGTGCAATAACTACTGACTGACCTACCAACTTTATCTGTGAAATGAACGGCGGCGCTAGCAGTAATACAAAATTGTATTTCAACCAATCAATGATTCAATTTGAATCACGACAGTTTTAAAATTTGACATTACTAATCGTTGCAGTTCCAATTTTGGCTATTTCACAGATTCTATGGTAGGTCTGTACAGCGATCTGGTATGAACTAATCAATCATACTATTTTATTATCTATCTCGGTGCTCACATTGCACGCTTTTCCATGACCATGAAGCCATATCTTTAGTATTTTCAAAATCAATGAGTGGCGCCTCACGTTTCTTTACACGCTCCCGTCGATTGGAAAATTTAATTTGGCTTACACTGTGCGCACGCGCTCCGTCCCTGCGGAGTGATTCCCGAACAAAACATGGCTCGGTGTATCAGATATTTTAGAGTTATTATAAATGACGTACCTATAAAGCTAAGCATTAATTAATATTGCTTGTTGCAGTAGATCCATACATAAGCAAATTTACAGTCTGTGGTTTAAACCAATGAGAATAAACATCATAAATTATAAAGACTCCACTATAAATAGGTAAAGCTAAACATTCATTAATATAGTGGGCGGTTGCAGTATATATAGCAGTAGATCCATACCTACGAGTATATATAAAGAAATTAGTTGAACCCAAGTATTTTTTTCATTTTGCTGAAATAAAGAGTAAACACAATATTTGATAGGCGTCAATTACAATTACAAAAATGCATAAACTCCCTAAGTACCTACTCAAAAACATGCATTTTTTAGACAAAGTCCGTTTTTTGTATAGATCACTAATATGTAATTTCAAGTTTTAGCCTTAAATCAAAAAGTATGGAAAGAGTGAACTTGAAATGCTCAAATTTTTCTAAATCTACGACAGAAAGAATAGTTCTGTACTCTTGTTCTGTACCATCAAATGAAACTGTAAACAGTAATTTAGTTTTTAGTAAAATGAAATGAAATGAAATGAAATTTATTTGCTGCAAACACGGTAACAAAATAGATTTTCACTTTTATAAAATAGAACATGCGTGTTGCGCCATAATATGGCGTGCAAATGTCAATGTTAAGCGTTTCTAATTAAAAATGAACAATTATTATGATTATTAACAATGATTATTATGTCAAAACAATTAAATAACATTATGTCAAGAAGATACTTTAAATTAATTACAATAATACCATTAAAATTAAATAAAATTGTCAACTGCAATAAAATAACGCTCACTTAATTATATAAAATGTCATTGCGAAAACTGATAATTTAAAAATTCGTCAACATTGTAAAAACAATTGTCTACAAGTATCTTAAACATAGTGGTTTTAAATTTCGATTCAGACAGAGATTTTATATTATGAGGCAACACGTTAAACACTTTTATAGAACAAACCAGTAAGTACAAACCACTAAGAATAAACCTCTAAATTACAAGACCCCCCTATCAATGTTCTCTGTGCCAAAAGCTCCTGCATAAAAATGGGTATCAGGTACCACCTGAATTAGCCATCCACTTGCACTGAGGACCAGCTCGCCAAACCTTGACAGCACTCATTAGGAGTTTCCACGCGCGACGAATAAGTTTTTAATTTAAACGTATGCGACGCAGATGTAGTGCTACTAGAGAATATACTAGAAATGTTTAGAATACACGCTCCTTATGTTGCATTACATTTGCCGATTCGTGGTCTCGTTAGTCCTTTAGAACGTTTTTTTTTTAATGGCTTTTCTGGTTTGCTGTACAGTCAGTGACAATGTGGAACGAAGGTGGAGGTGGTCTATTTAACTTAAAGATTGATATTTCGAGAGATGTTTTTTTATTTTCTTTTTCAAAGATCTTTACACACGCGCAGTCTAACCTAGAATCAGTTCTCCTTTTTTTCAAGTCAAAACTTATATTCCAAATTCAAATAAATCCAAATGTTTACGGCCAGCAACAGCCAAAGAGGCAAAGAGGTATAGGTATGTACACATAACTAACACAATGTCAAGTAATCAGTTTACCACGATGGGTCCGTTTTATAATGATTTGACGGCTCCGTAGCCCTGGTGATAGTGTATCTGCCTCCGACGCACAGGGTCGCGGGTTTGAATCCCGCCCAGGGCAAACATTTGTGTGATGAGCACTCGTGTTTGCCTTGTGTCTGGTTGTTGTTTATCTATATATGTATTTATCTATTTATGCAATGTATATCAGCTGTCTGGTACCCATAGTACAACCTCTGCTTAGTTTGGGATCAGATGGCCGTGTGTGAAGATGTCCCACGTATTTATTTATTTAACGAACTGCGTTGAAATCGCATTCTAGTTCTGAGACATGACGTAATAGGCAACCTCCAACTATGAATTTTAAAAAACCCTGCACAGTGCAAACGCACTAGATGAATTTCGGGTTTTCTTAAGTCATACCATATCATAAGAACCAAGTTTTTATAAAGTGCATTTATTGATTAAGCGCCTCCGCTAGCTTATGAATAACTACCCATGATAACCTGTTTGTTTTAAAAGAATTTACTGAAGCAACACTGCGGACATCCAACCATGTTATCCATCCAACCATATCTATTGTTATTCGGTAGTGTTGACCAAGTAACTATAATATTTTTTGTATCATTCCCTGCAATACAGGCCTAGCCTAGTGTAGGAATCCAACACTGAAATGTAGCACGCATAAATTGTAAACTGGAAATAAATTATTATTATTATTGTTGCGCAACCTAAACCCAAGAGGCCAATTTTCCGTTCGGCTTGTCATGCGTTCATGTCAAACAAAAAAGTTTTGAAAAGTAACCCCTATCCATCAAGCTGATTTTTGACATCGAAAGCTAAGGACCAAGGGCCTCGGGGGGCGTACCCCTATCATAAACTATTAGGGGCTCACGCGATCCATTACTTGTGGGTTGTCTCGTTAAGGGCGGAATGTTGGTAATAGACGAGTGATTTTCTAAGATGATGAGAGATGATTTTCTAAGATGTTCCGTCTACGGCACGTTGTCTGAAAAATAAACCGTTTGTTTGACCTAGATAACCTTGGCCTAAAATTTTGCTACGAGAATAAAAATATGACTATAAAAGTTTTTTTTTTCAAAGCAATGTTCTACGGAATATTTATTTTTATAACGTTTATTTTTAGTTTATAGTAATTTGACACTTACTTTTTTTCTGTTTTGATTTTGACTATATTTATTTTGTTATTGTTCTAATTGACATTTATAAATTGAATTGTTATTTGATTAACGATCATTTTTTTACAAAAGTATGACATAAAAAATAATTTTAACAAAAAAATAGAAACCTCCTTCAAATTACCTTATATGGTTATCTCCACTAAAAAGTAACAAATAAAATAACATTTCAGATGGAACATGAAAAAAAAATATTGCCAATATCCTCAATTAAGTAGATAGGTAGTGTATTAAGTAAATATTTAGAATTTTGTACTTCCTTTTGGAGTCGGTGCCAGCCAAAAACAATTGGCGGAGATATCTAATAACATACATAAAAAAAAAAACAGACGAATTGAGAACCTCCTTTTTTGAAGTCGGTTAAAAAAACAAAAATTGTTAAAATTATATACATAAATCTAAATCTATTTTTTATGTCAAAACTAGCTAATTATACCTACCAAGGACGTAGCTGTCGGTTAAGGAGATAATATTATTAAATAATGTTTATTAATGTTCATTCCAGTATGTCTTTAGATCTAAGTATACCTGTGCTGTGAGGGAACTAGCTAGAATTTTTAAATACGTGCACAATAGACCGGCGGGCGCGCTCAACTAAAATTTCATAGAAAATAACTTTGTTCCCGAACTGGGATCTCATCAATTGCACAAGCTTTGTGAAAGTTCGCCCAGTCTGAAATTTAAACTTTCCAGCTAGGATAAATATTGTATCTAGTTTTTATCTAGATAATCACAGTCTTGGTTGAAGTATTTTAAATTTTTGCAGAAGTGTGATGTGTGACAGGTTATGTGGGAAGTCGACCAACTCACACTTGTCTGACGTGGTCGACAAAAGCCTGCTCGCTTTCCCATATTCTGGGCAGGCTTCAGCCCTTCTGTAATATATAGTTTTAGCTGTGGTTATATATAGGTTGTAAAGATGCAAACGTGTAGTGAAGAAAAACAAGCCCTTTTTTAACATTTTATTGATAAAGAATTTAATTAAATTGAAGTGAGTGAATAGGGGATCGGACTGTTCTTAAATTTACCATATTTTACGAATTATTTTTAAAATATAGATTAGTAGCAGACGATTCGTGAAGAAAAAAACAGAATCGGTTGAAAAACGAATTTACAGTAACGATTTTTTGTATGGAGATTATATGGCGTTACTAACAAAAATCTTTGGGTATGTGCCTCTCTGCCTAATCTTGAATTTCAAACCTAAATTCGGTCAATTTTAAAGATAGAGCAAAACATTTTTTTGTGTTCGATAGCAGAAACTATGAAGTTTGGATATATAAAATAAAAAAAAGTAGTCCGATCTCCTATTGAGAGACAGTGAGTGACAGTCCTTGATATTATAGCTAGTTTAGACTTCAAAATATTATTCTGTAGAATCTTATTTTAATTAAACAGTTAGTTGCAAAAGTTACTACTGCTAAGAACAGATAACCTGGTGCGCAGTACATTAGTGACCATTCACCTTTCCTACACTAGCCGTAACATGAAAACTTCCACTATTTCCTAGAAGACCACTGGTTCCCAAACTTGACAAGTTGAACACTTTGGGAACCAACTTCCGACACTTCACTGTTTCACCTTCGGGCATTATCGTAATCTATAGGTACTTGTAACTTAAGTTGTGCCTTTACTGGCCTTTTGTATCGGTAACTTGTTTCAGTGTTTCACTGTTGAAAAAAAAATTATATCCTAAAACTTTTGACTAATCGCCGACGTAACGGTGTACACCGTGAAATTTACATCGTTTTGTTCCCGCCGTGTAGTGATAGTACCCGTCAAACTGAACAACTTCCAAAATTTCCTGCGACAAAAAAAATTTTTGGCCTCTCCATACAAAGTGAGACTCCCGACCGACCCATTTTTTATGGAGAGACCAAAAATATTTTGTCACAGAAATTTTTTTTTTCGTGAAAAGTTGTTCAGTTTGACGGGTACTATCACTACACGGCGGGAAGAAAACGATGTAAATTTCATGCAGTTTAAACACAGCTGGAGACCTAAGATGACCGATGAAATGCAAAGTATTGCGAAGACAGAGTTTTTTTTTATAAAGACTAAATATATTGTTTAAGTCCTACAGCACGCAAAATTACCTTCACGGTCGATGATCAAACAGAAGTGGAATTTTATAGCATTTGAGAATTAACATTGAAACAATTATAAATGAGAAAGATTTGTTACACTTTTCAAGTACTAGTTTTGTTTTTCATCATCAGACCTGTTAAATCTTTTGACTTCCAAGATTGTCTACCTCAGTGAAACTTCTACGCGCAAACGATAGATGGCGTAAAGTTAGCAGAGGGCGTACAAGTTAAGTAGGCGTCTAGGTACATTTTAATTTTATTTAAATACTAATGCTTACTTTAAGAAAGACAGAAAGTCTGCTTACCACCCGGTATTAAATAAACCGTGTCTCTGTATATGTATGTGTAGTATTTTTTTTTTAATGTTTTATTGTATAACGTTCTCGTATCAAGCCTTATTCTTAACACTACACACACATGCTGTACACATTTGACCGATAGAGTTATAAATATTTCAATTCATTATGTTATAATACTTAATAAAAAAACATGAGTATCAGTGGACTGAAGCTAATTCGAAATAAAATAAACTGGTGTCTATCAATAACAACAAAAAATCTTCTGCTTAGCATTTTTGTACCTGATAAGAACATTATTTGGTATTACTAACAACAAGATTATTATTTATTTAAAACACTCACGTAAAAATGGAAGTTATGTCTTCCAACGTCACGTGTCGTTCAATAATAAAACAAGAGCTTAAATAATAGGAAACGAAGATATAACTACACTAATATAGCCTCCTAAACATAACTAGAGCAGCAGCAGACGTAAGAACAAAAGATGAAGGGTTGATGATGGCTCCTGAGCTGCACTTCTCCGTGTTGTTGAAGGTCGTCAAGGGAGTGTCCTGCAGGTCGTAGCTGGTCAGAACGTTGGCGATCTTCGTTTTGTGCATCGGCTTCAGGTGGGGCGTCCTGGAGAGCTTCCAGAGCTCATCTGTAAACGAAGATACTTGATGAAAGTATCAAAAAAAAGCACAAAAAAAAGTCAAAAAGTCAAATTTTTTTATTCGAATTAGGATTTTTACAAATCATTTTTCGACGTCAAAGCTATCATGGATGGCACGTTCACTACCAGTGTACGCCCTCTGTGGAGAAGAACGGCCAGAAGAAACTCCACAGGAATTGTATCTTTTGTACTTCTCTTTAAAATATATAAAGAATCATACATGAGTCATAATTACAATCTACTCCGCTGATTTGGAACAACAGTTGACCAGACGTTTTTATCATCTAAGTAATCATTTATCGTATAATAGGCCTTAGAACATAAAATAGTTTTTATTTTAGCTTTAAATTGGCTATCGGACAGATTTACAATATCATCTGGTATTTTATTATAGAAGCGAATACAGTTCCCCATGAATGAATTATTAACTGTACACAGTCTAAACTTTGGGTGCGCTATTTTATTTTTATTTCTAGTTTTCTTTTTTTTTTTATTTATATTCACTCTTCGGTATGGTTATGAATAGAAGAAATGCCAATACATTTTTGATAATATTATGTTTGTTAGGAAAAACATCCATGAGTTTAGTAAACATTCTGAGATTCATGGTCGTAATACTAGAAATAAGAATAAACTAGTTAATCATCAGTGTAGACTTGCTAAAGTAAGCACTTCATTTGTGGGGCTCTGTGTGCGCTGCTATAACAAAATACCTGATGAGATCTTAGTTTTACCAGAAAAAAGATTTAAGAATTGTGTAAAACAGACGCTTTTACGATGCTATAAGTTAGTTGATTATTTAAATGACAAAGAGGCTTGGTGTTCGGATGGTCCAGCTCGGCACAGGAAACATTAACAATGTATATTGACTATTGTAAACAATATTTTATTTAGAAATAAAGAAAAGTACAAAAGATACGAGTCCTGTGGAGTTTCTTCTGGCCGTTCTTCTCCACAGAAGGCGTACACTTGTAGTGAACGGGGGCCATCTTGCTTTGACGTCGAACAATGACTTTGTTAAATCTTACTTCGAATTAAGACACTTTTATCTTTATCTAAATCATAAATATGTTTTAAGATTTTTGTGGTTGTTCAATATATTAAAATTGTCACAATTTAAGGTTTGTTACCACGGTTATATTATAAAGATAAAGACAATTTATTTGTTGGAAATAGGTAAAATTACAATAGATCTTAAATTAAACATGGTACAGCCATTTATATTCACGTTATGTATAAACCACGGAGAAAAATACATTTGTTTCCGTGGTATAAACAATAAGGGATTTGGGTTTGGCAACCTGTCATTATGTGCACTATGCATATTTTACCGGGACCTAATTATAACAATTTTATCAATCGCGATTTTTTGTTTCCTCATGCACTCTAGCATTTTAAGGAATGAATTTTTTGCAAAAAATGCAAGACTTGTATTACACACATACCATAATTTTACGCCTATTAAGAAGCTACGATTGAGATGACTACTCTTTTGTTTCGTATTCTTTGATCTATCAGTCTCTTTATACAAGGTTGGCCAACAAAAGAAAACAAATTTGCCGTTTTCATGTGATATGTTGTTTTTCAATAGAATATACCTAATAGTTTAGATTGACTAAACCTTGGCACTCAAGAGAGTACCTATTCCTGCAGTAAGTTTTCGGTACTCGAAGCACCAAGTCGACCAACCCGCACTCGGCCAGCGTGGTCGACTCCTTAGTCTAAGGTCTACTCTCTCTTGTTCAAGGTAGGCTCGAGCCCCTCGGTGGGGACGTATATGAGCTGTTGATTATGATGACTCGAAGCACGAGCTTCTATTTTGAACCTAGTATTAATTCACTGTATTACATGATCATGATTCGATCTCCATTCCATTAAAGTGATGGTAATTATTAAATTTTTAATACATTTGTATTTCTTTATCAAGCACACACTTAGATTATCATCCATATATGACATATTTATCAATTCTTATGAAATTCGCTCATTAATTAAATTGCAGATAATACTAAACAGCTTAAGTCCTCGTAAATCTTTAATAAGAAAGTCTTGTTCTTGTTTCTCTTATCATTAACACGAAATAATTTGTTCTTAAAATGAATGAATCAAAATTATAAAATCTATGCAATAATAAACAGATAATAATGAATATTCCTTCTGGACATATACTTATTGAGCATTGATTTTACTTATACACACACACACACACACACACACACACTTCACTTACTGACTTTTACTTATACTTATTTCAAATTCTTGGATAGAGCGAAAAGGTTGAAAAACCCGCAGTCTCACTCAAGAAGCACTCAAGTGACAAGTGAGCACTATTTGCTCAGTAAGGAGATTTTTCATCACTAAGCCCTGCCTTCCTTAATTTTTACATTTACGAAAAACTAGAAAGGCCTTGACGAAGGCACCTCAAATGTACAGGGAAACGACTCATGAAGAAAACAATTAAAATAATTGATTGGAGTGATCATGCGGCTTTCCGTCCGAGTGCGTACGACCTCCATCCAACCAGCAAATTGTTTTGTTAATCTGCTAGACTGCATTATATCATGGTTGTTATTATTATAGCTTCTAATATATAAAGGACAAGAATATTTTGTAGATTTTTTAGATATGGTTAATTTCTCATCCAGATTTTATTTCTAATAATTTCTTCTATTCACCCAACATTCAATTCAATTCAATTTATACATACTCAATAAATAGCTGTTACAAATCAATACGTATATCGTATATCTACTGCCTCTGAGCCAGTGTTGGCATCAATGGATTACCTTTTAATCATATTAATCATTTAATTAAATAATTCGATTGAATTCAATCAAGAATTAAAAAGAAATCGTAATCGCGATTTATTCAAGTAATAGTCAATCAATAATTGTTAATTTGATTAACAAAAAAAAACTATTAATATAATTATTAAATATAAATAAATAATATAGCGTAAAACATAGTCATACAAATTAGGGCATTATCGTTTATTCCCAGTCCTTACGGGAATTATCACTAAGTAAGTAAGTAAATAATTTATTTCCTTTACAAATATGTTTACAAAATTTGTTGTTTGCTATAATATTAGACTAATGAGCTATTAATATTTGTAAAGGCTGGAGCCTAAACTAGGATAACCTGTGTTTTAGGACTCCAGGCCTCCATTTACAGTAACATATGGTTAATATTATTATAGAATGTAGGTATGGTGACAACATTGACTTTGAAAGGAAAAAGGAAAAAATGATCTAATCAAAGAAAAATAAAAATAAAAACTGGAGATGAAAAAATAAAAATATGAATAACAAAATGAATGTTTCGTGCGTATATATATATATGAGTGTGTGTGTATGCGTGTGTGTCGGTGAGTGTGCGAGTATGTGTGTGTGTGTGTGTTACTAACATTATTTATAAACGATACCAGACCAGACCAGATATTGTCGTATAAATTTATTTTATTTCCATGATTGGGTTACTGCAGGATGAGCTCTGACAGATTAAAATTTTAAAATATTTTTAATATTATTTCATTTATTTATTTATTAAGTAAAATTACATACTGTTTAATTATAAAATAAGAGGTGAAGTTACTTTATTTTTAATTATTAGCTATTACGGTCCTTAAACTGAATATTATATAAAAAAGTTGTTAACGTCGTATGAAGAATTTCTAAGCTGCCAGAACTCATCCTATAATAACCCAACTTATAGTTCCAATAGTTGTTCAGTTCGGTAAGTGGTTTAGTTTGGCAACTAAACAACCCTAACAAACTGAACAACTTTAATAAACGGAATGACCTTAACAAATTGACCCATGTTTTTTCTACAGTCAAGTGAAAACATTACGAAACTAAGTAATTATTTTATGTTGACCAGAACTTGTTACTTGATCGCAATGTGGATTAACGATTGACGATTAGATTAAATTAATCGTTAATAATAAAAAAACGTTAATCGGATTAACTTTTTGCCAACACTACTGCTCAGATCAAATCCCTTGCAGTCAAAAATAGCGTACCATTACCCCAAATATAGGTATCTCAATCCAAAACAAATCTTCCTGTGCTTTGTCGACTCGTTCCTAGGGTTATCATTCGTGAACTCATAAATAAGAAACAAATAAATATAGATAAGCACGAGTAGCTGTATTGGTAGTCACAAACCTTCGTTATTTTGTGTGAAGTAGAAAAGCCACGGTTCTAAAAAGGTATTACGTACAGGTTTTATCAAGTGGCATAAGCAAGACATAAGAGAGAGGACACAGGTATTATAATCCAATCAAAAACATAGTACTTACAAACACTGCTATTTCCATCATCCATGTCGTAGCAAGCAAACACGACAGCATAATGCTCGTAGTCCAAGGCTAGGAATGAGTATTTTTCAGTCTTCTTGTCTGTAAAAATAACAATATCTGTGGCTGTATTTTTATTATTAAGTGACATAGGCACTACGGATACGTTCCTACCTTATTACCTTTCAAACTGAAGGCATAGTTACTATTGACCATAATATTTCAAATCGAACTAATATTTACTGACAGGGTTCCTATTTATCATGACACTAATAACAATAATGTTAGGTACTGAAGCCTGGCTAACACATTCTTAAAAAATATATATTTGGTTTTGACTAAATATACCTACCTCATTTATTATTAAGAAATTAATCGTGAATATACAAGCGATGAAGTTATATAAGTAACATCTAATCACATTCATCAACAGCCGAGGGGCTCGAGCCTACCCTGGAGTAGGGCGATCAGGCCTTAGTCAACCACGCTGGCCCAGTGCGGGTTGGTCGACTTCACACACGACCTTTGAATTTCTTCGCAGGAGTGTGCAGGTTTCATCACGATGTTTTCTTTCATCGTAAGAGCGTCGAATAAACGTACATATGAATTCGAAAACACATTGGTACGTGGTGGGTATCGAACCCGCGTCTCCCGGACGGGAGGCAGCGGCCCTAGCCACTAGACCACCGACGCTCTATAATCTCATTATACTATGTGAAAAGCTGTAAGAGACAACACATACAAATCTTACCTGTGTAAGTAACAGAAAGCAGATCGCCTTCAGTGCTATTACTGTCAGGATCGAAGGTCAACTCAACGGAGCCATTGTAGAAGTTAGCAGTGTTGTTGTTATTCCAACTGAGAGAGACATCGGTAGTGTTGTCGGTCTTGTGGCTAAAGACAACCACAGCACATTCACCTTCGAAGTTCATGTCAGAAGCGATTGCGATGAAGTACCATTTTCCATCTAACTGTTGATTGTTGAAAGATACGACAGCTTTAGTGGCAAATCCATCGAATATTAAGTACAAGGGGTCATACATTATGCTTCTATCCTTTTTATTCAGTTGTTCAAGCATATCAACCCTTATCATGGAACATGTATAAATTAGCACGTTCCAATTATGCATGTAGGATACAGATATATTTAAGAATGTAGATATACTCGCATTCTTAAAGGGTAGAGTCATTAGACAAAGCTATATAATGATTAAGGATACATTTTCCTTTAAGTTGAAACTATTTACGAGTATATTTATTATTGTATTCACTTTTTAAATAGTTTACTGCAAAATACCAAAATAATTACATAACATGAAAAAAAAAAAAAAAACCTCTTACATTTTTCAAATCCAGCTCCCTTGGAGCCACTATAGGACAAGTCACATTTTGAACAACCGATTCGACCTTGAAGACACATAGTGCTAGAACCACACTGAAAAGTAACATCCTAGGATCTGATCTGAATAACTATTTAACTGCAGTATCGCTCTACGGATGCCTCCAATCAACTGAGAAGTGTTGTAAAAAGTGACGTCCTTTATAGAGTCAATTGTTTTTGCTAGTGAATTTTACTGTATTGTGTTGTGCTTACTATAAAATGTTTTTGGTTCCGGATTCTTGCTTTTTATATTGAAAATTCTAAATTAAGTAAACAAACGAGATTTTTATTTTATTTTTTGTTTTCTTCTACTTTAGAGAGTACTTATAGGCATTTTTATTTGGTAGATTGATGATCTGATTATGTTTTCAGGTATCTCACATCTGAAAGAAATACCTTCCGAAATACGCAAATTACCCTTTATGTTTTAGAAAAACAATTAAGTATACGAGATAAAGCGTGATGATTATTGATGACAAACTGTTATAGCTCTAGGTTAATAGTTGTTGCTCGTTTAAAATTATAACAATCAATAGGATATCCTCATTTTTTGTATAAACTTGCAGAACAATATGGCTCGTGACTATGTCTCAATCAGAAGTTTTAACTTGAAGGCCTTTAGATTTATTAAGAAATACCTAACACTATTTTTATTTTTAGAAGCAAGTTTTAGTAACTGTCGCAGTATAGGTGGTAATATAACACCTTAATTCTTAAGACCCACGCGATTTAGTCATATAATAAAATAGATTACCTACTCTCATTACGTCATCCAATTTGGTTCCTATTTTTAGCACCTTCTCTACCTACAAAATATGTCTATTTATTATGTATTAGTTTGGCAGAGAGTATTTTCGCTTGGGCTTGATTTCCAATTGAATATTTTTTTTTGTTTTAGTATCGCTAGAGTAATCGTTACAGAGTTTTGGTATTTATTTTACGATACCAGCAAATATCTTTTTTCTTTCTCTCTCTCTCCCAATGAAACTGATTATTAAAATATGTTACTCCTTTGTTAATTAATAAAAATAAAGAGATACTCAAATCAAAAATGCCTGATCATCGAATTTGCTAAGAACTGTTTTATGAAATTTTCATTGATGTTGTTTATCAAATAAACACGCACAAAGTCTCATAAACTGATAAAGATAGAGATAGTCTGACCGTTCAAGATAAATTTTAAGATAAATTAAAGAGATAAATTTTAAGATCAGTACTTTAGAGACACGGTGAAGCCGCATAAATACAAGTATTTTGTGAAGAATTACAAAATAAAGGTATAAAAAATAAAATGTGGAGTGTGAAATTGTTTGAGGTTTTAGCAATTTTGATCAGTTTTAAAATATGCAGAGCACAAGTTTTGCAATTTGGTGCCTGCAATGATGTAGAAACAATGAAATACTTTGATTTGGAAAAGGTATGTAAGTAGGTTACTCTACGTATAAACTTACAGCATGATACCAACGAATACTACATATAATTCGTTGCATTATACTAGGAAATAACGTATGAAAAATAATATTATAGCAATCAAATTGTTTTTGATATCATTATCATCTTCAGATTCCTTGTCTCTATTCAGTCTCTCCCTTTTATTTTGTTTGCCAGTGTTTTGTTTATGCTTGTATGAGCTTTTGTGTTTGTTATTTGTTACTTTCAATAATGTTTTCACTTTTCCTTTGTATCGTACAGTGGACAGCACATCAAGCTATACATTTCTGTCGCAAGCTACGAGTAGACGTTATTTTACCAACGTGCAAGATGTTTAGCTTGATGAGCTGTTTACTGTACATCTAGTAGGTATTTACTTATTGGCTATTATTTTCAGTTTCTAGGCAAATGGTATGAAATAGAACGTTTCCCTACGTGGTATGAAGAAGATGGGTATTGCGCATACAAGTTTATCAACCAATGTGGGAGGAGGATAGAGATAGAACATGGGTTCGTGAGAGACGAGATACAGTATGTTCTACATGTCAACAGTTCATACACTCCCGGAGATGATGCTATTTTTGAAATAAATAAAAGTAATGTGGGTACGTATAACAGTGATAGAAACGCATGGTATAGGGGTGGACAAAGATTTAATATATAGTTGTCATCAGAGAACAAATCCTTTGCTACAGATTTGGGTATGTTATTTAAATACTATCAGTATAATTAGATATAAATTATATATACCTAGTAAAGTTATTTTGACGAAAAGAAAAAAAATAATAACGTACCTATGTCAACCACTAAAAACAATTTATTTCATTATTTCGTATCTTTAAAATTTTATCTTCCGTAATAATTAGTAATATAGGTAGCCCTATCAAATTACCTTTAAAGATATAATCTTTTTGTGCCTATCGTACATTTTTTTAATTATATATTTCAACTCACTAACATCAAAGAAGGTAGATCTTTAACAATTTTGTATCGAAACTACCTTAAAAATACACAAACGCAAAACAAAATATTTAATACATACATACAATATTATGGTCACGCTTCTATTTCCGAAGGGTTGAGCAGAGCTTCGGACCATGATGAATAGAAAGCAGAATATGCTACCAACAATATTAAATTTTCATTTCTCGAGTTATCGTATTATCCTTATTTTCAAAAATTAGTCACACCTAGGAAGTAGTACCTTACACCTAGCTGCTTTAGTATCTTCTTGTGATGACTGTTGTTTTTACAGATCCTGTAGGACTTCCTCTATCAATCATTACAACTGACTATAGCAATTATGCAATTGTTTATGGCTGCAAAAACAGTAAACTTTTAGGTATCAGCATCAAATATAGTGAGTATTATTTTAATTTCGTATTTATTCATTACGAAAATAAACTTAACGTAATTATCGATTATTTACTAATGTAGATAAACTTATTTTATGAAACATAACACAATATTAAGAATGTATTTAATTTTATAAGATCATCATTATTGTATATAACTCAATGGAAAATCTTCTGCAGTTTCAGCCTGGATCTTATCAAGAGAACAAACGCTTTCTAAAGAAATTTTGGACCAGACACATCAAGAATTAAACTCAATACCCAATGCCTATGTGGCTTATTTACAATCTGTACCACAGGCTGAGAGTGATTGCAGTTTTTCTTGGACTGCACATGTAAACGCCGAAGACAAGGAAGTTAACAATTTTGATGATGATATTGGAATAATAAAAAAATAATAAATATGGGTCTGATGTTTTATTGATTCCAGTTCGATTACTTCGATTTATCAGTAAGTTACAAACTAAATCCATTTTTAAATACTTTATTACATACAAATATTTTTTTATATACCTACATACACATCTTTTACTTACTGCAAAAACGCTTACATCTTGATGGTTTTATATTGGCACTGGATATCTGAAACTCGTAGGTTCAAAAGGCACATCTTCATAGTATTTAGGAGAGCATTTGGAAGTATCGTCTTTTACAAGTTTGCTATTATCTACTCCAATTTGCTGCAATGGCTTTGTTGCCAACTCTTTTGAAACTTCATTCAGGATCTGATTTCTTGAGAGAATCCATACGTAGACTGAAATTATAGTACATTGTTATACGAGGGGTGAAAGTAACTTATTTAGCGCCGAGACGGGGTTTGGGGCCTGAGCGTAGTGAAGGCCCTAATAGTTCGAGGCACTAAATAAGTCTTTAACCAGAGGTAAACACTGTGCTTTTCATTACGAATAAAAGGAAAGTAAAAATAAAAACACGAATCAGCTAAAGAAAAAATTAGTTCTGACTTCCTTATCTGAATCAGATGAACTTATTGTAGACCAAACCCTACAACTCAAGAAACAAATGATAATCACTGCTTTCCCGCTTATTTTTAGCTTTTGAGCCATTATTTTTCATTTCCATTATTGAAAAATGGTAAATATTTTGCCCAAATCTATCTTATTTTAAAGAAATAGTAGAAAGTCAATTATAATAAAGTCATTTAAAAAATATATGTTCTTTAATTAATACTTAACTTAAAGTTATTTAAATTTAACATTGCGCTGTAATTGAGTGGCTGTATAGAAAGATGGAACATAGTTCAATAGAAATGTGAAATGAGAACTAGTTTTTTTTTTATAAATTGACAGCTGTCAGTTGAAAACGATTCTCCCACCGGGCTGCAAAGTATAACCTTCAATCCGCTCCTCAGGCAACTTCAGTGTATGAGTAATGAAAAAATATTTTTGAGTCTTAAATTTCTAAAAGATTGAATTATTACAGCCTCCGAGGTCGAACGGTCGAGCGTATGAATCTCATTTCAGAGGTTCCGGGTTTGAATCCCAGTGGGGACACTGTGAAACGAAATATCTCTTTGGTAGACTTTCCACAGTTTGGTTAAGTTTTTCAGGCTAAATCAACTGATTAGGTATCCGAAAAGGAAGATGATTACTTGCTTCAGAAGGCACGTTTAGCCGTGGATCCCGGCTACTATCCACGGAAGTAGTCCGGACACGAGCCAAGTCAATGGCCTTTGACGGCTCTATAACACCAACACTGGTTTGTAAGATCAATTAAAGACCCTGCAACCCATTCCCAAAAAAAAAAAGATAGGAACTTCAAAACACAGTAATATACTTACTAAAATGTTTGTCGATTAGAGGACTGTACTGGCACGTATATACAGTCGCATAATAGTTATTGTTTGTAGCTAACACATGAAAATTGTACCTCCTTGTTTTCACTGTAAAAAAGTATATACGATATTATATTATTGGTTTTTGACATAATGCTAGATGGCGTTAGGTGCCAATATTTTTTATATTTTTTAGGGTTGTAGATTTCACAAACTTTTAACAATTACCTATGAACATTGATATCATTTATGATACCTGAACTTGATATTTAAGGTTTTTACAAAGCCAAGTAAAGGCTACCATGTCGATAATTTCTTCCAAGCAGGAAATTAACAATTATAGCTGATAAATCATTTTAAGTGAGAAATATACGAAATTCTGACACTATGACACTCACATCTTCTAGGAGCATTCTCAAAGATAAACGTGACATCTAATTTGGACGCTTCTTCAATATTCGTGGGTATCTCAATCTTTCCAATGCTGAATCTGTGAAACAATCCTCTGTCAACCCTGGACTGGTTCAAGTACACTCCTGTTGGCTTCGTGATGAGGTCGATATTGACACACTTGTTCAGAGATTGACCGTCACTGGAGTAATAGTAGGCCTGGTACCATTTGCCGTAGAACTGAAAATGAAACACGAAAAGATGTTTAATTACAATAGGAAAGCAAATAGTTTCAATTAATTATCAACTACTATACGCTTTGCTGCAAGGAACTCTGTAAACTGAGTTTTCCCTGCATTCGGTTGGCATTTAAGAAAATCAAAATAAAATCATTTTATTTCCATAGGATGTTGTTACATCACTTAGATTCATCAATACATTTTTTTGGGTGAATGTTGGAAGAGATCATCGAAGAAACTCCACAGTCGTCGCATCTTTTGCGTTTCCTTTTTTAAGAAATCGTACGGTCAGGTAAAAAAAAGTGGTTTACCATTTTTGAGTTTCTTTGTTAATGAAAATTTTAATAAAGTTTGTACCTACTCGGTATCTGACAGATTGCACATGAAAATTATCTCTTGTTATATAAAATTTGCAAATGACATTCAACCTTAGCGCAGTAAACTAATTGTTTGGCCAACTGTTCACCATTAGTGTTTTCATTTACTAGTTTTGAATTAATCAGAACATTCATTTTATATCACTTTTCATCAGTAGAGAAGAGGCATAACAAAAGTTTATTTTGTTTATTTTAGTTTTCATTGTTCTTACCACATAAAAATAAAACAAATGGTGGACAAAACGACGTCTGATAAAAAGTCAGTAGTTCAAATTTAGATATAGTTATGAAAAGCCAATTCAAATTAAATGTCAAAAACAATAATAATAGACTTTGATGACTTTTGGGGGTTTACAATGATGCAAAACACCTTTATAGTAAAAAATAGCTGGATTTAATGAGGAAATCTACAAATTGCGACCGTACACACACAGAGGTCAAGTAAAAAAAAAAAAAAAGTATATCTATATCTAAGTACAGTGTCCGAGCCAGTATCGATCGCGATCGTTCAGCTAAACCGCGGCAAATTCAAATGCGCAAACATCCCCCCCGGCGTTGAAAGCTCCGACTTTCAACAATCTTCAACTGGAAGAGGGCAAATCTTGCTAAAAGCTCTGCGGATGATGCCAGTAGACGTCTTAATATCTGCCACACGGTTGACACCATCTTGACCAGGAATGACTGCGGTAATACGACCCATCTTCCACTTCAAAGGCGGCGTATTGTCCTCCTTCACCACCACCATGGTGTCTACTGACAAAGGGCTGTTTGCAACACGCCATTTGGTACGTAACTGCAACTCTCCGACATATTCTTTATTCCATCGCGTCCAAAAGTTCTGTCGAAACTGTTCGATGCGCTGGTAACGATTCAGAAGATTTGCATTTGTGTCCTGGTATGTAGGAGAAGGTAAAGTCGTCAGCGGTCTTCCTACCAAAAAATGGCCTGGCGTCAAGGGCTGGAGATCATCAGGGCTTGATGATAACGGAGTCAAAGGGCGTGAATTTAGCACGGCTTCAATTTGGACGAGTACAGTGTTTAAGTCTTCGTAAGTTAAATGACAATTTCCCAGCACTCTAACTAAATGATGCTTGACACATTTGACACCCGCCTCCCAAATGCCACCAAAATGTGGAGCGTAAGGTGGTGTAAAGTGGAAATGTATACCTTCATTGGACACGTTCTCAGATAAAGAGCTACCTTGAGTTTTTAGAAATTTAGAAAGCTCATTGCATGCACCCACAAAAGCAGTGCCATTATCTGAAAAGATATTTAAAGGTTTGCCTCGTCGAGCTATAAAACGACGTAAGGCAGATAAGAAACAGTTGCTAGTTAAGTCACCCACCAGTTCGATATGTACAGCTTTAGTTGTGAAACATACGAAAAGTGCAATATACACTTTAACTTGTTTAGAGCCACGACCCTGTCTGCTAAGAGCGAGTAAAGGGCCAGCATAATCAATCCCAGTATTCTCGAACGGGTAACCACCAGATTGCAAACGATGTTTAGGTAAATTTCCCATGATTGGTGCGACAGTCTGACCTTTGATCCTGCTACACTTAACGCAGTTACGATAACACGCACGAGCCAAATTCCTACCACCGATGGGCCAAAAATGTTCCCTAATTGATGCTAGTAACAGCTGCGGTCCTGCATGCAGCAGTTTTTCATGGTGTTTCCTAAATAATAACTTCATACATGTGTGTTTGCTATTAAGAAGTATCGGATGCTTTTTATCGAAATCAAAATCAGAGTTACTTAACCGACCTCCCACTCTCATCAACCCATCAGAATCGATGAACGGATTAAATTTTAACAGTGGGCTCTTGTTAGGCAATCTACCTTTATCGAGTAGAATTCGATATTCTGGAAAAGATTCCATCTGAGCCTGTTTAACAATAACTACGGAAGCCTGTTCTAATTCGGATGTGCTCAAACATGAAGAATTTTTCGTTTGTGATCTGCAATTATTTATAAAACGAAGTACGTAAGCTACCGTACGAATTAGTCGTGTTAATTTAGAAAAGCGATTAAAATCGACAAGGTTAGGATTATTTGACTGAGTATTCAGTAATGTAACTTCAGGACGAAGTTCAGGCAAATCATCAGAACCACCTAAATTTGGAGGATAGCCTGACTCATCATCTTTTAGAAAGTCTGGCCCTTCCCACCATTGTACGAGAGAATGCATCGACGAAACATCCACACCGCGAGAAATGTGATCAGCCGGGTTTTGATCGGTCGGTACGTGTCGCCAGCTCCACTCACCGGTACTCTCGAGTATCTCGGAGACCCGATTTCTCACGAAGGGTTGCAGTTTCGATGGATGCATCTTCAACCAACCAAGAACAATGGTGGAATCAGTCCAAAAGACAAAACGTCCTATTTTTAATCTTAATGCCTTTACTATTTTCTCATACAGCCGTGAACCAGTCAACGCACCGCACAATTCAAGCCGCGGAATGGTAGTCGCAGAAAGGCGCGCTACACGACTTTTAGCCATAAGTAATTTTACTGTAATCTGCCCGTTGTCGTGGATGCTCCTAACGTAGGCACAAGCACCGTACGCTTTCTGAGATGCGTCTGAGAAAATGTGGACCTCGATGAGTTTTGTAGAATCACAAGTAACACGACGCGGAATTTTAATTTCATTCAGTCTTGGCAGTGATCTGAGTATGTCCTCTAGCTGCTGCCTCATGTCAGATGGAACGCATTCATCCCACGTCAGCTTATGTAACCATAATTGTTGCAACATCATTTTGAAAACTATCACACAAGGTGAAAGTAATCCTAGAGGATCGAAGACCCTAGAAATGACTGACAAGACCGAGCGCTTTGTGAATTCTTGAGGCACCTCAATACTATTTGAAAAGTGCAACTCATCGCTCTGTGGAAGCCAACCAAGACCTAAAGTTTTACATGGTTCATTGGCACCAATATTGAGATCCAGAGATGAGTGCTCTTCATGATCAGACAGTAATGAAGGTTCATTAGACTTCCATTTTCTCAGAGGCATGCACGCTGAGGCGAGAGCCTCAGTCACATCGTGACGTAGTTTATGACCTGCTTCGATAGAATCAACGCCCGTTAAGAGGTCATCAACGTAGAAGTCGTTGATAATGACTGCGGATGTCTTCTCATCCTTACAGTCCAGGCCTAATTGCTTTAGACAACGAATAGCTAAAAAGGGCGCGCTCGCAGTGCCGTACGTGACTGTATTTAATTGGTAGATCTTTAACGGGGCTGTTGGATCTTCGCGCCATAATATTTGCTGCAGATAACGATCATCAGCATGCACCGCCACCTGGCGATACATTTTCTCCACATCAGCTGCTAAAATGTACTTATGCTGCCTGAAACGTAAAAGTATGGACAATAAATCACTCTGGATAGTCAGCCCCACCATTTGAATATTATTTAATGATTGTCCTGAAGAAGTGGGGCAGCTAGCATTAAATACTACCCTTAATTTTGTGGTAGTGCTGCTCTCCCGCAGGACACCATGGTGAGGAATGAAATGGGCGGACTTTTCAGATGATTTACACTCCGTCATGTGGCCTAGTGACTCATATTCTGCCATAAAATCACAATAACGTCGCTTAAGATCGTCATTATTCTGTAGCCTACGTTCCATTGATAAAAAACATTTCTGTGCCTTATCAAAAGAATCTCCTAAGACATGAGCCGGCTCCTTTAAAGGAATCCTAACATTAAATCGCCCGTCTTCTAAACGACTGAAATTTTTTACGAAGTGCTCCTCACACTTCTTCTCTTCTTCAGAGTAACTGGATGCCTTCATGTCTACCTCTTCTAGCTCCCAAAAACGAGACAAGCGATTGTCAATATCATCATTTGAATTAGAGGCTACTTGGATAAAATTGCACTTAATATGATGAGATTTATTAAATGAACGGTCGTATACAGGACCTGAGATAATCCATCCTAATTTTGTCTCATATAAAATTGGCTTCCCTGGACCTAAGTGAATCTTTTGCGTCCCTAATAAATCCCAAAATAAATTGGCTCCAATAATCATGTCAATATCTGACGGAGTATTAAACTGAGGATCGCTCAAAGATATACCAGTAGGAATGTCAAATTCTGATGTGTCTATATGACGAGAAGGAATCTGATCAGTAATCGTGGGAAGAATAAAACAAGTTATTTTTGTTTCATATTTTTTGTTTGAAGAAAACAAATTACATTCACACATTTTCGCTACGTGAGAAAGTGAATTATTTACGCCTATTACAGACTTGTTAACTTGCTTTACAGGCAAGTTTAACTTCTTAAACAAGTTTTCTGTTATAATACACGACGTACTGCCACTATCGAGCACAGCACGCGCGACTCGGTCCTGCCCGGCGCCGTCCCGCAGCCTGACGAGCGCGGTGGATAGCAGCACCTCGCGCCCGCTCTCGCCGCCGCCCGCGCTGCAGTCAGCGCTCACGCTGGCCGCCAGGGTCACGTTCAGGTTCTTGGAGGTGGAAGGTGATGACTCTGAGGATACAGCACCATGGCTGGGTAACGCAACACCTTCAGAATCTAATGAATAGCGTTTCTTCTCACTAGCAGCTACATGAATTAATGAATTATGTCTCTTCTTACAAATTTTACAACCACTTTTCTTACACTGGTTAGCATAATGTCCTTTTTTAAAGCAATTAAAGCATACCCTAATTTCTGGCAATAATTGCAAACGCTGTTCATTAGTGAGACATAAAAACTGTGGACAGTCGCGAAGCTTATGTTCACCGCTGCACTTTGGGCATGAAATGGTGTTCGATTGAGTAGTACAACTTGGCTGAGTATTAGTAACGGTGAGCATACTTTTAATTTTATTAGAATTGTTATAATGAACTCGATGAGGCTGATTAACGTTAGTATGCGTTAACTCTAACGTTTCAAGGAGATCTGCCCTACTACGCATAAAAGAAACAAACGTTTCTAAAGTAATCGTCTTAGTTTTATCTAGCTCAGACTTACGCTCTTCCCACTCACGATACGACTTGGTATCTAACTTACTAGTGGCTATGTAAATAAGAAGAGTGTCCCAGTGGTCTGTAGGCTCCTTAAGTGTTTCTAATGCTCGTATATTTTTATTTAAATCGTCAATTAATCGACGAATAGACGCAGACGATTCCTTTGTGATTGGGCTCATATTAAAAATAGCAGCAACGTGATTTTGAATTAAAAGTCGCTTATTATCAAACCTGTCACATAATAGATCCCATGCAACCTGGTAGTTAGCAGCTGAAAATTCAATCGACTTTATAACTAGCTTAGCACTTCCCTCTAACGATGACCGCAAGTAGTGGAACTTATTTATATCTGATATTTTACTGTCGTTATGTATGAGACTCGAAAAGGTGTCATGAAACTCTAACCAGTTCTCGTATGATCCACTGAATTTAGGCAACGCAATGGTGGGCAACTTAACAAAGTTATGAGCACGTACATTATCATTTTCAGATGAATCACTAGTTTCGGATAACACTACCTGAGAATGCAATGCAATAATATCCTGAGCTTTACCTATATTTTCGAAGTAAACAGATTCGAATTCTTCTCTCTCTTTTGTTTGTTTATCCAAATCTTCATCCTCATATTCAATTTTGGATTGTACGTCATCATACTGTTCAAACACTTTCATCATTTGATTTATACGTAATTGCAAACTATTTACCTGAGAACGATCCAAAGGTGTAACCAAACAAGCAATATATTTTTTGAAATTGGTCAAACGTCTCTTTAAACCACCACGCACCTTAACATAGTCTTTTCCACCAGTACCTGAATCCTCATTCTCTGATGTCATTTTTGGGAAGCGGTTATCAAACCTGGAATTCACAAATAAACAATATATGTAACAGTGTACTACACCTTAATTTTACAAAAACACACTACAATTTATATGTAAAAGGTTTACTTTAACCACACTAAACAATAAGTTAATTTCAACTGCTAACGAAAATAAATACGAGTACTAATTGCATGAAATAACACAATAACAGCAAAGTAATCGTACCTAAAACTTATCTAACGATTTTTAAGAGTTTAAAATGTCGTTATTCTATCCTTAACTTCACCTCAGTACTTAAAAAAATAGCTAAACAATCAATAAATTTCAATAAAAGCTTAACCAAACAGTAAACGTTTTAAACGTATGATTATAACTGAGTGAATACGTAGTAAACTCGCAAAGCAAAGATAACGGTACAAAAGACATCAACGCGCGACGTGGCGAGCGCCCAGTACATGTAGCTATGATTGCCTACGCCTAATAATTATGTAACTTGCTTGATACAATTATGCACTGATAACTGTTAACTGTAGTAGTGTAGAAATATAAGTAAAAATGGTACATACCTAAAATGTTACTTATGTTACCTGATCCAAACTCTAATATTTTTACCTATAGGAAAAGGAATGCTGGGTGAAAATTAATACAAAAACACTGTTGACGATATATTCACTTCCTTTAAGCCCTTTTCTTAACTTCCGTGATAATATATCTCCTGAATTCCTCCTGGTTCCAATGTCTTTGTTCCCAACGACCTTTTATGTCCTTCAGAGGTAAATCCGTGATTTTCGTAATTAGTAGCAATTCCTCTTCTTCGATCTGGCTACTAAGGACCAATGATGACTTTTGGGGGTTTACAATGATGCAAAACACCTTTATAGTAAAAAATAGCTGGATTTAATGAGGAAATCTACAAATTGCGACCGTACACACACAGAGGTCAAGTAAAAAAAAAAAAAAGTATATCTATATCTAAGTACAGTGTCCGAGCCAGTATCGATCGCGATCGTTCAGCTAAACCGCGGCAAATTCAAATGCGCAAACAGACTTACTTCTGCCAATCTGAAATCTTCTTGTAGTTTCACATTTTCAGGACATTTTCCTGGTAAAGTAAAATACCCATATACTCCGTACACACTTAACAAAAATATTAAAGTTTTCAACATGTTTGCGACCGAAGAAGTCTACATACAAGACGTGATTGACATAAAAGTAAATGAAGCTACTTTTGTTTATAATATTATCACTTTACATTATAATGCTGATTAAAGGTTATCAAGACTATGAGACAGTTATTTACATAAATGATCATGACAAAATAACAATTCTAAGAAATTGTGAATTGTTGCCATATTATTATCATTAATGAAGAAAAATTTCCACTGCTTTTTCGTCCAAGACTTAAAATAGATAGGAAGAGAAAAGATCAAAGCCCAATTATGAATATTAACAGAACATACACATACATAAAACCACGTATACCGAAACATCGAAATACCGAATTTTACAAAATGTTCAGATAAGCATGGTGCTTCCCAAATCAAAATATCAAAAGTTTTCTCTGAAATTGTAAATACCTACTTGCATAAAAACACAATTAATTAATTTAATTAATGCATCTAAAGAAATCACAAAGCAACCCTTCTCATTGTTTATGTTAAACTTTCTTTTTCGTATCTAAAACAAAAACATGACCATAGTAAATATTTCTCCTGTTTTTTTCATTTTTGAATCAAATTCTAAGAATTTCATTGGCTTTAAACATTACTGATAACTTTATTTATTTGACCTCAGATTCATAAAGTTGTGTTCACATCATCTTAAGCTCAATTAAAAAATTTTAAGTCAAAGTTGATCTACTCGTATTTATTCTTCACTTTTTCTCAAAAATCAATCAAAGAGGGCACAAATAGGTTAAGCTTGTTGGACCCTTATCTGCATACAACTTTTTTAATGACGTATTGGTTTGCGTTTGACGACAGTCTCACCTGATAGAAATGACGACGAGATTGAAGATGGAACACGCTTACCCAGAAGATGTCTGCTCACTCTTGACCTTAAATACACTATACCAAGGTTATATTAATTCCGGAAACATTGACACAGGGAGAGCATTTCACTCTCTAATGACGACGAGTTCTAGTTTTTCCTCTACATTTATAGTGTGTGATGAGCTGTAACCTGGCTCTCATCTTTTTCTCATCTCTCTGTATATACCAGATACATGATCCTCATCCTCCTAACCGTGTCTGGTGTACTATTTATTACGCAGGTGACCTCTTTTTGCGCATCTAGAAACCCCATACCTCACAAATCTAAATTTATCCAAAGGATGTAACTATCATAGGAAACTGTATCCTAAGGCAATTATTTTCAATATGATACTGCTTTAGGAGGGGTCGTACATTGAATAATTATCGCGTAGGTTGCGTTCGCGCATCATTCGATTGTTCAGAGTTACACTGAGGACTTGTTTTTTTAAAGATCGATTATTTGAAACATGTTTTTGTTTTTAATAAGCTGGTGTTTTATTTGTGCTTTCGGAGCGGAGTTTACGCTGCCCGGGGAATGTCCAAAAGTGAACATTCAAGAGAATTTGGATCAAACTAAAGTAATGTTTTGAAAGTTTTCAGTATCTATCTTCTAGTTTAGACCACTTATATTTTTGTGTTTCCGCTGTTTACCTGTATGCTTCGTTAGTATAAATAACTGATTCTTTACTTCCTTATCTTCGGCCATCAGGTTCTTTATTGATGCAGGCATCTTCTTTAAATAAAATTGTTTTTACCTTGTGTTTTCTGACATTCTCAACTTATTCCACTTTTTTATTATTAATCATTCTATTTTTCTCTTCGTTTGTTTATTTCTTTTTATTCTTTGTTTTTGCATAGATTTTCCATTATAATATTTTGATTTTGTTTTTTTACTTAGGTCTATATTTCCGCATTTCATTTCAGTTTTCAGGTGTCTGGTACAACGTAGCTAGTTACGCTAGCGATGGCCGCCCCATCTACGACTGTGCGAACCTAGACTTTCAAGAAGACAACATGGGCTACACCTTGAGAGAAACCTACGTCGTTGAAGACCTGGGAAACAGGACGCAGAAGTCTTACTTGGCGAGGGTTGACCCTACTTTTGATGCTGGCAGTAAAGCCCAGTTCATTGTCAGTCACGAGGATGGAGGTAATACTAATTTAAAAATAATTATCGTGTAAAAGGAAGATCTAAACAGTTTACTTACATCTCGAATCTGCTCAGGGTGTAAGTGACAGTCTCCACAAAATAATAGAGCACATTCGGTCCATGATCCTTAATCATTACACTGGAATTTCTTTCTAGTTATTTTTTGTCTCATGTTGCATACGTACAGAGGACAAAGGATATAGGCCCGGTTTCCACCAAAGCGGAGAGGAGAGGAGATGTGTTTGAATAACCAATCAGATTTTGATAGCATTCAAGGTCAGCATTCTCAACTTATTGCGTGACGTATATTATTTTCAAAATACAAATGTGAATGAATTCCCATAGACTCGAAGACTTCTACTAATTTTATTTCTATTTGGAGCTGAGACTGACCTATTACCACACAACCCACCATTAAAATTGGTAAGATGAGATTTTGTATAAAGATATTTTCTTTTTGTTACATTTCTATTATTTAAAATAACAACAGCAACGATGATATTTTGTTTGTCTGCAGTTCAGTGTCCTTTTTATTTCCAGACAAAGTTCTGCAATTCCCGTTTTTTATTCTATCTACCGACTACGACCACTATGCCATCGCCTACACGTGCAAGACCCTCAAGAAAAAACAACGCACTCACTATGGTAGGTACACATCTTGAAGATACATATCCGCCAGCTGATACTGGATGTTGGTAGGTAGAAAATGTAGGTAAACGATTTGTTGAACAATTCTCCTTTCCAATTTCACAGCTAAAACTGCTACTGCTGCTTTCATGCTGCTGTTATGGATACCTATTATTTCTTAATTGTATTTTATGATATAAATGATAATCTCAGAACAAGATACATTTAACGCAGTTATCATTTTCTGGAAAATACCTTCTTACACTATGTGCATACACATGCACGATATGATAGACGAAACGATATAATAATGCTATTGATAAAACGGCGCGATTTCAGAATTTAAAGAAACAAATAAAAACGGTTATTTTGGTTGGACCATAAAGTAACATCATTTATTGTATGATGTTGTGATAACAATAATATTATGACGATGATAAAATCTAATACTGGCTGCGAATTAACACTTCCTTTTTCTTTGATTACAGTATTCGTCTGGGTCCTCTCGCGAACGAATAAGCTTCAAGGAGACACCCTGAAGCAAGTTGAGGATACCCTCTCCAAGTACTCTGAGCTCGCTGAACACCGACAATCATTCGTCTTCAAAGACTTTTCTGAAGCCAGCTGCTCTTTCACCAGCAAATTCGGGAGTGATTTCTTTACTAGCAACTTCTGGTAGATATATAAAACGTAGATTTTATGTGTGATCATAAATTTTAGATTTTCTTGGATTTTCATTTTGGAATAATATAAAAAAAAAACTAAACCTTTTATTTACCTAAATAAAGCCGCCTATGTTTTACATGTCTCTGTAGGAAGTATAATTTAGGTACCTGTTTAAGACAATTTTATTAACATTCATCAAAATATTTTTCTATGATAGTTGTAGTACCAAATTTCTTACTTGTACAAGTACATTTTATAAGTTGGTCTGTTATTCGATAACCTATGAAACCTATTTGATGTTCATAGCTTTCTTTATAAATTCATCATAATACACTACTACCGTGAATTTTTTCACATTTCCAAATACAACTTTTCCGCTGGTAGGGGGGGGGACACTTGACTTTAACAAAAATAAGCAACTTAAAACGAAATATTTCTGAAACGTACTTCTTCTTCTTCGGGTGCCTCTCCAACTAGTGAAGGTTGGCAGTCAGCTCCTCATATCTTCCCCGGTCCCTTGCCAGGTGTAAAAGCTCCGAGGCACTAGCGATCCCGGTCCACTCACGGATGTTTCGCAACCAGGATTTCTTCCTCCGACCAACGGCTCTTTTGCCCGCCACTTTGCCCATCATAATCAGTTGCAAGAGTCCGTATTTTTCATTCCTAAGCACGTGACCAAGATAAGCAACTTGTCTTTTCTTGACGGTCTGCATTAATTGGCGTTGCTTCCCAGCGCGGCGTAGTACTTCAACGTTAGTCACACGTTGTGTCCAGCTGATGGCCAGCATGCGTCTGTAGGTCCACATTTTGAAAGCTTCTATACGTTTTCGGAGGTCCTCTTTGAGTGTCCAGGCCTCGCATCCGTATAGAACAATGGGCCAGATATAACACTGCAGTAGACGAGTGCGCAAAGATATTTTTAAGCTGCGACTGCAGAGGACTTTCTTCATGCTATTAAAGGCACTACGGGCAATTTCGATACGGGTTTTTATCTCAAGATCACTGACCCAGTCTTCATTTACCCATGTACCTAAATATTTATATTTACGCACCCGTTCCAGCGCTTTACCTGCTACAGATATCATTGGGTTTGCAATGCTCTTCTTGATTACGACCATGACCTTGGTTTTAGAAACATTCTTTCGAAGACCTGCCGCCAAACTGCACTCATTTACCCTGTCAACTATGCGTTGTAATTCCGCTTCTGTAGAGGCTATTAGGACTGTGTCGTCGGCGTATCTGAGATGATTAATGACTCGCCCGTTAATCCTGACGCCACAGTCTAACTCTTCTAGAGCTTCTGCGATAATTACTTCCGAATACAGATTGAAAAGAGTAGGCGAGAGCACACAGCCTTGTCGAGCCCCCCTTTTTATCTCCACTTCTTCGGTTTCGTCCCCATCTACACGGACTGTAGACTTCTAGTTCTAATACAGATTTTGGATGATTCGTAAATATTTGCCATCTAAGCCGATATTGTTCAATATTGCAATCAGACGGTCGTGCAATACCCTATGAAAGGCTTTTTCATAATCGATGAAGCAAAGGTAAACATCTTGCTGTATAATTTAACAATAAACAATTTACAGGATATTTTATAATTTGATTTTAAGAATTTATATTAGTATTTGACTCTTTCGAATGACATAAAAAAAAAGGGAAAATAAAAGGACCGAATGAAATTGACATAAATAAAAAAACAGAATAAAGTGAGGCAAGGACCCTGAATTATCAATATCGGGGGGTAAAATAGAAAAAAAAATAGAAAAAAATTAAAAAAACATCTTGCTGCATATCTTTGCATTTCTGAACCAAAACCTGCAAGGCGAACAGAGCCTCTCTCGTGCCGACACCAGCTCTAAATCCAAATTGGTTGTCCCCCAACTGTTCATCACATCTAACTCTTATTCGCGCATGTATAATGTTAAGGAACAATTTTAACACTTGGCTCATAAGGCTTATAGTTCTGAATTCCTCACATATTTTAGCGTTTTTCTTCTTTGGTAGTGTGATGAAAGTAGACCTTAGCCAATCTGCTGGTATTTGCCCTGAATTATAAACGTGGTAAAAAGGTTTGTGAGAGCGTCCAAATGCTCATCCTCGATCCTGAAACGTACACTAGCATCGAAAAATAGTTTTAGCAAACCCTTATTATTTTTAAAAACCTATCCAACTATAATAATACTTAATAATAATAATAATAATTAACAAATTATACACACAACAAATTATTATTTTTTGTTTTTTAGTCTGTTCGCCGATCACACCTCTAATACGTACCTTTTTTAGGGTTCCGTAGTCAAAACCCTTATAGTTTCGCCATGTCCGTCTGCCTGTCTGTCTGTCTGTCCGTCCGCGACTTAGCTCAGAGACTCTTAGTACTAGAAGGCTGTTATTTGGCATGGATATACATATGAATCGGGGCTCGAGCCCCTCGGTGGGGACGTATATGAGCTGTTGTTGATGATGATATATATGAAATGGTCAACTTTGTCCCCCGCGCTACCCTAGTGGGATTAATCATGCCGACAAAGCTGAAGAATAAAATCTTTAAGAAAAATTTTTTAGGATTCCTCTGGTACACGTGAAGTGGCGGTTATTTTTTTTATTTATGACTACCTTATAGAGTGAGGTATCGTTGGATAGGTTTTTTAAAAAATAATAGTGGTTTGTTGAAACCATTTTTCGATGCTAGTGTACGTTTCAGAAATATTTCATTTTAAAGTGCTTATTTTTGTTATAGTCAAGTGTCCCCTCCCCCCCCCCCCCTACCAGCGAAACCGTTGTATTTGAAAATGTGAAAAAACTCACGGTAGTAGTATAATATATTATGATGAATGTAAAAGGAACACTGTGAACATCAAATAGGCTGGTTATCGAATAATAGACCAACTTATAAAATGTACTTGTACAAGTAATAAATTTGGTACATACTACAAATATCATAAAAAAATATTTTGATGAATACTGTCTTAACAAAGTACCTAAGTAGTATTGGACAACTACGGAACCCTACACTTTGCGTTGCCCGACACGTGCTGGGCCGGTTATTTAAATATCACAGCATGATTGCATGACTGCATGTAGGCGAACTTTTCTATGATACGTACAGAAGAGAACATAGAATCTTTAAAACCTCATGTCTTTTTTATTCAAACTTTAAATATCCTTTATATTTAAAAGCATAATACAAAAACATAATCAGACCAACTTTACGCAAGAAACAAAACAGAAATTATCATCAGAAATGAGCAGCTTACATTATTATTAACAGTCAAAATATTTTATGTTACCTACTTACTTATCAGATTTGTGTATTATTTAAATTATTATTTCAAGGTAAAGTACCCAGCACTTGATTAAAAAAAATATAGGGTGTAAATTAATTAGCGCACAATATTTTAACACAGGAACCTACCCATGAAACTTAATAATTTTCGCCAAGGAACGTAGGCTGAAATATGAAAAAACTGATCAGAAAAAAACACGACATTGTCTATCAATTAGAGCCTACGTTCCTTGGGGAAATTTATTCAGTTTCATGGGTAGAATATTGTGCGCTAATTAATTTACAGCCTGTATATTATTTATATCAGATTATACGTTGAAATAGACCTATATCTTTTATAGGAAATAAGGATTAACGATGATAATATAGAAAGATAATCTTAATCAACACCATGTTTTATTAAATATCCAATACATGTATTCCAAAAGCATTAAGCTGTGCTTTATACCTACTTTTTATCACAATATGTTTTTGGTTAGCAATTTATTAATTTAGTGATAAATTATTATGATTAATGTCTACCAAAAACCTAATTTTCGAAAACGTAAATTATTATTCACAGCACTCTTTGTAAAGAAATATTAGCCAATCGTCATTAAAAAAATATTGAGTCAATTTCAACCCTAAACAAAATTCATGTGATATACCGAAGGATATACCCCAATTTTTATAACTGTGCACCTGTCAACGTCATGATATTTGCATGTTGGTAGGTTTGGTATCCGTTTTGATAGGCGTCGGCGGAGGTGAGGAAGTAAGCGGGCGGGTGTATTCAATGCCACAAACATGACGATTTCGACAGCTCGAAGTGCAAAGTTACAATAATTGAGTTATACTATCAACTACTCACATACGAAGTTTTCAGGTTTTCAGACACTGTTGTTAGCATATTTTTTTTATTATTATGTTATTTATTTTTAAAATTAGAACATCCATTCTCAGGAAACATACATTTTTAAACCATTTACGCTACTTTGGAGTACCACGTTGTCATTTTGTTTTTTGTTTTAAAAATCTGTTACAAGCAAAGATTTCTGACGCGCGTCGCCTCGAAGCGATCGTCTTTTGTTCCTCTAAGGTTACAAGGGTCTTGTTTTGGGCTACCTTGTGACTTTTTGAAACATAATATAACATTACGTTCGAAACTTCGAGATTTTTTAAATACTTGTGCTTCAGGTTTCTCCAGTGGTTATCCTATAATCCAGATAGCAAAATATTTACGTGATTGCTCCTATAATTAGGATAAAATCAGAAGAATATACCATTTCATTATTGAAAGACTGACGTGAACGTATACAATACCAGTAACTCTTTTAATAATTTGTATGAACAGGCATCAAACATGTTACAAAATTCGTAGAAAAAGGAAATTAATTTTATTGGGATAGTGCAATTACAGGGCAGGCTCCTAATAACACTATGTATAATTTAAAGCAATCGCATATATTTCACATTCAGTCAACCGCTTAGGACTTAGCGGGTTTGGGAATCTCGGTGATGGCGCTGGAGCTGGTGAATTTGCAGGCTTCCTCGGAGAAGTCGGTGTGCACGAACTTGGTGGAGTCAAGTTCCTTAGAATGGGCTTTCAGGAACTCGTCGACGGAGACCTTCGCTTCGCCTTCCAGCTTCTTGGAGCGGGAGAGGATCCAAGCGGTGTCTGTAAGAATAGATGTCAGTTGTAAAAAGATTTTTTTTGGTGACACGGATTGCTACTCGGGTACAAATTATGGTGGGGAAACAAAAACGTTTGTGAAACTTTGCACAGTTTAGTTAAGACGTTACAGGCTATATCACCTGAATTATTTTCTTTCTTTCTTTTCTAATTACCTATTTGAAAAGAATAGTACATTGCTCATGAGGGGTGAAAGTAACTTATACAGCGCCGAGACTAGCCCTAATAGTTCGAGACACTAAATAAGTCTTTAACCCGAGGTAAACACTGTGCTTTTCATTACGAATACAAGGAAAGTAAAAATAAAAGCACGATATCTGAATCAGATGAACTCATTGTAAACAAAACCCTACAACTCAAGAAACAAATGATACTTAATCGGATTGTTGCTTTCCCGCCTATTTATATTTTTTTCTGTTGCCGGGCCGGCCAGCTTTTGAGCCATTATTTTTCATTTCCATCATTGAAAAATGGTAAACATTTTGCACAAATCTATTTTATTTTAAAGAAATAGTTGAAATAATAAACTCATTCTTTAATTAATACTCAACTTTATGTTATTTCAATTTAACATTGCGCTGTAATTGAGTGGCTGTAAGAAATATGGAATATAGTTCAATAGAAATGTGAAATTAGAACTAGTTTTTTTTATAATTTGACAGCTGTCAGTTGAAAACGATTCTCCCTCGGGCTGAAAAGTATTACCTTCAACCCACTCCTCTGGCAACTTCTGACCTACCTACTTTCCGAGTATGAGTAATAAAAAGATGATTTCGCGCTTTAGAAGGCACGTTACGCCCCGTAGGTACCACCCGCTATCTACAGAAGTAATCGTTACACGAGTCATGTCAGAGGTTTTTGGTGTCAGCTCTATAACACTGTCATTTACACCATGAAGAAATAGATAGCACAACTGGTTCTGAGTATATAGGTAGATATAGAATAAATAATAGTACTGTATTTGTATAGATAGGTATATGAATACGATATGAATATATTCATCATCATCATCTCAACCGAAAGATGTCCACTGCTGGACTGGAAGCCTCTCCCCAAGGATCTCCACAACGACCGGTCCTGCGCTGCCCGCATCCAGCGGCTTCCCGCGACCTTCACCAGATCGTCGGTCCAACTTGTGGGGGGGGGCCTACCGACGAATATATTCTACCTAGACGAAAAGATAATCCAAATCCGTGTGCATTATTTAGCAAACATTTCACCCAGTAAGACATTAATCAAATTACAGCCCACTTTGATGACAACTATGAAATCATTGATACTGCATTATCAGGCTTTATCGTAAGTATTATATATTTCTAACTAAGTGAACAAATGGAATATAATATATCGTATGTTATACCTACAATAAGTACAATACTGTATTTAAATGACTCACTACCTGTCAACGAATTATCTATAGCTACCTCCATAATCAGATCAATATGTAGGTTGTTAGTATACGAGTAAGTATATAAACATCGTTAGTATATAATCTGACGCGCGATATTATAAACTGACGAAAAATTGTGACCTGCAACCAAGCATTCACAATTTAACGCCACTATATTTGATCTAAGATTTAACGTATTATTTCTCGTTAGTTTATAATCTATCGAACTCAAATTGTCAAATTGTAAACCGTCCCTGATTGGTCAGTTTTGGCTGCACCTATGAATAAAAAAATAAAACTCTTTGGATGTGTCCTGTAGGACGAGCTATTGCCAACACCGACCAATCAGGAACGCGCTGAAATCGATTAAACCACCCGTAATCGCGTACCGAATTACTGTCAGCCTCCGAGCTGTCAGCAGGCAAAACTCATACGTTTTTTTGCTTTTGTGATCGCTGACGGCTCTGAAAGTCTGATTCGGAATGCACCTCTGCAGGATTTTTCACAATTTGACATAACATTGATAGATTATTAACTCAGATTATAATAGCATTATGCCAAAACGAAAAAAAAAAAAAAACTAACGATGTTCACAATTTAAAAAATATGTCTTTTGGGGTAAACATGAGAATACAAACGAAGGTTTTAACACATGAAAATTAAGTTGAATGATGAATGATGATGTTGGATGGTTTTGAAGTTTTTTTTAGTTTCGTATTTTTAACATTCTTTAAATAATAGGGGATGGGACTGTTTCTAAATTTACCATATTTTATTAATTATTTTTGAAATAGATTAGTAGCAGACGATTTGCTAAGAAAAAAACAGAATCGGTTGAAAACCGAATTTACAGTGGTTTTAAAAATTTTCAATATGTCTGTCTCTTTCATGGAGATTATATGGCGTTACTAACAAATGACGTCACAAGTGGGTATGTGCCTCTCTGTCTAATCTTGAATTTTAAACCTTTATAATTAAAGGCTTCTACATTTGGTAGGTCCAACGTTAGGTCGGTAAAGTGTTTAGTCGGTCTGAAGTAATGTCACTGAATATACCCGCAAATCCCAGACACCTCTCCGCAGTGTACCTAGCATCTTAGACGCTCAACGATGACTCCTAGAAGCTCCGCGCATCATACTCTATTACCCTGCTTTCCGAGCGCGCTGTATTCGATTACAATACCCTTAATCGCGTACCGAATTACTGTCAGTGGGCGAAACCCCTTTTTTTTGCTTTTCGGATCGCTGACGGCGCTGAAAGTCTGATTCGGTGTGCACCCTAGTAAAGGGTAGTAGAAGTTTGAAAGGTGACGATGATCGTGCGGAATGCTTGAGTTGTGATAATGTCAGCACGTTGTTTTAGATCTAAAGTTGTATAGGTACAATAATATACACCGTGAAATTTACATCGTTTTGTTCCCGCCGTGTAGTGATAGTACCCGTCAAACTGAACAACTTTTCACGAAAAAAAAATTTCCTGCGACAAAAAAAATTTTGGTCTCTACATACAAAGTGAGACTCCCGACCGACCCATTTTGTATGGAGAGACCAAAAATTTTTTTGTCGCAGGAAAGTTTTTTTTCGTGAAAAGTTGTTCAGTTTGACGGGTACTATCACTACACGGTGGGAACAAAACGATGTAAATTTCATGCTGTATAGGTATATAGGTACAGGCAACAAGGTGGACAGATGGCTTGGTGAAAGTTACTGGGCACCGCCGGTGGATGCAAATAGCGCAGGACCGTTCATGTTGGAAACCTATGGGGGAGGCTTATGTTTAGCAGTGGACGTCTTTCGGCTGAGATGGTGATATTAGCGGCTTACCTGTGTGTTTCTTGGTCTTCTCGTCGTATTTGCAGTTGTATGCGATGGCGTAGTGGTTGTAGTCAGTCGCCAGCACTATCAAGGGAGAGTCCCTCGCCACATCTGCAATGGTCGTTTGTAATACATAAATATCTAGCAAAATAAATCTATATAAATAAAAATGAATCACCGAAATGCAAGTGTAGGGTAGGTCTAGTGTAGATGTTGGGAAAAATGGCAGTACAACGTCTGCCGGGACAGCTAGTAATAATTAAATGAGAAGTAATCGGGGATAATACAGTCCAATTTATATTATTTAATTAAATTGCAAAATAAAAGATTTATCTAAATACAGGATTTCATCTAAATCCGCAGAGTACTTTCCGAGAAATTTTAGGAGGCAGTGTTGTTTATAGGGTGCGGTGCGTATAGTAAATCATATATTATGATATTATTTCTTAACATTATTTGTTATGTAAGTATATATATATATAACTCCCATTATTATGTTTCTGTCGTCGGACCAATTTTTAGGGAGAAGTAGTCTAATACCATGATTATTTAAATATACGTAATAAAAAAATTGCCTATTGAAAAAATTAACCTGAAAGAGGTATTCAAGGTTCAGCTGGTCCAATACTCCTTTGCTTACGTACAAGATCGATCATACGATGTTCGTGATAACGATAATGTCATATTTTTAAATAACGGTATTATGATAAATAAGTGTGCACCTCTTTCCGTTAGTAGATACAGTAAGCAACAGCTCAAGCTATTCCTAAAATGCTAATCAGTGCTTTTGTTACCTACTTATTTTTACCGCAACAAAGATAAGAAAATATCAAATACTTAGAAGACGGCTTAAAAGTAAACTTAAAATATATGATAAGTACTCGAAAATTGAGCCTGTGTTGGCTCGAATGGCAAGATAAAAAATGGCAAAAAGGATTACTTTCGATCAACGTGTTGCTAGCCATCTCCTCAACTACATTTTGTCTAAAAAGTCTTGAATCGGAACTAATCTTACCTTTCAGAAATATTCATAAGTCAGAGCAGGATAGCATCATATAAAATGGCAACACTGCAAGGGTGGTGGCGCCCCTATTAATTTTACGACTTGTTAGACAAACTGTACATAATACGTTAAAATATATAAATATATATATTTAATTTAAAATGTTACGCTATCATAATATAAAAAAAAGGTTTCAATTGCTCTATGTAATTCCAGCATATTTTAAAAACTCATACATAGCTCTACAGGGTGGAAACGTTAAGTTTTGATTTATTCAAAACCATACAAAATATCGAAAAACTGATTACTGGTAATAAAAGTACTCCACGAGCTCCATCAAATAGTGTAAATAACTTTTTAAAATGTTAATGGGATATATATAAAAATAAAATCTGTTCCCGTACATTTACTATGGACTAACCATAGAAAATGTACGCCACTTTACCGCACTTATTGTCAAATATGCGGAAGATGGCGGCGGGTGCGGTATAGTATCACAAGTTTATTTTGAGATAAGATTAAATCATCAATGACTGTGAACAAAATACTAAAATGTATTGTCTTCTTTAAATAGTTAATATAACACCAGCGATGTTACGAAATATTCACCGAGAAACAACAATTAGAGCAAAAAAATGCATCGAAATCGGAGGTGGCCATTTTGAACACAAAAACATATTACATATTTTTCTTACTTAATTGTAAACAATGAATAAAAATATTCAATGCTAATTTCATTTATCTATTTACTTACTTTATTATTATTATTATTATTATTATTATTATTATTATAACTTTTCCTCAACTTTCCTAGAAACTGGTATTTTAACTCCATAGTAAATGTATGGGAGCAGCAAAAAAAATGTTTTTCTCGGTATGTATATCCCATAAACTTTTCAAAAAGTTATTAATACCATTTGATAGAGCTCGTGGAGCACTTTTAGTATCGGTAATCAGTTTATCAATATCTTATAAATGGTTTAGGATAAATCGAGTGAGCACATTTAACATTTCCACCCTCCATAACCTATACACGTCCCCCCACTGAAGGGCTCGAGCTACGCAGACCTGAATACCCTTTATAGCCTTAACTTTCCTAATATTTTTATCAATTTCTTCGCAACAGAAACATGCAAATTTACCTCCAAACTTGAAGGTCACGATCAGCTTGCCAGCCTTGTTCGCATCAGGAGCAAGCTTGGCAGTACCCTCGATGAAGGCCTGGACCCCATTAACCACATGAGTGTTCTTGACCTTGACGACGTCTCCTTCCAACTTGTACTCAGCAGATCCACACTTGCCGTTCTTCTCGAACTCAGTGGGGAATTTGGAGATTTCGTACCAGACGCCTTGGTACTGTTGAAAAAAGGAAAAGGAATTAATGTTAACTGTTTACACCCGGAACACACCCTCGGCACTTATAGCTTCATAAAAGAACAGTCTACACGTTCAAACAATAGTTTACGAAGACTGCTGATCAAGTGTTTGTGAATAGAGTGCTAAGTCGTAGGAACAGGTTTTAAACAATGTGATTAGAATGAAAAGAGAACAAGGCCATATGCTTGCGATGTCATCCTGTTATACCAAAACACAGTAGACCATCATCACGTGAAGCGAGACATCGAGCTCGTCCTATTCATTTATTCGTCTTCGTTAGATTCTTCAAAGATACAAGTGTGGGCCAGTGGTCGCCACGAAGCTGCTGAGCAAGCACCACACGAAGAATGTTGTAGAGGATAATAGTAAAAGTGTGGCAAAAACCAGGGCACAGTCCGAAGAAAATGGTTTTAAGTATTTATATATTATATAACTGGAAAAATAGTAACAAGGATAAGTTTTTTACTGTTGGCTTAGCTTAGCATGGAGATCTGTTTTTAAAACCCTGTCATCTGTATATACACATTACCCATGTTATGACAAATAAAGTTATCTTTATCTTTATCTTTATCTTTATCTTTATCTTTATCTATCTTTGGCGATCAGGACATGAAGTGAAGAATTTGGCTGAAAAAAATACAAAATCGAAACGTAAGAAATCTAAATTTGAAAATGAATTTAAAATGAAAGGTAAAACTGCTAGCAAGAAAAGTTGCCAGTCATAAAACAGGAAAGAGGACGAATGCCTCGTTACACAAGTAACATAACTAAAGTACCTAACTCAAAAAAGAGTATTGTTTGCTTAAGTTTAAAACATTGGCATAGCTAATAGTAAAATGGTAATGTAATGAATGAGCAATCAGAAAAACCAAATGACATAATTAACTAAAATAGGTATGCAAATTCTTAAATCACACAAAATTACACTTAAGTGTGAAAACAACCATTTCACATTGACTTATTTGTTTAACAAGTTTGGTTTTTACGTGTATTCTTGGGATAAAAATATGCAAATTGTCCGTTTAGATGTAATTTTCATACTTATAATATAGTTGCTCATAACAATTGATTGAGAGTTGAGACTGAGTTGATATACTATCTTAGAATTACTAGATTCTGAACCAATTATGAAAATCCTATAAAAATACAGACGATCTTTAAAATTTGTATAAAATATAACGCATCGATTAACTTTCCTAAATATCAGTATATACAGGTCGGTCATTCCTGTTTCAGTATAAATTTACCGTCAAAAGTGTGACCCAAACGCAGCAATGTAATTAAAATTACTCAATAGATCTGGATCTAGAGAGATATAATCGCTGCGTAATATTATGTCACGGTTGGTCACAGGCCGACTATTGACACTGGTGTAACCTTCACGGCTGACCACCCAAATGAATCATCCAAATAAATGACCAACTAATTCGATTGTTTGCTCTATCTACTTGATTGGTAAATTAGAACGACTATTGAATGATTGCTTCTCTAAACAGCGTAAAGTGTGTTGTTACTTTTTTGCTTTCTTGCAGTGGGTACTATAAGGGGGGCGTAAGCCTTACGCTAAACAGCTAAAATGAAGGACGATTGTGAATATTTTAAATATTGAATTTATTTTTGGATTTTCATAAAAACATGAAACGCGTGTAGTCTCTAGCGCGACAGCATCAAGACCATCAAACAAAAAAAGAACAATTCGCAATTCAAAATATATAAAACTTTTAGAACGAACTATGAAAACCGACCCACAGCCAGTAACAACAAAGGAGGCTGAACCTTACAATACTGCAGGGCATATAAGCCCTCTCTTTCGCTGATTAGGTCTCTAACTTACAAGAAGTGGTTGTAGATGTATTTGTTCTATAAATATTTAACCGATTTATTTTATTTTGTTTTTTATGAGGATTTTTTGTTTTTTTTTGTTTTTTAACGGCACTTTCTTCTTGTGTCAACTCAAACCATTCCAGCCCAGTAATTGGCCACATCGACAGCTCTTAGGTTGGCCTCACTTAAATTTTCCATTGTGCAAGAGACAGGGCAGTCAGGACAAGACAGCGGAAGCTCCATAGATTGCACGGCGCTGCAGCTACACCACCGGTCATTGCTAGAGAAACCCCATTTCTTTCGGTTTTCCCTGGGTCTGCCTACACCTGCCCGGAGTCGGTTAAGCGCCTTCCAGGTTGCCTATGGTAGGTTGTGTCCGGGAGGCAGATGTTTTGCAAGAGGGATCCGATTTCCGGTTTGTGGGAAAAGTTACTTCAAACTCTGCACCCAAAAGCCTTTTACCTAAATGTATTTTATACGATACCAAAATCCTCTTTTTACCTTTACCAGTGCGATGGGTTAGTTTATTTTGTAAGAGCACAAATATTTTAACAAGATCGAAATGGGTGACGTGTTCTTGTCTCGGTGGCCAAGATCCACTTTGGATCGTTGAACGTAAGTAAAAATATTTTTAAAACTGAGAAAAATACAAAATAAGCAATTGTTTCAATACGGCGAAAGAGTTAATACCGAGTACAAAACGGAGTACATTTTGCTAGTATATATTTTTACGTTACTGAGTGCCATATTTTTCATCTTAACAACACTCTAAAAATCTTAACGTGAACTGAGTAAATTTTTGGTATGAGTAAAGGGATAGCTAACAAGGACTACATTAATTGTGAAAAAACAAAGATAGGAAAAAGATCCTGTTTCCAATAACCCATACCTCAGGGCACCAATGAGGGTTAGAAGCTGGTTGGAGTTCAATTGGCAGGAGCTCATAGCTGCCACCCTTGAAAATGTGCTGCTTAGTGACCACCTCAACATTCGACCGATAGCTCCAGGCCAGGACAAATTCGAATAAACCCCAAATAATATTTAAAAACAGAACACTTACAGCTGTCAAGTTGAAATTCTCAGCCGCTTTCAAGTCAGGGCAGCCGCCATCATGCACGACGCTCGTAGCGCCAACCGCCGCCGCTGCCACCACGGTGATGAAGAGGAATCGAAACATTGTGTAGTAATAATTTAAATATTATTAAGTCTGAACGCCTGTGTCTCGCGCGGTCTGAGGTACACTAACCGAGTTCGTCTCTTGCACCCTTTTATAAGCCTGCTTCAGGGGTCACGGACACAGCAATTTCGATTCAAACCACAGATCATCTAATGGAATGAATGCTTCAATTTTCGAGAGACGAACTTCTAGAGTGGCCTGAGATGTCCTGAGTAGTCTTTCCCGGGCTGAGGAGGAAACCGGATAATATTGTTGTAGCCAATACTGAGAGCAAAATACATTGCTTTTGGAACATGACACGATAAACTCAACGACTGATAAATCTAAGATAAGTATACTATACTTACATATTATTATATCTTTTTATCTTACGCTATATTGACAGTATTGATCTGAAGATCTCTGTTGTTATTGTGATAAACATCAATCAATTTTGGGCGTTCCGCGATTTTTGTGGATAATGAAAGAACTCGTTTAAAAATTTTCTTAAAAAAAGCTTTCGGAGATACATTGAAAAACAAAAAACGCAGGCCGAGCGGTAAAGCGTTCGATTCTTCTCGGGTTCGACTCCCGATGGGGACAGTGCGAAAAAACAGAAATGACTTTATGAGAAATCTCCAGTTTAGTCAGGACATTTCAGGTTGAATCATTTCACTAATTACCATTGTTCGAAAAGTAAGATGTCGTGCTTCGAAAGGCACGTTAAGCCGTTGATGTTGGCTATTATCTACGGAAAATTGTCGTCACATAAGCCATAAGAGAGGTTTTTGGAGGAAAATTTGTTAGGCCAAACACCGGCCTAAGCATCCTAAGGTTTTTTAAGGTCATATCATCAGCATCATCATCAACGGCCAGTCCACTGCTGGACTATGAGCCTCCTCCACTTAAGTGGAGGGTTTTCCATAATCTCCACGCTTGGCAGGCGGGTTGGAGATCGCAGATTAAAATGTTACTGTATCAGAGAGCGCTGCTGCCCGTTCCCTGTTCAACGTGTAGTCCCTAAGTCGCCTCTTAAGACACCTACGGGAAGAGTAGGGGTTGGTGACAAATGTATTCTACTCTGCCGTCACCACACGGACGAGGCATATTATGCTAGTATCTAACTGTACTTCTACGTACCTTTTTATTGTATTTTTTCACCTCACCACGATTTAGCAAGTTATACTATTAGAAAATCCATTGAAAACCCATGCAGCAAAAATACTATTTTAATAACAGGCACAGTACAGACAGTAAAGATGATAGCTTTACTACGTAGACACCAATTAACTTTTTTCAAGTATATTTTATAAGGTTTTGTACAAGCTTGTGACAGGCTCTTCTGAAAAGAGCAAAATGCTAGACGACACCAGACACCCACTGTCCAATTATGACTCTGTGCACACAAAGGCTAAAAAGCCGTAAACACTTCATGAAGTCTGTTTCAGCGCTTCACGACGACAATCGGTCAAAGGAGAGATTGAGGTTGTGGTCACAGAGTGTCGACCTTCCTAGCCCTTTCGTCCCACTGTCTGAGAATCCACCTCCTGGACATACCATGGCTTACCTGGAAGTCTTTAAATAGGCTTAGGACTCAGGTCGGTTGAAGTAAGGACAACCTGTTCAGGTGGGGATTCTCAGACGGTTCTAACTTGGAGTGCAAGTGTGGTGCCCTTCCCCAAACGATGGAGCATTTGATGTCGTGCCCTGCGAGCCCCAGTAGCTGCACGCGGGAGGATTTAATTTACGCTACTGACAGCACAATTCTTGGTTTGCCAACGACTCCAAGGAGTGGAATATCCTGCCGGCGTCTGTATTTCCGAGCACATATAATCCGACTCTCTTTAAAGCCAGAGTGAATAGGCTCCTTCTGCTCGTAAGCTCGCTACATCGTAGATCCCATCCCTGCTCTCGGGTTGGATCGGGGTCAAGGGCAAACCCATTCAATATTAAAAAAAAGACTCGAAAAGAAAAAGAGAAGAAAAATATTATAGATACCTACATACAAAAAGAATAGAATAGAATAGAATATAAAGATATGGATATAAAGCATACAGTTGACGACCCCGTAGCCTAATTGGTAGTATGCCTGCCTACGAAGCACAGGGTCGCGGGTTCGAATCCCGCCCAGGGCAAACATTAAATTATGATGAGCACTTGTGTCTGGATGTTATTTATTATGTATGTATTTATATATTAAAGTAAAGAATATCAGCTGTCTGATAGCTTTGCTTAGTTTGGGATCAGATGTCTCCACATATTTATCTATTTATTAGTTACTAATTCGCATAATCATACGTTTCATGATAAAGTGACAAACGTAAACATAATTGTTTACTAATTGGCCTGTATACCTATCTCCTTGGCCGACTATCAGGTAAAATAAAAATTATTTTATTCGAATTAAGATTTTTACAAATCATTTTGTGACGTCAAAGGTATCATGGATGGCACGTTCACTACCAGTGTACGCCCTCTGTGGAGAAGAACGGCCAGAAGAAACTCCACAGGAATCGTATCTTTTGTACTTTTCTTTTAAATATATAAACAATCATACCTAAGTCATAATTACCTATACAATCTACTCCGCTGATTTGGAACAACAGTTGACAAGACGTTTTTATAATCTAAGTAATCATTTATCGTATAGTAGGCCTGAGAACATAAAATATTTTTAATTTTTTTTTAAATTGGCAATCGGACAGATTTACAATATTATCTGGTATTTTATTATAGAAGCGAATACAGTTCCCCATGAGTGACTTATGTATGTATTTTTGCTAGTAACCTCATCATCACCGTCAGCAGCTCATATGTTCCCACCAAGGGGCTCGAGCCTACCCTGATTTAGGGCAATTAGGCCTTAGTCGACCACGCTAGCCCACTGCGGGTTGGTGGACTTCACACACAATCTTTGAATTTCTCCGCAGGAGTGTGCAAGTTTCATCACGATGTTTTCCTTCACCGTTAGAGCGTCGAATAAACGTATGAATTCAAAATTCGAAAGCACATTGGTACGTGGTGGGAATCGAACCCGCGCCGCGTCTCCCGGACGGAAGATAGCGGCCCTAACAACTGGGCCACCGACGCTTACTAGAGCTAGTGACCTCATAGCGAACCACAAAGGGCGAGCAGAGCCCATGACGAATCATTAGCTGGCCATCATCAATGCAGCACCATCGAAGCATAAATTGACAAAGGCATCACGGATTGACTAATCGAATTGAATAAAAATGAGATCGTTAGTTATTATTAAACAAAAAATGTTACCTATATTGATATATTTTGTTCATAGATAAGCTTCATAATGTAGTAAACAATAAAATATCAGAATCAGAAATATTTCTTTGTAGGACATCACAACACAGGACACATGAAACATCAAACCGCAAAGCAAAGTGAAGCATACAAATGTATGGGACTTTGTGGTTTTTTTTATTCTAGATGATTCACATACAAAAAAACAGTAAATAAAATACAACGGTTACATACAGTAATATTGTTTTTCAAATGAAAGCATTGCAATTACGCTTCTTCTGTATTGCGACACCCAGACAAAAAGGACCTCACTCAGCAAAAGCCACAGCCAAAAGAGGTCACATAAACTCATATAAACATAGTGAAGTGGTCGAACAAGAAATTTGAGTGTTGGCCGTCTAAGAAAGTGATCCGTGTTGTCGTATAAAGTACTACTTGGGTTAATTGTAACGTCAACGACCGACCTCGCAAACCCTGGTGTCAGAGTCATGTAGCTGACAAATGCTTCTGACATAACTGATGTGAGATCAATGGAATTAGTAGTTACATGAACCATGTCAAACCATGTCAGTCAGAGGCTTTTGAAGGCCCTATACAGTTTCTCAAGAGAATATAGAGTTTTATCTACACGATTAATTTCCGTTAAAAGAACATAGTTTCTACATTTTGTTTACAATCGGAAATAATTTTGAGTAAAAGCTGATTCTTTACTGGTGGCACACCACTTTATTTTAAAAGATTTCAGAAATGGCAGTAAAGATTTGAGTTCAGAAAAGATTACATTTGTAGTATATTTTTTCAAACTTGTAAGAAATGTGAGTTTTACTGAAAATATTGACACAATGTTCCATCAAGAAGTAAACGCCACTAAACATAATGTATTGAATCGAAAACGTACTTTAGCAAGAATCGAACCCGGGGTTTTCTGATCGGCAGCCCCCCACGCTCGCTATTTAAAGTGGCACAAATAGCTGATAGTGGAAAGCTTGGCGGATGCCATCGTTTGCGCATAATTCGTTGATGCTGTGGCCAGATCGCGACTTAATCTGTTTGCCTCAATGATTCAATATGGTCAATTGAGTAATGTCTCCTTAAGCGACAATGCTGTTGTTACGCAGGGGGGCTCTCTGGAAAGTTCCAGAAAAACATTCCAGTTGGTATGTGATCGTGCGCATGGAATATGAGTTATTATTGAGACACAGGTTTAGTGGCGAGTCAATGTTAGAGAAGTAGACATGATATTTGGTCTAGCTCTAAGATGTTGATTTGTACACATTAAAATTTCATTAGTTTTGGTTTTTGGTCGTTATTGGAATAACACTTTATATCCTTAATCTGGTGAGTGTATTTAGTTTGGAGTAATTAACAAGAGCTCTACATTGTATTTTTTATTGTAGAGAGTGTCATTTTCTTATAAAAAGAAGCCTATGCAAATTTACGATGAAGATGTGGGGATTGGTTGATTCAGAAATTCGGAATCTTTGAATTTCCTGCAAGCGTATGCAGGTTTTCTGACTATGTTTCCTTCAAACACCGAATAATGCGTTATTATTACGAATTGAAAATTTGAAAGCTTGGTACCTGATAGAGTTCGAACCTCCCAAGCAATTACCCTCTAGCCGAAACACCACTGACGAAAAAGATTGTCAAGGAAAAAGCAATAAAATTACTTCAATATGTGAATATATTACTGTCGTAGCCATATCGTAGAATTGACCACATCATGAAATTTTCGATCATTTCATGAAATGGTCACATTTCATGAAATTTTCACTGTCCATTGGCCACATCATGATGTGCCTTGGCCAGATCATTGATAAGAAATCGTTTGTCGATATGTTCAACTGAAAACGCAGTTACTTCATGAAATGGTCAAGATTATTTGATCATATCGTTAAATTATTACATTAATTGCCGTAGGAAGCGCTTTGTTTATGTACCAACATGGCGGCCGCGTTATTTCTCGCAGTGAAAAGGTGAATAATTCGTTATTAAAATGAGGAAGAAAAAAAGAGTTTATAATGAAAAAGTACTCTGATAATGTCTGTCGGACTTAGAGAACAAGAAGTACCAAACATAATTTAGATTCCTATTAAATATTTCGTGGACGACAAAATCGTGAAATGTTCACGATTTAATGATCTGTTCAAATTTAGTTGACCACATCATGAAATGTGAGCATTTCATGAAATGATCGAAAATTTCATGATGTGGTCAATTCTACGATATGGCCACGACATTACTTCAAAGTAGCAGGACGTAGGTGCCACCACAAAGGCTACTGAGTCCACCATGATCCAGTGTATCGCGACGCCTCTAACCGTCAGAAATGGAAGCACATAGCCAGGAGAGCACCCTCGGAAATGATATCGACCCTCCGAACACCCCACCGTGTACCTCGGCCGCGCAACCACGATCACTCTGACAAGAGTGTCCGACTAAGAAGAGAAGAGAGAGCAGGACGTGCTTTGAACTAAAGGGTAGGAGCTGAGAGTATTTGCAGAAAATATCATCAAAAATTCTAGACTGTATATAGCAAATCAAATATTTTTATTTGTAGACTTAGGGCGTTGCGCGGCGCGTTGGGCGTCGTGGTCGCCTCGCGCGGTCTATTCAAACATATGGGACGCCCAACGCGCCGCGCAACGCCAGCGAGGCCTAATAAATAACTAATCAACATAATGCATTATTCATGTAGGTATGTAGTTACACCTTAATTTTGCCAAAGATAAAAGGCCGACAGATAAGATTTGTTATAAAACGATAATGTTTTTTATAAAATCACCATTTAATTTAGTGCCGTAGTTGTGAGTGTGTGCCCATTATGATCGTATGATGAACGGGAAATTAATCATATTTTTTAGTTGCTTAGGACTTAGTTTGACAAGTGCACAGTTTTTACAAAGTGGACAATGTGACTCCACAATAGGTTTGCAGACAAATTTTGCACCCGATACGGTACGTTTGTGTTTTATTTTATCAAAATATTTGAAGTGCGAGTTGTAGTCCTCCGTGCGGACGTAATAACATGAATATTACCTATATATATCATTAAATAAATAAATAATTATAATAATTACAAGCCATTATCATTTTGCCTATCGTACAGTGTCAAAATTCTATTGAAAAATGTAAAGATTTTATATTAATTTTTCAACTGAAAACGCTAACTGTTAAAAAGCTTAACACTGATTGTCAACTGCAACAATATTCAACGACATCTGTGACTATTATAAACCATATTTTGTTTAACAAACAACGCCAACAAAGTACAGCGATCATTTCCCAACAAAAATACTAATTTCACATCAAAAAACTCATCCAAAAAAATAATTTAAAAATTTAACGCTATTTAACGTTTATTCGACGCTCTTACGGTGAAGCAAAACATCGTGATGAAACCTGCACACTCCTGCGAAGAAATTCAAAGGTTGTGTGTAAAGTTGACCAACCCGCACTGGGCCTGAATGGTCGACTTAGGCCCAATCACCCTAATTCAGGTTAGGCTTGAGCCCTTCTTTGGGGACATACCTATACATGAACTGTTGATTATTCCACTAAAAGCGCAATTTTGTTACACATATTTTTCATGTATTGGTCAGTGTCGATGCGATTAGTCGGAAGTTTGGATTATTTGATCGGTTATAATACATACGAGGGCTGATTGATAAGTTTCCGAAACGACAAAGAAAAACTTTAAAAATCTATTTAAAATAAATTTATTTCTCAACGTAGTTTCCTTCTACCTCGATGCATTTAGTCCAGCGCTTCTCCAATGCCGTTACACCAGTTTGATAAAATGTTTTCTCCAACCCCTCAAAATACTCGTCCACGGCAACAATGACTTCTTTATTTGATGAAAATCTCTGGCCACCTAACCATTTCTTCAGGTTTGGGAATAAGTGGAAGTCCACGGGGCCAGATCCGGGGAATAGGGTGGATGCGGTAGCAATTCGAACCGCAATTCATGGAGTTTGGCGACTGCAACCATTGACGTGTGTGCAGGTGCGTTGTCATGGTGGAACAAAACTTTTTTCTTGGCCAAATGTGGTAGTTTTTTCTGGATTTCTTCACTTAATTTTTGCAGCAAGCTTGCGTAGTACTCAATTCATGGAGTTTGGCGACTGCAACCATTGACGTGTGTGCAGGTGCGTTGTCATGGTGGAACAAAACTTTTTTCTTGGCCAAATGTGGTCGTTTTTTCTGGATTTCTTCACTTAATTTTTGCAGCAAGCTTGCGTAGTACTCTCCATTTATTGTTTTTCCTTTTTGCAGATAATCCACTAAAATAATCCCTCGAGCATCCCAAAAAACAGTCGCCATCACTTTGCCGGCCGACAAAACCGTTTTTGCTTTCTTCGGCGCAGGTCTTCCGCTCTCAGTCCACTGCTTAGATTGTTCTTTTGTCTCGGGAGTATAATGATGTATCCAGGTTTCATCGACTGTTACATAACGCCGCGAAAACTCGTTAGGATCTCGGTTAAACAGCGCCAAACACTCCGATGAATCGTCCACTCGACGTTGCTTTTGGTCAACAGTGAGCAAACGCGGCACCCATCGCGCGCAAAGCTTTTTCATTCCCAAATGTTGGTGCAAAATATTAAAAACGCGTTCAGATGAAATGCTCACCATCTCTGCTATCTCTCGCAACTTCAAGCACCGATCATTCAATACAATTTTGTGAATGTTTTTGATCATGTCCGGATTTGTGACTTCATTTGGACGGCCAGACCTGTGGGCGTCTTCGCAGCTCTGTCTTCCACGTTTAAAATCAGTTACCCAGGTGTGAATTGTACTCAATGCAGGAGCAGAATTACCTAAAACACTGTCTAGCTTGGTTTTAATCTGGGTTGCTGTTTTCTGTTTTAAAACGTAAAACTTTATCACCGCATGAATTTCGTTTCTTTCCATTGTTAAGAAAATTTACGACAGAGAAAGTTCTACGACCTATCAAACAAATTCCACCAGTTCGATTAAATTCAAATTTGGCGTTCTATTTTCAAAAAGATGCCAAAATATAATGTAATATTTTTTTTTTGCGTATCATTTTTTTAAGTTCGTCGTTTCGGCCAGTTATCAATCAGCCCAGGTACTTCATTGTGTGAATGATGTGCCGTTCCCGGTAAATTACTTTTGTGTGGGAATATTCCGGGGAATATTCCCTTGAGAACTTAAACAATGGGAAAGTTGTCGAAATCTTCTATTTTTTTTATATATTTATATGTCACAATATTAAGTTTTAGGAGACAAATCACAAGTAATATTTGAATACTTACTAACCTAAGAGATTTCGTATATTCCCAATATTACCGGGAACAATCACCGGAAATTTCCCACATGCCTGGGAATATTCCCAAAACTCCCAAAAAAATGGGAATATTCCGAGTAATATTCCCAGTGTTTTTAGGAATATTCCCAATGTTTCCGGGAATATTCCCGGGCAGATTCTGAAAGTTTTAACTGTATTTTTATAAGAAAAAAAGAAACACTGACGTTAAATTTTGATAGTTTTTATTCATGTGTGTACAAATATGCGTTATCAATATAATCAACAATTAAACATCAATAAAATTTTAGTATTAACAATTTTAAGTATACTAAAATAATTAACAAATCACAGAACGATCAACATGTTTTTCACAAGTTATAGGTATAAAACAAAGCAACTTTTTTAAAATCCGACCACAAAGATCCAGATTTGTTTTTAAATATCAATAAAATTACAGTATTAACAATTTAAATTATACTAAAATAATTAACAAATCACAGAACGATCAACATGTTTTTCATAAGTTATAGGTATAAAGCAAAGCAACTTTTAAAATCCGACCACAAAGATTCAGATTTATTTTTAACAACGAGGTTTGTATGTTTAAATACGTGCACCAAGTTACAAATTAAATAACAGGTAACTAAAAAAGGACGCTTTCATTGTTTGATGACCTTGTTGCCACTCAAATAAAGAGATTCGCAAAAAAAGTGTTTTTTAAAGAGGAAGCGAGATAGTTGATCCACATCTTACAGTCAGCAATGAACAGGCAAACATCTACTTGGCTGTATGTAACTAACAAAACGACTAATACCTATAGTACCTATCTGTAATAAAATTACAGTTTTCTATAGTACCAAGCTAAGGTGCGAAAAGAAAAAAAGGCAGGCATCAAGGATCATTTCTGTGTCTGGGTATTGAATATTTGTCTATCTTTGACACCCATACTCGTAGTACAGGCCTTGCCTAGTTTTGGATCAGATGACTGACCGTGAGTGAAATCTCTCACTTAAATAAAATAAAATTTTCTATATCAAAAATAATCAATTTTGCAAATTAAATCATACTAACCAAACCAGCCAACCAACCAACCAACCAAACTAAATTAAAACACTAGGTAAAGAAAGAATTCAATATATTAAATGTTTCATGTATAGGGGAATATTCCCGGGAACATTGGAAACTTTTGGTAACTTACCGGGAATATTCCCATAGGGAAAATACTGGGAATGGGAACATTCCCCACGGCACATCTCTATGTGTGACCCACAGACATAGATCAAAATGTAACCACTTTAAAATTAAAATACTGACTTAATTTTGTATGTAAATAATAATTTCAAAATAATAAAAATTGGTAATGAACTATAGTTTTATGTTGCGGTAAATACGTTTTTTTTACAAGTTGTATTATTAGATTAACAATAAACATACAAACTTATAAGTATAACATTTGTGTTAAATTAATCAAATTGATAATATGTTTACAATATTTGGAAGTTATAATGTAGAGTACACAGGTAGTGAACGTGCCATCCATGGTAAACGATTGACGTCGAAAAATGATTTGTAAAAATCTTAATTCGAATAAAAATGTTTGACTTTGAGTTTGTGAAATGAGTCGTTCTTGGAACAAATATCCAAGCTTTACATTTTTCTTGGGTTAAATTTATCAATCGTCATAATCAAAATGTATACCTATACTAGATATTCTTATTAATTTTTTAATCTACCTACGGCACAGAAATAAATTTAAAATTTATTGGTTTAGAAAATTGTAAGTAAATTGTCAGTAATAATAATTAAAACAGCTCGTATTTTAATATTATTTGCATTATCATCGTGAAAAGACTCGTTAAAATGATGTCATAATAAATATTTTAACGAGATGTTAAATGTTGGTAAATGTTATAATTTGCATAAAAGAAGCAAAAAATAATAATAATAATAGGTAATAAAAAAGCATTAAAAATATATATATATAAATTATAAAATAAATGAAAAAATTAAAAAAATTAAATGGATGGATGAATGAAATGAAACGGGTGTAAATTGTGAATATATGAAAAATTAATTATTTCGATACTTGCTGTGAAAATTCGAAGATTATTGTTAGGTATTACTTACATCCCTAGTTTTATGCGATTATATAGACTAAGTACTTACAAAGCATGACAAATGAAAATAAATAATAAGTGAGATGTATAGGTAATTAATTATTAACTATGCGTGTGGCTTTACTATACTGATGATGAGCTCATGACCGATTTCGGTCAGGGTGACTACTTCTGCTCAAATTTTGTCGCTCATGTACACATCGCGCCAAACTTCTAGACAGCTCTGAAGTTGCTTCGCGCATTGCGCGTTGTCGCTTTTACCTATATTTTGCAGTAGCAAATCGAATCGTGCCGTGTTCAGAACAGCCTAGAAGTTTGGCGCGATCTATACCTACTCGAATGTTACACACGAAACCTTTACCACTACTATTTATTTGTGTCTGTCTATCAGTTTTGTTTGTGAGATAAAGAGAACAGAATTATTGAATATTTGATAATAAACCAAGATTAACATCGTCTATTGGCGTCGTCCTTGACTTTAATCGCCAGATAATAGCAACGAACACAGAAATTGTTCGTTTATAAGGAAATCAATAAATACAGTATATAGTTTATGAGAAGTTCAATTCATGTCACATATTATAGGTTTTTAATACTTTTAATTAAAAAAATAATATCTTTATTTTGTTGGGCGTTGTAATTTTTAATTTTTTTATGTAGTCCTCATAGAGCTTTTGATCCTTCATTCAAATAATCAAATAAAGTTCTAAGATTCCACGCTCCAGAAATTTATGGTCCTTTCCTTTTCTGGCCAGCCCGTCTTGCTTTTAATACAAAACAATAAGACATCACTTAACATATTTTAGTTTTAATGATGTCTTGTCTTGTCCACGCATGTTTAAAATCATGTACAATAATATGGATTGTGAAGAAATTGTAAAGGATTTCTCTATTGTATAACTTGTTTACTGTTTAAACAATGCCTATACATTATGAGGTGTTAAGACTAAGTAACTAACAAACATATGACATAAAATTATTTTCAAACATGTTTTAGTGTGTGCTATAATATAAGCCAACTAAAGTTCGATTCGCACCTTCTGTATATTTTAAAACTTATAAAAAAAAAAAAAGTAAATGTAAGCAATAAACATTTATTACCATTGTTACATGTAGATGTGTCTTTACAGTTCTTAGGTACCTGGTATGAAATAGGAAGACCAGAAGATCGAAACGATGGCGAATGTTCTGACTGGGAAATCAGTAGGACAGGTGACACCAGCTTCATATTCACCTACAGTGGTGTGGTCAACGACATTAGAAAGAGAGATAACATAACAGCAACATTTGAAACAGGATCTGCCAGGTTTACTTTATTAAACAACGGAGACAATGGCGCAAGTAAGTTTTAAAGTACCAACACAGTACTACTATCGATTCAATCTGATTCAATAGATTTTATGACATTAAGTATAACATAGAAAGTAGAGTTTCATTAAATCGAATATAGTAAGATTACGTAGGTATACAACAAATAGTCAAAATACAAAAAACAGTCACATAAAACACTTGCAGCGTTACCACGCTGAATAGCAATGGAATTCATTAATTTGAAAAACAATGTGAAATGTAGCAGTTACAAAAGCGATATCATCGTATACAGTAATTACATTGAAATTTCAGGTGCAGACTTCTGGATACTGGGTACCAATTATCAAGATTACGCTATTGCATACAAATGTGAAAATGTGGGCACCACTCAAAGAAACCGTAAGTTCAAGTTAAAAATAACTTATTTCTACAAATGCGGAAAAAGAAAGGGGTCAGAATTATAAAAATCATACCTTGAGACAGATTATACGTAAATAAGAATATATTTTGTAAGTCATTATGATTTATCGCAGCTTTCCATTTTGCAGTGTTCATCACACTCTTAGGAAGACAAACGACGATCAACTCTATATTCCAAAATACCATGAATAACATTGTTGCTGGCCTTGGCGTCAGTTTGGATGATCTGTTCAGTGCAGACCACTCCGACGACGCTTGTTTTGTCCTACCTTCATTTTCCCCTGGAGAAGCTATCGTTTTGCCTGGACAATGCGACCCAAACATCAGTTTGTTGTCTAGCTTCAACGCCGGCGACGTGAGTCATTGTTATGTTACGTAATTGGAATATTTCCTAATATTTATTTTTGCAAAATATCGTTACCCGATTTTATTTATTATTTTGGTGTTATTTAGTCACTTAATGTCTTTTGCATTTTAAGAATTAAATATTAGCTTTGAGTCGATGCTCGTCATGAATATTTATGTTTTAATTTTTAGCTTTTTAGATGATTTCATGGTGATTAGTTAGAAATAGTAGATATTAGTATAAATGATGTTACTAGCAGCTTTATTTTTATTTTCAGTTCGTAGGCACTTGGTATGAAACGTACAGTTACTACTCCGAGAACTCTTTAGGCACCTGTGCAAAAGCTGAGTACAGCCTCGGAGATGGAGTTGTCAATGTAGTTAACAGTCAAGTTGTCAACCAGACTTTAGGCACCATCACAGGAACCGCGGCTGTCATTGATGGATCTACTGGGATGTTGTTAGTGGAATTACAAATTCTTCCTGGCAGTAAGTATTTGTCTCGTTTTAGTATCTACGAGATTTATATCCTGAAGTTTTTTATGATATTTGTGAAACTTTCTCCAGATCCTTTGTATAAAACAAACGGTTGATTCTTATCAATATACAATTACTCAGTCTCTGTTTCTTGTGCAATATTCGAGAAAATGTATCTTTAAGTTGATAACAAATATGTAAAAATATGAATGAAATTTTTACATACTTCCCTGTTAAATACCACGATAATAATTTTATAATCTTCTGATTCTGATTTATTACAACAATTCTCGAAATTTTTTGATGAATTGTCGAGATAAAAAGCCGCATGCTGGTGTTCGTGTAACGGCTTAATAGGTATAGGATAAGATATAATAAGTCGATTCCGGATTATAACAGTAGGGACTGATTAGATGGCTACTGACTAACATTTGGTCAGTAGGTAACTCTTATCTATCACATAATAATAATAAACAGAGCAATAATCTCTTACGTAACTTCCTTACCCTTTTTTGTGTATATGTACGTACATATTAGAAATAAATTATCAATTTATTGTTTTTGTTCCAGTATTCGTGCAATCGTATTTGTGGGTCATAGACACTGACTACGTCAACTATGCCATCACTTATAGCTGTGAAAATCTCACAAACGATACCAAACGAGGTAAATAATTATAATTATTATGCTAATTTATTGCTTTAAGGTCATAGAGATTAAATCAACGATAAAACGCGTATTACAACAACTTTGTTAGATCATAGATAATTAGATAAACAATTGATAAACTATTAGTTGAAGTTCATGAAATATACGCACTGCCAAAAGTCATCTATGCTTTTAAAATCTTATGAATTGCTCTCTTTCTAGTTTTCAGTTGGATTGCGAGTAGAGAACTTCAGCTCCGAACACAATTCAGGAAACCTAATAAGTAAACTCTTAATTTATACGAATAAACTACTATTTTACAGTTTCCGCGTGGAAACTAAGCAGAAATCAGCAAGGGCTTTCGGCAGCTGCTGTTACTGCTATAGATACTGCAATGGAAAACATCGAAGTTCTAGACCAGAGGTACTTTGAAACTGTAGACCAGACTGAAGAAGGCTGCACGTCTTTACCAGATATAGCTGCTGGACAACCAATCATCATTGATGGGCAATGTGACCCCAACATTCAAGTGGTGCAAAACTTCTCCTCTAGTGATGTAAGTTATCGAATTTTATAATCATCAATAAAGTAAAAGCTGAAATGCGTCTACAGACAATTTGTGATATTTAATATCAACGAACATCAAAGAAAATTTGTGTTATTTCAGTACGTTGGTCTTTGGTATCTAGTAGAAAGTTATTGGTCTCAATTCCAAAGTGGAGATTGCAATGACGCTACATACACAGCTCAGGCAGACGGATCGGCCTTGGTGTTCAATACTCAAGTCATCAATCAAACCTTGGCTACTATCACAGGAAGTGCGGTAGTCGCATCTACAGATGGCAGTGGCAAACTGAGTGTAACCTTCCCAAATAGTAAGTCACTATAAGAATTATATAGCTTTATAATATACTACAGTAAATTTTCATTACTAATATCATGATGTTACTTTCAGGTCCAATCCCTGCTGACTACTGGGTGATCGACACTGATTACACATCTTACGCATTAGTATACAGCTGTATTAATCTGACCAGCACCACTCAACAAAGTAAGTAATTCGTTTAGTTCTTGAATAATAAAAAACTTTGGATCATTATGATCTCAGTTTACAAAGACTCTACCCCACCAATGCTATCCAAACCGAATACCTATTTTAATAAAGTCTGTCAATCAATTCACCAGCTAAGAATTTCTACTAGCACTAGCACGCCCTCTACTAGCATGTAGAAAAAACCTACTAGAAAAAACCTAATAGAAAATCTAATAGAAAAAAGCAATTTCCAATTAAATATACTTAATTACACAAAGAATTATTATCTTTAAGAATACTCAACAATATAGTTCTATAATAATAATGAATACATTACGTTATTTATTTTTCAGTTTGGAGTTGGAAAATGAGTCGCACCAAATCTTTGACAGAAAGTGCTGTTACAAATATCAACCAAGCTATAGACAATATTCGCGTTCTTAACAACCGCTTCTATTATACCATCGATAACTCTGACCAGGCTTGTTTCTATTACCCCGAACCAAATGGCGAAACCGTAATCTTCCGCGGACAGTGCGATGAAACTATCCCAGTTGTCACCAACTTTGATGCAGTTGCTGTAAGTTTCGTATTCTTTTGAAATGAGTTATCTAGTGACTGATTTTACTAACACAAATTTTCTTTTTAGTATATGGGTCTTTGGTATGACATCCAAAGCTATCCACAACGATTCCAAGGAGGTACTTGTAATACGGCAAACTATACTCTTACTGACGTTGTGGAAGTTTTCAACACCCAAGTTGTCAACCAGAGACTCGGCACAATAACAGGATCAGCTGTTCCATGGGAGTCGGTCGATGGCGAAGCCAAATTGAATGTTACATTCCCCATTGGAGGAGCCCCTGGTATAACTTAAATTTATTTTGATCTAAAATTTTGGCATGCATGTTGTCAGTACCTATTTAATTATTATTTTTAACACGTATACAATTACTTATCTAACGGATTACTTTCAGTCTATGCACCATATTGGGTGTTGGCAACCGACTACACCGACTTCGCTCTTGTTTATGCGTGTCAAAACGTTGGAGATGACCAACGTTCAGGTAAGCTACGGAGTTACGGATTGATTACTTTGAAAATAAACTACTTGTACCTAATACATGGTGATGTAATTCAATTTTATATGCAGTATCTAGCTGGAAACTAAGTAGAACAAAAGCTCTGTCTACTCAAGCGCAGACTACAATCAACAACATTATTCAGAGCATAGACGTTCTCATGCAAGATTACTATGAAGTAAAAGGACATACTGATGAAGACTGCTTCTACTTCCCTGAACCTGAAGAAGGAGTTCCCGTTGTGTTCCCAGGATTTTGCGATGAAAATATCACTGCTGTTCCAAACTTTGATTTGAATGCAGTAAGTTTACAATTCAAAGATCTTACTTTGATACAAAATCGAATCGATAAAATTTTCAAAACGATCAGCAAGATAAAATCGAGTTTTTTACAATTTCCATCACTAAGCAAAAAGCTGGAGGTACAGTTTTATAAACTTACTCATGTGTTATTTGTTTTTTATTTATAGTTCCAAGGCTCATGGTTTGAAATTGAAACATATCCCAAAGACCAGGCAGGACAATGTTTCCAACATACAGTGTCCGGTACCAACACTCTTAACGTCTCATCTAGTTTCATCGAAGACCAGTTCCTATCGACTTCCTCCAGTGTTCTCACATTCTCTTCCACTGATAATAGCGGAAAATTTAACGTTGCAATTAATATTGACAATCAAGGTAAATACTTTGTGTAATAATATATAAATCACATTAAGGGTAAAATGGTTTGTCTAATTATGTTTATTTTTTTAGTCATTGAAATACCTTTTTGGATCCTTGCTACGGACTACAATAGCTACGCGTTAGCCTACAGTTGCATGGCAAGGGAAAATGATCACAGAGCAAGTAAGCCAACATTTACATTTGTAGTAACATTTTTAAAAGTAATTATTACAATTACCAAACCATAATGCTGGATCCGAACACAATTCAGGAAACCTAATAAGTAAACTCTTAATTTATACGAATAAACTACTATTTTACAGTTTCCGCGTGGAAACTAAGCAGAAATCAGCAAGGGCTTTCGGCAGCTGCTGTTACTGCTATAGATACTGCAATGGAAAACATCGAAGTTCTAGACCAGAGGTACTTTGAAACTGTAGACCAGACTGAAGAAGGCTGCACGTCTTTACCAGATATAGCTGCTGGACAACCAATCATCATTGATGGGCAATGTGACCCCAACATTCAAGTGGTGCAAAACTTCTCCTCTAGTGATGTAAGTTATCGAATTTTACAATCATCAATAAAGTAAAAGCTGAAATGCGTCTACAGACAATTTGTGATATTTAATATCAACGAACATCAAAGAAAATTTGTGTTATTTCAGTACGTTGGTCTCTGGTATCTAGTAGAAAGTTATTGGTCTCAATTCCAAAGTGGAGATTGCAATGACGCTACATACACAGCTCAGGCAGACGGATCGGCCTTGGTGTTCAACACTCAAGTCATCAATCAAACCTTGGCTACTATCACAGGAAGTGCGGTAGTCGCATCTACAGATGGCAGTGGCAAACTGAGTGTAACCTTCCCAAATAGTAAGTCACTATAAGAATTATATAGCTTTATAATATTCTACAGTAAATATTCTTTACTAATATCATGATGTTACTTTTCAGCTCCAGTCCCTGCTGAATACTGGGTGATCGACACTGATTACACATCTTACGCATTAGTATACAGCTGTATTAATCTGACCAGCACCACTCAACAAAGTAAGAAATTCTTTTAATTCTTGAATAATAAGATATTTTCTTTCTGTTTGATCCCTGTTTTTATGACAGGGTCTCTTGTCATTGTACCCCACCAATCCTATCCTAACCGAATACCTATTTTAATAGTCTCGTCACTCAATCTGTCAATCAATTCACCAGCTAAATATTTTCACGCCCTCTACTAGCTTGTAGAAAATACTATGAATCTACGAATTTCCAATTAAATATACTTAATTACACAAAATATAATACTCAACAATAATACACTCGACAGCAAAGAATCCGGGTCCGGTAAAGAACACACCTGAACATCTCAGAAACTAAGAATGGTAACTTAGTGAAATGAATTGTGTTTAATAGACAAATAAATAATCCTTGAAAAAAGAAATAAAATGTATTTGTCACTTTGTAATTTATTTGTACATAAAGAATAAAATATGGCAACCTGATCTTATAAAAAATAATATAAAATCGCAATTATTTTCTAAAGCTTATTTTTGTTAATTGTTAATTTTTTGTGTTACGTGCTAACTGTTGTTTTCGCGGTTATGCGGTTTATCCTGGTCATGCGGCTGATTTGCTTAGAAAAATCCCATGTTTATTTTGCCATTTTTGATGTAAGCGAGAAGTCTTATTGCTATCATTTAATAATAAGACATTTATTCACATTTATTCATTTAATGTGTATTTAATTAAATAGCATTCATAGTTTCCGAATTTTTCAGGTAATTACCTGTCTTCATTTATGACCCGGATTCATTGCTGTCGAAATAATAGTAACGAAAACATTACGTTATTTATTTTTCAGTTTGGAGTTGGAAAATGAGTCGCACCAAATCTTTGACTGAAACTGCTGTTACAAATATCAACCAAGCCATAGACAATATTCACGTTCTTAACAACCGCTACTACTATACCATCGATAACTCTGACCAGGCTTGTTTCTACTACCCCGAACCGAATGGCCAAACTGTAACCTTCCGCGGACAGTGCGATGAAACTATCCAAGTTGTCACCAACTTTGATGCAGTTGCTGTAAGTGTCGTATTATTTTGAATTAGTATTGCCTTGTTAGGAAATTTGGGATTGCATTTATAAACTGATCCAGATGGTAAACTAATTTATTTTTAATTTACAGTACATGGGTCTTTGGTACGACATCGAAAGCTACCCTCAAGCCTTCCAAGAGGGCACTTGTGGTACAGCAAACTATACTCTTACTAGCGTCGTGGATGTTTTTAACACCCAGGTCGTCAACCAGAGACTGGACACAATTATTGGGCGGGCCGTTCCACTGGAATCTCCCGATGGCCAGGCCAAACTGAGTGTATCATTCCCGATTGAAGTAGCTCCTGGCATTATTAGTAAGCACATTAGTGTACCTACTTTCTCATCTTCGTTATTACTCCGAGATTTTGCATTTACCGAATTCAACTGACTTAGTGCTTAACAGGTTTTCATTGTTTTAGTTATGGTCTCTTCACCATACTGGGTTCTGGCAACCGATTATACTAACTACGCTCTCGTATATGCTTGTCAGAACACTGGAGCAGACCAGCGTACAGGTAATTCTATTATTTTCAAAGTTTGCAAAACGATTCTATGAATTTCATATATTAAGTTATTTTGTTTTTATTTTCAGTATCTAGCTGGAAACTAAGCAGAACCAAAGCTCTGTCTACTCAGGCACAAACTAGCATCAACAACGTTATTCAAAACATAGATGTTCTCAGACAGGACTACTACGAAGTTCAGGGCCATACAGATGAAGACTGCTTCTACTTCCCTGAACCTGAAGAAGGAGTTCCCGTTGTGTTCCCAGGATTTTGCGATGAAAATATCACTGCTGTTTCCAACTTTGATTTGAATGCAGTAAGTTTACAATTATTACAAGGTCTTACTTTGATACAAAATCGAATCGATAAAATTCAATACGATCAGCAAGATAAAATCAAGTCTTTTTACCATTTCCATCACTAAGCAAGTAGCTGGAAAAACAGTCTTATAAACTTACTCATGTCATGTGTTATTTGCTTTTTATTTACAGTTCCAAGGCTCATGGTTTGAAATTGAAACATATCCCAAAGACCAGGCAGGACAATGTTTCCAACATACAGTGTCCGGTACCAACACTCTTAACGTCTCATCTAGTTTCGTCGAAAACGAGTTCCTATCGACTTTCTCCAGTATTCTCACATTCTCTTCCACTGATAATAGCGGAAAATTTAACATTGCAATTAATATTGACAATCAAGGTAAATACTTTGTGTAATAATATAATAAAACACATTAAGGGTAAAATGGTTTGTCTAATTATGTTTATTTTTTTAGTGATTGAAATACCTTTCTGGATCCTTGCTACGGACTACAATAGCTACGCGTTAGCCTACAGTTGCATGGCAAGGGAAAATGATCACAGAGCAAGTAAGCCCTAATTAATATTTTTAAAAGTAATTATTACAATTTCCAAACCATAATGCTGGATCCGAACTGATTTCAGGAAAACCTAATAAATAAACTTTTAATTTATACGAATAAACTACTATTTTACAGTTTACGCGTGGAAACTAAGCAGAAATCAGCAAGGGCTTTCGGCAGCTGCTGTTACTGCTATAGATACTGCAATGGAAAACATCGAAGTTCTAGACCAGAGGTACTTTGAAACTGTAGACCAGACTGAAGAAGGCTGCACGTCTTTACCAGATATAGCTGCTGGACAACCAATCATCATTGATGGGCAATGTGACCCCAACATTCAAGTGGTGCAAAACTTCTCCTCTAGTGATGTAAGTTATCGAATTTTACAATCATCTATAAAGTAAAAGCTGAAATGCGTCTACAGACAATTTGTGATATTTAATATCAACGAAAATCAAAGAAAATTTGTGTTATTTCAGTACGTTGGTCTCTGGTATCTAGTAGAAAGTTATTGGTCTCAATTCCAAAGTGGAGATTGCAATGACGCTACATACACAGCTCAGGCAGACGGATCGGCCTTGGTGTTCAACACTCAAGTCATCAATCAAACCTTGGCTACTATCACAGGAAGTGCGGTAGTCGCATCTACAGATGGCAGTGGCAAACTGAGTGTAACCTTCCCAAATAGTAAGTCACTATAAGAATTATATAGCTTTATGATATACTACAGTAAATTTTCATTACTAATATCATGATGTTACTTTTCAGCTCCAATCCCTGCTGACTACTGGGTGATCGACACTGATTACACATCTTACGCATTAGTATACAGCTGTATTAATCTGACCAACGCCACTCAACAAAGTAAGAAATTCGTTTCATTCTTGAATAATAAGATATTTTCTTTCTGTTTGATCCCAGTTTACAATGACAGGGTCTCTTTGTCATTGTACCCCACCAATCCTATCCTAACCGAATACCTATTTTAATAGTCTCGTCACTCAATCTGTCAATCAATTCACCAGCTAAATATTTTCACGCCCTCTACTAGCTTGTAGAAAATAAAAAAAATATACCAACCTCATTTTATAAAGAAAATATAAAATCGCAATTATATTCTACAGCTTACTTTTGTTAATTGTTTATTTTTTGTGTTACGTGCTAGCTGTTGTTACCGCAGTTATGCTGTTTGTCCTGGTCATGCGGCAGATTTGCTAAGAAAAGTCCCATATTTATTTTGCCATTTTTGATGTAACCAAGAAGTTTTATTGCTATCATTTAAAGTGTATTTAATTAAATAGCATTCATAGTTGCCAAATTTTTCAGGTAATTACCTGTCTTCATATGACCCGGATTAATTGCTGTCGAGTGTAGTTCTATAGATATAATAGTAACGAAAACATTACGATATTTATTTTTCAGTTTGGAGTTGGAAAATGAGTCGCACCAAATCTTTGACCGAAACTGCTGCTACAAATATCAACCAAGCCATAGACAATATTCACGTTCTTAACAACCGCTACTACTATACCATCGATAACTCTGACCAGGCTTGTTTCTACTACCCCGAACCAAATGGCCAAACTGTAACCTTCCGCGGACAGTGCGATGAAACTATCCAAGTTGTCACCAACTTTGATGCAGTTGCGGTAAGTGTCGTATTTTTTTTAATTAGTATTGCCTTGTTAGAAAATTTGGGATTGCATTTATAAACTGATCCAGATGGTAAACTAATTTATTTTTAATTTACAGTACATGGGTCTTTGGTACGACATCGAAAGCTACCCTCAAGCATTCCAAGAAGGCACTTGTGGTACAGCAAACTATACTCTTACTAGCGTCGTGGATGTTTTCAACACCCAGGTCGTCAACCAGAGACTGGACACAATTATTGGGTGGGCCGTTCCACTGGAATCTACCGATGGCCAGGCCAAACTGAGTGTATCATTCCCGATTGAAGTAGCTCCTGGCATAATTAGTAAGCACATTAATTAGTGTACCTACTTTCTCATCTTCGTTATTACTCCAAGATTTTTCATTTACCACATTCAACTGACTTAGAGCTTAACAGGTTTTCATTGTTTTAGTGGTTGACTCTTCACCATACTGGGTTCTGGCAACCGATTATACTAACTACGCTCTCGTATATGCTTGTCAGAACACTGGAGCACACCAGCGTACAGGTAATTCTTTTATTTTCAAAGTTTGCAAAACGATTCCATGAATTTCATATATTAAATTATTTTGTTTTTATTTTCAGTATCTAGCTGGAAACTAAGCAGAACCAAAGCTCTGTCTACTGAGGCACAAACTAGCATCAACAACGTTATTCAAAACATAGATGTTCTCAGACAGGACTACTACGAAATTCAGGGCCATACAGATGAAGACTGCTTCTACTTCCCTGAACCTGAAGAAGGAGTTCCCGTTGTGTTCCCAGGATTTTGCGATGAAAATATCACTGCTGTTCCAAACTTTGATTTGAATGCAGTAAGTTTACAATTCAAAGATCTTACTTTGATACAAAATAGAATCGATAAAATTTTCAAAACGATCAGCAAGATAAAATCGAGTTTTTTACCATTTCCATCACTAAGCAAAAAGCTGGAGGTACAGTTTTATAAACTTACTCATGTGTTATTTGTTTTTTATTTATAGTTCCAAGGCTCATGGTTTGAAATTGAAACATATCCCAAAGACCAGGCAGGACAATGTTTCCAACATACAGTGTCCGGTACCAACACTCTTAACGTCTCATCTAGTTTCATCGAAGACCAGTTCCTATTGACTTCCTCCAGTGTTCTCACATTCTCTTCCACTGATAATAGCGGAAAATTTAACATTGCAATTAATATTGACAATCAAGGTAAATACTCTGTGTAATAATATATAAAACACATTAAGGGTAAAATGGTTTGTCTAATTATGTTTATTTTTTTAGTGATTGAAATACCTTTCTGGATCCTTGCTACGGACTACAATAGCTACGCGTTAGCCTACAGTTGCATGGCAAGGGAAAATGATTACAGAGCAAGTAAGCCCTAATTAATATTTTTAAAAGTAATTATTACAATTTCCAAACCATAATGCTGGATCCGAACAGATTTCAGGAAAACCTAATAAATAAACTTTTAATTTATACGAATAAACTACTATTTTACAGTTTACGCGTGGAAACTAAGCAGAAATCAGCAAGGGCTTTTGGCAGCTGCTGTTACTGCTATAGATACTGCAATGGAAAACATCGAAGTTCTAGACCAGAGGTACTTTGAAACTGTAGACCAGACTGAAGAAGGCTGCACGTCTTTACCAGATATAGCTGCTGGACAACCAATCATCATTGATGGGCAATGTGACCCCAACATTCAAGTGGTGCAAAACTTCTCCTCTAGTGATGTAAGTTATCGAATTTTACAATCATCAATAAAGTAAAAGCTGAAATGCGTCTACAGACAATTTGTGATATTTAATATCAACGAACATCAAAGAAAATTTGTGTTATTTCAGTACGTTGGTCTCTGGTATCTAGTAGAAAGTTATTGGTCTCAATTCCAAAGTGGAGATTGCAATGACGCTACATACACAGCTCAGGCAGACGGATCGGCCTTGGTGTTCAACACTCAAGTCATCAATCAAACCTTGGCTACTATCACAGGAAGTGCGGTAGTCGCATCTACAGATGGCAGTGGCAAACTGAGTGTAACCTTCCCAAATAGTAAGTCACTATAAGAATTATATAGCTTTATAATATACTACAGTAAATTTTCATTACTAATATCATGATGTTACTTTCAGCTCCAATCCCTGCTGACTACTGGGTGATCGACACTGATTACACATCTTACGCATTAGTATACAGCTGTATTAATCTGACCAGCACCACTCAACAAAGTAAGTAATTCGTTTAATTCTTGAATAATAAAAAACTTTGGATCATTATGATCTCAGTTTACAAAGACTCTACCCCACCAATGCTATCCAAACCGAATACCTATTTTAATAATGTCTGTCAATCAATTCACCAGCTAAGAATTTCTACTAGCACTAGCACGCCCTCTACTAGCATGTAGAAAAAACCTAATAGAAAAAAACCTAATAGAAAAAACCTAATAGAAAATCTAATAGAAAAAAGCAATTTCCAATTAAATATACTTAATTACACAAAGAATTATTATCTTTAAGAATACTCAACAATATAGTTCTATAATAATAATGAATACATTACGTTATTTATTTTTCAGTTTGGAGTTGGAAAATGAGTCGCACCAAATCTTTGACAGAAAGTGCTGTTACAAATATCAACCAAGCTATAGACAATATTCGCGTTCTTAACAACCGCTTCTATTATACCATCGATAACTCTGACCAGGCTTGTTTCTATTACCCCGAACCAAATGGCGAAACCGTAATCTTCCGCGGACAGTGCGATGAAACTATCCCAGTTGTCACCAACTTTGATGCAGTTGCTGTAAGTTTCGTATTCTTGTGAAATGAGTTATCTAGTGACTGATTTTACTAACACAAATTTTCTTTTTAGTATATGGGTCTTTGGTATGACATCCAAAGCTATCCACAACGATTCCAAGGAGGTACTTGTAATACGGCAAACTATACTCTTACTGACGTTGTGGAAGTTTTCAACACCCAAGTTGTCAACCAGAGACTCGGCACAATAACAGGATCAGCTGTTCCATTGGAGTCGGTCGATGGCGAAGCCAAATTGAATGTTACATTCCCCATTGGAGGAGCCCCTGGTATAACTTAAATTTATTTTGATCTAAAATTTTGGCATGCATGTTGTCAGTACCTATTTAATTATTATTTTTAACACGTATACAATTACTTATCTAACGGATTACTTTCAGTCTATGCACCATATTGGGTGTTGGCAACCGACTACACCGACTTCGCTCTTGTTTATGCGTGTCAAAACGTTGGAGATGACCAACGTTCAGGTAAGCTACGGAGTTACGGATTGATTACTTTGAAAATAAACTACTTGTACCTAATACATGGTGATGTAATTCAATTTTATATGCAGTATCTAGCTGGAAACTAAGTAGAACAAAAGCTCTGTCTACTCAAGCGCAGACTACAATCAACAACATTATTCAGAGCATAGACGTTCTCATGCAAGATTACTATGAAGTAAAAGGACATACTGATGAAGACTGCTTCTACTTCCCTGAACCTGAAGAAGGAGTTCCCGTTGTGTTCCCAGGATTTTGCGATGAAAATATCACTGCTGTTCCAAACTTTGATTTGAATGCAGTAAGTTTACAATTCAAAGATCTTACTTTGATACAAAATCGAATCGATAAAATTTTCAAAACGATCAGCAAGATAAAATCGAGTTTTTTACAATTTCCATCACTAAGCAAAAAGCTGGAGGTACAGTTTTATAAACTTACTCATGTGTTATTTGTTTTTTATTTATAGTTCCAAGGCTCATGGTTTGAAATTGAAACATATCCCAAAGACCAGGCAGGACAATGTTTCCAACATACAGTGTCCGGTACCAACACTCTTAACGTCTCATCTAGTTTCATCGAAGACCAGTTCCTATCGACTTCCTCCAGTGTTCTCACATTCTCTTCCACTGATAATAGCGGAAAATTTAACGTTGCAATTAATATTGACAATCAAGGTAAATACTTTGTGTAATAATATATAAATCACATTAAGGGTAAAATGGTTTGTCTAATTATGTTTATTTTTTTAGTCATTGAAATACCTTTTTGGATCCTTGCTACGGACTACAATAGCTACGCGTTAGCCTACAGTTGCATGGCAAGGGAAAATGATCACAGAGCAAGTAAGCCAACATTTACATTTGTAGTAACATTTTTAAAAGTAATTATTACAATTACCAAACCATAATGCTGGATCCGAACACAATTCAGGAAACCTAATAAGTAAACTCTTAATTTATACGAATAAACTACTATTTTACAGTTTCCGCGTGGAAACTAAGCAGAAATCAGCAAGGGCTTTCGGCAGCTGCTGTTACTGCTATAGATACTGCAATGGAAAACATCGAAGTTCTAGACCAGAGGTACTTTGAAACTGTAGACCAGACTGAAGAAGGCTGCACGTCTTTACCAGATATAGCTGCTGGACAACCAATCATCATTGATGGGCAATGTGACCCCAACATTCAAGTGGTGCAAAACTTCTCCTCTAGTGATGTAAGTTATCGAATTTTACAATCATCAATAAAGTAAAAGCTGAAATGCGTCTACAGACAATTTGTGATATTTAATATCAACGAACATCAAAGAAAATTTGTGTTATTTCAGTACGTTGGTCTCTGGTATCTAGTAGAAAGTTATTGGTCTCAATTCCAAAGTGGAGATTGCAATGACGCTACATACACAGCTCAGGCAGACGGATCGGCCTTGGTGTTCAACACTCAAGTCATCAATCAAACCTTGGCTACTATCACAGGAAGTGCGGTAGTCGCATCTACAGATGGCAGTGGCAAACTGAGTGTAACCTTCCCAAATAGTAAGTCACTATAAGAATTATATAGCTTTATAATATACTACAGTAAATTTTCATTACTAATATCATGATGTTACTTTCAGCTCCAATCCCTGCTGACTACTGGGTGATCGACACTGATTACACATCTTACGCATTAGTATACAGCTGTATTAATCTGACCAGCACCACTCAACAAAGTAAGTAATTCGTTTAATTGTTGAATAATAAAAAACTTTGGATCATTATGATCTCAGTTTACAAAGACTCTACCCCACCAATGCTATCCAAACCGAATACCTATTTTAATAAAGTCTGTCAATCAATTCACCAGCTAAGAATTTCTACTAGCACTAGCACGCCCTCTACTAGCATGTAGAAAAAACCTAATAGAAAATCTAATAGAAAAAAGCAATTTCCAATTAAATATACTTAATTACACAAAGAATTATTATCTTTAAGAATACTCAACAATATAGTTCTATAATAATAATGAATACATTACGTTATTAATCTTTCAGTTTGGAGTTGGAAAATGAGTCGCACCAAATCTTTGACAGAAAGTGCTGTTACAAATATCAACCAAGCTATAGACAATATTCGCGTTCTTAACAACCGCTTCTATTATACCATCGATAACTCTGACCAGGCTTGTTTCTATTACCCCGAACCAAATGGCGAAACCGTAATCTTCCGCGGACAGTGCGATGAAACTATCCCAGTTGTCACCAACTTTGATGCAGTTGCTGTAAGTTTCGTATTCTTTTGAAATGAGTTATCTAGTGACTGATTTTACTAACACAAATTTTCTTTTTAGTATATGGGTCTTTGGTATGACATCCAAAGCTATCCACAACGATTCCAAGGAGGTACTTGTAATACGGCAAACTATACTCTTACTGACGTTGTGGAAGTTTTCAACACCCAAGTTGTCAACCAGAGACTCGGCACAATAACAGGATCAGCTGTTCCATTGGAGTCGGTCGATGGCGAAGCCAAATTGAATGTTACATTCCCCATTGGAGGAGCCCCTGGTATAACTTAAATTTATTTTGATCTAAAATTTTGGCATGCATGTTGTCAGTACCTATTTAATTATTATTTTTAACACGTATACAATTACTTATCTAACGGATTACTTTCAGTCTATGCACCATATTGGGTGTTGGCAACCGACTACACCGACTTCGCTCTTGTTTATGCGTGTCAAAACGTTGGAGATGACCAACGTTCAGGTAAGCTACGGAGTTACGGATTGATTACTTTGAAAATAAACTACTTGTACCTAATACATGGTGATGTAATTCAATTTTATATGCAGTATCTAGCTGGAAACTAAGTAGAACAAAAGCTCTGTCTACTCAAGCGCAGACTACAATCAACAACATTATTCAGAGCATAGACGTTCTCATGCAAGATTACTATGAAGTAAAAGGACATACTGATGAAGACTGCTTCTACTATCCTGAGCCAACTGGTGAACCAGTGGTATTCCGAGGTCAATGTGATAATACTATTCAAGCATTGCCGAACTTTGATTTAGACAGGGTAAGTATCTATGATTCATGATACGTTGAGGATTGTGACGTAAACCTGTTTGTCTTGTGATAGATGTTAAATGCGTTACTCCCTCTAGATTTGAATCACCCTTAAAATTCTGAACTCGGTTAAGTTTTATGTTAACTTATGTTTTTATTATATTTTGAAAGTCTGACGCTGAATTTTTATACAGTTTACTGGAACCTGGAACGAAATTGAAACATATCCGAAAGATCAAGCCGGCGGACAGTGCATCCACCACGAGTTTACTGCCAATGCCTCGTCAACTAATACCCTGCAGTTGGTTAGCAACCAAGTATTCAACTCGGAAACCCTGGTGACTAATGCCGGTCAAATAGTACTCGATTCCACAGATGGCAGCGGCCGATTTTTACTTACTATGGACGTGGACAATCTAAGTAAGTTAATTTTGCTTTTCATTTGTTTATTTTAGTTTTATTTCTGCCTGTTGGAATAAATGCTTTACTGATAATATTGTTTCTTTTTCAGCAATCGCTATTCCTTACTGGATCATCGATACTGACTACACGGATTATGCTCTTGTCTATAGTTGTATGAACCGCGATGCCGAAACCAGAGCAGGTAAAATCCCCTTCATGTAATATTGTTCTGAAATTCTCATAAATTTTAAGCTATTTTAAATCTGGATGTTTTATTTTAGTTTACAGTTGGAAGCTTAGCAGGTCAAGCGACCTTTCAAGCAGCGGGAACACCTTCATCAATACAGCTATCGCGACTATTGACGTATTGGAGCAAGAGTACTACGAGCCTGTCTCGCAAACTGCCGCTGCATGCTTCTATTTGCCAGATGAAATAAATCCTAATGAACCGGCCATATTTACTGGACAATGCGATACTACTATTCCTGTAAAGGAAAATTTCGATTCGGCACAGGTAAGATCAAAATTCGAATTTCAAAGATCAAATTTACTTTATGGGACTAACAACTTTACTAATACAACCGTTTTGTTTTTGAATAGTTCTCCGGACGCTGGTTTGATATAGAAAGCTACTTCGATGGTTACACAGGCTCTTGCATTGATGGAACATTTAATCAAAATGGCAATGGTTACGACGTCATCCTTACACAAGTGGTAAATCAGACTCTGAATACTACTATCAGTACAGCAAGTTTATCTACCGATAACACTGGAAAGTTAATTGTCACAACTAATGGTGGTAAGTACTCTTTAATATGTGAACATGCTGGTTTCATGGGTCAATTTCTTTATTAATATTTTTTTTTTAGTGCAATACGAATATTGGATTTTGGATACCGATTACGTTAGCTGGGCATTAATCTACTCCTGCGAAAATGTGAACACAAATCAAAGACGCGGTAAGTGTAAATACCAAACCTGATTGACTACGGATGTTAAATTCGTCTTGAATTTTGCTTATTAAATGGAAAGTTTCTTTCTTGTAACAGTGCGAAGCTGGAAGATGAGCCGAATGAGACAACTCAGCACCGAAGCAAATACTGCAATCGACGCGATCATTGGAGTCACTGGTGAACTCAACCAACAGTTCTATCTGACCAGAGACCACAGCAACGCAGGCTGCTTCTATTACCCTGTACCTGATGGCAACCCCGTCACTTTTAGAGGACGCTGCAATGAAAGTATTGCCGTAGTGCAGAACTTTGATATCGCTGCTGTAAGCATTTTAAATTCAATATTGAGCATTTGATTCCGTTTTTAAGGATCTTGGTCCTTACCTTAAATAAATGTGTAAATATTAATGAAATTGCGTTTAAAGAGTATAATAAAGAAAATAAAAAAGACAAGAACCTCCGTAGCCGAGTGGTCAAGGTTTCGCCGCTCATTATCGCCACGAACAATGTCAAGCAAAAATTTATTTGTGAAACTTTCCCCAGTTTGGTTAAGACATTGCAGGCTGAATCACTTGATTGTCCGAAAAAAGACGATTCCGTGCTTCGAAAGGCACGTTAAGTTGTTTGTCCCGGCTACTATCTAGCTAGTCGTTACACGATCCCAGTTTCTAACTAATTAATTATTCTTATGTAATTTTGACATTTTAATTTTTTTAAGTTTGAAGATAATTTACCAATAGTTTTGTAATAAAAATAATGTGACTACTATTTGTATGCCACTCTATATTGGCGAAACACGTTGCACTTTTGTATTCATTTTAACATGTTACTACCGTGTTTGAAACAATAAAATATTCTGATTCTGGCCTTTGGCGGCTCTATAACACTGACACCAGGCTTTGTGAGATTGGTTGCCAACCTTTCAAATTCATACGATGAAGAAGGCTTAGACTAATCACTTTCTTTACATTTTCAGTACCTCGGTCAATGGTATGACATTGAAAGCTACCCTCAATTGTTCCAAAACGGAGAATGTGCCACTGCGCTCTACACTCTCGGTGCTGATGGTGTAGATGTTTATAACACTCAAGTTGTCAATCGACAACTTGAAGTAATCAATGGACTGGCCGTTGTGGCCACTGATGATGGTTCAGCGAAACTGAGCGTCTCTTTTAATGGATTTTTGTGTAAGTCACCAAAAACCACATCTCTAAAGAAAAATGAGAAGATAATATTGCTAGCATTGAAATTCTTGTATCATATGAAAAACTAAAATGATTTGTTGTACTTTGCAGCAGAAACACCTTATTGGGTTTTGGATACCGACTATACCAGTTATTCCTTGGTTTACTCATGCTCTGAAATCGATGAGGAATACAAACGAGGTAAGACTAACACTGACTAAATAAGATCACTGTCTTCAGTTTTATATTTCGATAACTTTAACACTTATTTGTTTTTTTACAATAGTATCGGCTTGGAAACTTAGCAGAACCCGAAATCTGACAACGTTAGCTGAACAACAGATTAACCAAGTAATGAACAGTGTACCGGTGCTCCAACAAGAATACTTCAGGCAAATCGGACATAGCGATGAAGACTGCTTCGTCTACCCTGACAATAACGGAGGATCAGTCATCTTTGCTGGACAATGTCGCAGCTCCGTTGAGATTGCAACTGTTACTAACTTCAACCTTAGTACAGTAAGTAGTTTTAAGCATTTGACGGCTCCGTAGCCTAGTTGGTATTACTGCCTTCGAAGCACAGGGTCGCAGGCTCAGAATCCCGCTCAGGGCAAACATTCGTGTGATGAGCACTTGTGCTTGCCTTGTGTCTGGATGTTATCTATATAAGTGTGTATTTATCTATTTACGTAAGTTATATCAGCTGTCTGTTGCCCATAGTAAAAGCTTTGCTTAGATTGGGATCAGATGGCCGTGTGCGAGATGTCCTAACATTATTATTATTTCTTATCATTATTACTATTAGATCTGAAAACATACATAACTTACCGTGGAAAAAAATTATAATAGAGTAACAACAAAAATGTTAACAGTGATTTCTTAAAAATACTCTAAGAGTCATTTCGTGAACGGATTTATTTACGAAGCTTAAACTGAATACGAGTTTCGGGTACGATAATACCTAGATAAAGAATAGTAATGGCACCAAGTATTTACTACATGTCATGCATGGATTTGTTTTTATTTGAATTTTTAGTTCAGCGGAACCTGGTACGATGTCTCCCGGTTTCCTTCAGAAGAACAGACCGGGGAGTGTGCGTCAGGAGAATTCAGCGTCACCACCTCAAACTCAGTCTCTATAACACATAATATTGTCAACAACGAACGATTGGTCGTCACCACTGGATCTGGCACCACACCTACAGATGGAAAAGGTGTCATCACAGCTTCACTTTCCGGTGGTCAACGTACGTTTTGCAGTTTTGTATGGATTCATAATACCAGTATTGTTAGAACGAAAAACTATTTTGAATCTTTGTTTTGTACATCAGTTCTATAAGTTTAAATATTACCTACTCCGAATGAAATATTACATTTTTACTTTTTTTTACAGTTTTTATTACAATTGCCGCTAATTTAAACTTATACATATTGGACACTGATTATAATGAGTTCGCTCTCTTATACGCTTGCCGAAACATTGACACTGCCCGGAAACAAAGTAAGTATTCGATATCAAAATACCGACTCCTTAAAATCCATGACACTAGATAAAATTCCATGAGTGAATCCTTCTGTGAACGTAAAGTGAACTCCCCTTCTTGAACCATGGCTTCTTACTTCCAGTCTACAGTTGGAAACTTAGCAGATCACAATCAGGTCTCTCGCAAGCCGCGAACGAAAGAATTGATGCTGCAGTATCCAGCAATGAAGATCTCTTTGAACAATACTATGAAAGCACAGCTCAAACTAATGCCGCTTGTTTCTACTATCCTGAGTATGATGTGCTGCCAGGTGCTATTGAACTTCCCGGACCATGCAATGACACTATCAGAGGAATTCCAGGATTTAACGCTGAAGCTGTAAGTAGCGTATAATTCCCGTTAACTACGAGTATAAAACAATTCGTGTTTTCTATATATTGTGTACTAAACTTCTTAGTGGGAATCCTTATCATTTTCAATAGATTTCAAATCTCAAGTTGCTTTATAAATTGAAATTTTATTTTGCAGTTATGTCGTATCATTATTGTCTTTTCTTTTATTACACGTTTTATCTTCCCGCAGTATCTCGGCAGATGGTTCGAAATATCCAGATACCCACAACTCTTCCAATTCGGTACGTGCGACCAGGCCACTTACTCCCTGGGCAATGGTGTCGTCGACGTATACAATACCCAGGTTGTCAACAGGACTTTGCTTACTCAAGAAGGATTCGCTGAGGTCGCTTCTACTGACGGAACTGGACAATTGCAAGTCACATTCGATGTTGACAGCTGTAAGTATTCATCAGAACTTTGTTTTGTTATAATCGTACCATCCCTTACAGTCCTGTGTGATTTCACTTAGTACAATTCACTTGTTTAATATTTGGTTCCTATTAAAATTTGTTTTTGCAGCAAGATAGTATTAATACCATGTCTAAAATAACGTGTTTTTTTTTCAGTTACGAACATAGCTAACTACTACATCATGGCCACGGACTATACGAGCTATTCCCTTGTGTACAGTTGCCGGGACTTAGATAATGGAAACAGACAAGGTAAATCTACGAACTACAACTATTACATCGAATGAATTTGTAAAAATCTTCCTTCGGATAAAAAATTTATTAGAGTGAAAGCCCTTTGTGTCATAAATTCGTAATAATTTTATGTAACGCTATTTCTTCATCATCTAATGATCTGCATCGTCAAAAGCTCGTCCCTTTCTTGAAAAAATAATTTTATATTCTTTGTATTCAGTGTACAGCTGGAAACTGAGCCGAGACAGGACTTTGAGCAACGTAGCAAACCAAGCAATGGACGCAGCTATTGTCGAGACCCAAGGCCTGATCGAGGACTATTACGTTCCTACCAGCCAAACAGACGAAGACTGCTTCTATGTGCCCGAACCCAACCCCGACTCTTACGTGACATTCAGAGGACAATGTGAAGATATCAGCGGAGTGCAAAACTTCAATATTCAGAATGTAAGTTTCTTTTTTTTTGCTATTATCATACAGATGGCTTTGAAAAGGAATCAATCAACAGATGTGAAACGTAGAAGATACAATAAACAGTTGTCGTAGATTACAATAATAAGTTTACAAGTATCAAATCAAAGATATCTTAAATCTTGATTTTATTAATTCCTTTATTTAACAATAGCATGTAAATATTAATCTCATATATACGTTCCCACCGAAGGGCTCGAGTCTACCCTGAATTAAAGATTTAAAATGAAAAATTTTGATTACGTGATATAGGTACTTTAAACAAAAATGATAAAAATAACCGAACACATTTTTGTTCTCTCATTATTAGGTATTTGTTTTTGTTAATGCGTGTGCAATAAATAATATTACATTTTGTACTATTTTTACTCCAGTACCTCGGCACATGGCATGAGGTTGAAAGATACCCGACTGGGCAGAACGATGGCGTCTGCATCAGCGCAGACTTCAGAAGTTCTGGAACCCAGTTCCAAGTGGTGGATACCAGCGTCTTCGATGTGACAGCTGATATTGCCACCAGCACGATTCAAGTTACAACTAATGGAAGAATTACTAGGACTTCAGGGCAAAGTAAGATTCTTCCTTTTTTTTCTACACTAAGAAATTGCTTATGTTTACGCTATTCATTATGTATGTCCGATCCTATTGATCCTATACAGTCCGCTGTTGAGATAGCTATTGCCAATATAGTACACTCCCCAGAATGCCCTTCTGGTAGCAACCGCACCTGCCAGCGGGGACGCGGTAGACCCAAGTTCTGCATAATCCTGGAAGGGCCCGTTAGGGCCATTCCTCTTCCACGCGCTTCTCGCCATGGCAACGTCCTATGCCGAGGTCCGTGCCCCCAAGTGGGCGCCCTTAGGCTATTGCTATTAATTCTAGGGGTAGGAGCCTTCCGCCCCCCAAAACTCCGGTTATGCTTGATACGTCGATTTTGCGACACAAGCATTAGCTCCATATCTTTTATTATTTTTTATTAAAAGCTATTCATTATGGCCATATTTTTGGTCGTTTGTACCACGGACTCGTTTAGGACATTTTTAGGTCTATTTGAACATTGAACACAACAACACGTCATTGCTTTTTTTTGTTTGTTTTTTTTTACGTTGCAATAACAGATAACCTGTAACTCTTGATTTACATTAATTCCACAAACTAAGTATAGAATGGAATGAACAAATTATAAATTGATTTGGCTATTTCTGAATGTTAAAAACTACTTACCGCAATGATTTTGACCTCGGCTATTCTTCCGCAGGCACGACCGACGTATGGGTGCTCGCGACTGACTACGACTCGTACGCTCTCCTGTATTCCTGCGAAAATATCAACGATGAATATCGAAGAGGTTTGTATTTACAGAGTAAAATTACATACTCACTACACAGTCTTCTGTCCAACAGATAGGGATACAGCTATGCGAAGAAAAAGAAGACCTACTACTTCATTTTTCCTTCGCATAGCTGTCTTTTTGCTGTATAACAAGGTTGTATATTGAGTAGAGGGTTAAATTATGATCTCCTAGCGCGCTTTGCCAGAATGCATCTCATTAGTCGGCAGTTGACCGCACATTTAGTAAAAAAGAAAACGTTAATAAGCTGATGGTAATTGTACACAGGAGTTCTTTCGTAAAGAATTAATCTATAAATAAATATAACGTAAGTAGTTAAAATCATGGAAAAGGATAGATGAATCGGAAACCCCATCGTTACACAGCTTGTTCGTTATAGTTTCCACCTCTTCACATCTTTGTTAACCTTCCAGTATGGAGCGCAAAGCACAGCCGCACACGCAGCCTCTCGGCGTCTGCTGAAGCAGCCATCGCGGGAACTCTCGCCAGCAGCGACCTGTTGTACCAACAGCATTACGTGCAGGTGGACCAGAGTGACGACGCTTGCTTCTATTACCCTGAAGTGATGGGAGGACCTGTGGTGCTGCCTGGCCAGTGTGACCTTGAGATATCTGTTGTGGAGAACTTCGTTTTGGACGAGGTAGGTTTTCTCAAGAATATATATGTTCGATAAGCATACACTCTAGCCCTAAATACGAGTCTAAAATTTCTAATGCAATATTATAAAACTGATTGGGTAACATTTACTCAAATCAAAGCTTTTAATTTAATTTCAACTACATCAAGAACTTGAATTCACAAGTATAGACATAAAGTAGTTCTAGAAATGAAAAGCGACAAAATATACCGAAAGCAAAATGCTGAGTTGAGAAATTACCAATATTACTTACTCAGAGAGTAGTCTAATAAATGATGGTTGTTGATTTCGATTGTTTGCCTTTGGCCATTTGTCTTATTGTTAGTAAAATGTAAACTGTATTAAAAGCTGTGCAATATTGTTATATTTCGTAGTATCTTCATTTAGGCGCGTACTCACACATATAGGTACCAACAGAATAACAGCGCTGTGACGCGTTAAACGGGTCATAGCATTATGCTGAGTTGGGGCCTCTTTATGGGTGAGGTACATTTAAATCATATTTTATTGTTTCTAGTTATAAGCCTAATCTGCCTGTACTGTTACCCATAATAAACGTTTTATCTATCTATCTATCTACTAAGCATAATATTTTCTCTATCCACAGTACACAGGCACCTGGTACCAGATCGAAAGATACCCTCAAATGTGGGAGACAGGCAATTGCACGGGCGCTCGGTATAGCATCGACGAGGAAACAGGAGTGGTCAACGTCATCAACTGGGAGGTCATAGAAGGGGAACTGGACACTATCGAAGGAACAGCGGCTCCGTCCAGCGATGATAGCAGCGCCAAGTTTGTGGTGACGTTGCCTTCAAGGGCAGAGGGTGCTGAAGAAGGTGGGTAGACAACAAGACAAAATATAGAGTTCGGCCAAATGTTGGCCATATGGGGTATTTGACTTCCAAACTTGATCGAACAGTAAAAGGATATATTTTTAAAATTGACCGAGTAATATAAGGTTTGGAATTCATAATTAGACAGAGGCAAAGTGACGTCACAAGTGCCATACAATTTCCATTCAAAAAACCGTTTTAGAAAGAGACAGACATATTGAAACAGTAAAAAATCACTGTAAATTAGTTTTCCGATTGATTCTGTTTTTTTCTTCGCGAATCGTCTGCTACTCATCTATGCTTTTATATTAATTCATAAAATATGGTAATTTTAGGAAGTCAATATTGAAAAGTTCATATAAAAAAATCTCCAAAGAACACGATGACTTCGATGCTACTGGACAAAATATAATTAAACTTTGCCTTATTTTAGGAGACACAGTGGAGATGGAGTTATACGTTTTGAGGACTGACTATCTTAGCTACGCCCTCGTCTACAGCTGCGTCAACATTAACGAGTACCAACGACAACGTAAGTACCAATGTTCTCTCTTGGCTAGTGATGGCTAGGGCCGCTTCAGGACGTTGCCGTGGGGAAAAACGCGACGTAGAAGATTGACCCAGACCTGAAATACCTGAATTCTGTACCTGTTTGGCCTTTTCGCATTCTAGTGACGGCTGAGTAGTTATTAGCAAATACACTGAAAGGCTCGAGAATATAGGGTATTTATTAATAATAGATGACCTTGATTTTTAATTCCGTAGAATTCTGACAGATGGAGTATTGCCAGGCAGAATACAGGTTACCAAAACTACAGGTATCACATTTTGATAAATAAAAAAAATACAGTGAATTGTTTTAAAGTCATACTTGCAGCCTTCATTTTATTTAGTATTTTCAATTGTTGAATGACTATAATATTTTTAAGTTGTAATCTGTTCAAGTTACTACATCCAATGTGGGAGAATGTTTACTAAGGCCGGGTTTCATTTTCAAATAACCGCAGGTTGCACAAACAGTTCTATTTCTAATGGAAAAAGGCTTTTAAAAATGCACGGAACCAAAAAAATACAGATGTTCTTAATCTAACATATTAGCAATGCTATTAAAATAACAATTCTTCCATGCAAACTTCACTTTAATTTCGTATTGTATGGCCACAGATAAAAAAGCACAGCGTACACCATACAAGATTCAAATAGAGTTTGCACAAGCCACTGGAATTTGCATTGTATGTAAATTATGATTTGCCTGTCTTGTTATAATAATGATAACAGAAATGTAGGTACATGTTTTTTTTTTATGCCTTCTGCATTTAGCAATTTAGCCAGTGTCGAGTAATCAGCTTATCACGGGTAGATAAGAAAAAGAAAAAAAATATTATTAAAAAATATATATTATATACTAAATTAAACGGACGCGATAGATATTTCCTGAAACAAGAAGAAAAGACACTGTTATGGACAACACAACACAAATAAATACATACTAAATACTTATAATTTAATGTTATTAATTTTGATATATTTTGCCAAGACTTTAAAAGGCTCCACCGTAGGAATAGTTAATAAGTAATTAATATTAAGGGGTAGGAGATGTCAGCACATTTAGACAATAATTGCGACAAGCGACCTGAGAACTGTCAGAATTCCACGGAATTAAAAATCAAGGTATAGGTCAGGGCAATCGCACCTTGTCTTGGGCTCTTCCTGACTATACAAATACTCCCATCCATTAGTTTTTCATTTTATGTTAGAGTTCTACTTACTTGTTTTCCATACGATGTAGTCAGGATCGGAGCAATCAGTTCGGGCTCGCTGTAGGTCTTTTCCAAAGCCTATAAAAATACAAATTAGAAACAGAAATAATGAATATAACATTACAAAGAGTACAAAATGACTGAAATTAACTCGTAGATGTTGGATAAAATGGTTGCAATAGAAGCGGGTATTTATGATGATCGACTAGTTATGAAATAAAAAGCGCTACCATTAAAAAAAACTACCACTTACTCTTTTCTGTAGTACATACCATAGAAAATATTTATCCATTGTAGTTTAAGACTCACCTCTATTTCCAGTGGGTGTTTGGAAGCTCAGCAGAACGCGGGAGATGCTCGCGTCAGGCACCACCGAGATCAACAGCTACATCGCCACCAGGCCAGAACTGGACCAGCGCTACTTCATAGCTGTGGGCCAGGACGACGACTGCCCAGAACCCAGCGGTGGCTTCTTAGTCAAAAGCAGTATTATCTTGCTTCTAGTATGCAGTGTTTTGCAATTATTTAAGTAAAAGTCTGTGTTTTTGTTGTAAGCTTGACGTACAACGCGATTCAAATAATAATTCTCCTGTTGCGAACATCTCTATAATCTCTTCTACGGCCACAGATAAAAAAGCGATGTTTACCATACAAGATTCTGAAGTACCCACAAGCCACAAGAATTGATATTTTAATTGCATTGTACTTGATGTTGTTTTGTACATAATTTATTATGCTTTGTAAATAAAATTTGTTATTACATGTTACCGTTTTATTTATATTTTTTGTCTGAGTGATATCTTTGCTTAGCAGTGAGACAATACGAGTTACTTAGAAAAATCTGTAGGGTTGTATGTGGACTTCATTATGTGAGAGCCAAATAATATACTCCACATAATATTGAAGCCATATTGGCCTGATTCAATTCGAGAACACGGTAAAACATTTTTAACACGTAAATGTAATGTTACATGTTTAAATTAAAATATTTGTTACACTAAAAGAAATATAAGGGTGTTTTACTTTGAACTATGCCAAACACACGAATCAAGAGTTCAAACAAATATGCGCACTTAGGAGGAATATAAAATTAAACAAAACAGATACAAATTTAACAATTTTATTAATTAAAATCAACACCAAACCCTATCTACATCTGATATGATCGGCAACTCAATAAGTCCAGTTCAAATCAATCGGGTTCTTTCTCATACATAATAAATATTATAGACAACTATATGAAACCCCAGCCAGACCGTACTGTAACATAATTCATGTATCACCTAGTTTTAGAATCATCGAATTAAGAGTCTATGGAAATAACAGTGAACTAAATCCAGAAATTAGCACCACCACATTTCACTGCATTGTCGCGTGCGTTAAGTGTTTGACAGAAAGAACTACACATACAAAGAGGCCAATAACTGCGCTGCATATTCCTATAAGCGCAGTGATTGGTTCACGTCGTGACCAACAATGGTCATTCATGATAGTCTGTCGTTTTCACTAGCCCCGCCCACTGGGTTGTCGTTCTTTAAATAGAGTACGATTTCCATTAGCTCTTAACTCGATGCTGAAAATACAAATCTTAATTCTTTTTGAGCATTGCGGAGTTCGTATTGGTGTTCGCTTGTAAAAATCTAATAAAGCGTTTAGGGTCACTGCCATCTATCGGGAGGAATGGTAAGTGATGGTCGCCTTATATAGTAGAAAAGTCAGTGTCATTATAAATTAGGTAAAAAAGCTGCATTTCGCATGCGGCGCTTTATTTATTCATTTCTTAATTACCAAATGAGGTAATATTCAAATGACAGCCTGAAAAATCAAGCACCATTTTCTAAAATCTTTCGCCTTAGCATGGCAGGCTACTTTATGCAAACTCCAAAACAAATCCGTTTAATGCAAGGAGTATTATTAAAAGCCGCGGCTGCTGTTACAAGCTTACATAAGACCAAGAAGACCGTAAACATTCTAACTAAACCATGAAATGCGCGATTTAGGAATAACATCCCCGATTCATCTAAAAACTTATATAACTTATAAAATTAATCCTGCGTTCCGAGACACGCTCTAATCGCCGTCAGCGACCAAAAACGCGTACCGAATCACTGTCAGCGGACTTACGGCAGCCATTGTGACGTCACGGATTGCGTCATGACCGCCGCCGCCATCTACCGCTAACGGTGCCCGTCACAGATATAGATAGGCTAGATAACGCAAGTACCACGATTTGTACGAGACCAAGCGTGCCGACTTTTTATTACCTGCTGTGACGTCACACTCGTAATTTAGTGATGGGAAATCCAAACCGACGACACGGCAGTTCATTACCACGCAACGAGGCATTTTTTTATTTTATGCGGACGTCTGAACACTACGACAGCCGCGCGCAGAATAAATAAGCGGCGGGCAACTACGACCGCTCGTCGGAGTTCTGGTGGAGTTTTGGCACGCGAGGTAGATACATTTGCGTCATCTAGCCTATCTATATTATATTATATTATATATATTCGTAGCCATTCGAATGGAAACTAATAAGGATAGGTTTATATCTATGCTAAAAAAACATTATCTTGACAGTTTATAGATATTCATTGTAACGCAAATTATCTTTTACTAGTTTTTAAGTATATAACTGAGGCTCACTGTTTCCACAGTCAAACTGTACATGCAGTTTTGTGGTACTAGTTTTAGATTAAGACTAATATTGTTCTAATAAATAAATAATAATAAAATAAATAATAATATCTGTGGTGCCCATGCTCCGGAGCTGAATTCTCGTGAGCGTTATGTCAAATTCACCTTTGACATTCTGCAGGATTCATTTTCCAACCTTATTCAACAGCCAAGAATATTATTATTACTTCATTAGACATTTGATTATTTTTAGAACAATTCATGATTTAATTTGAATAAGTAAAATATATAATCCCGCACCAAAAAAGAAATCTATGAAAATTACTGTATGTCACTTACATTCGCTTTATAAAAATATAAAGATCGTATGTGGAACACCATTTTTATAATTCTTTTACTTCTGGTGCAGGCTATCCTACGTCAACTAGAGAGTGCGTGTTCGTTTCAACAAACGTACTATCGGTTACAAAATTACCTGAGACAGCCAATAGGATATCGGACTATTTTGTTTTTATTTTATAAATCCAAACTTCTTAGTTTCTGCTATCGAACACTAAAAGAATCTTTGCTCTATCTTTAAAATTGACCGAGTTATAAAAGTTTGAAATTCAAGATAAGACTAAGAGAGGCACATAACGCCATATAATCTCCAAACAAAAAATCATTTTTGAAACTTAAAAAAATTACTGTAAATTCGTTTTTCAACCGATACTGTTTTTTTTCGCGAATCGTCTGCTACTAATCTATATTTTAAAAATAATTCATAAAATATGGTAGGAACAGTCCGATCCCCTATTACGCACGTCTAGGCGCATCTGTCTCAGGTGTCTCCGTCACCGACCGTACAATGAATTTATTATATGTTATATGTATTACTAGCAGTCCGCTTTTCCCGTAAAAAGTATCCTATGTGTTAATCCAGGTTACAAACTTTCGCGTTTACAATATTAGTAAGGATTAATCTTTATACAAATGCACCAATCACATTACTGCTTTTTAATGTAGGGAAAATTTCCACTTTAAAATTGTTGCCTTTTCCACAAAGCAGCACTACCTTGCTTGTAGTTCCAGAGACAAGGGTAAAAACACGCCAGATAGTCTGCCTTTATCTAGCTAAAGGTGTTAGACAAAGACAGACTGCCTGCCCTCTAGGTGACGTTACAGTCTCTTATCTTCGACTTACAATCTTATTTGACACTATAGTGAATCTTAAAGTATCGTTAAGCTAAGTTCCACAAAACTTGGTCGGTTTATCGTTAGTAAAATTATACTATTTGGAGATTTATATTTAAAATGCATTGAGACGAATGGTAACTAAAATAAAAACTGTTTTAGGTATAAATGCATCGTCATACGTCTTTTCGTAAGATTGTTCGGTTAAGGTATCAAATATATACATTTTTTTTCACTATGCTAAAATAACTAAAACATCGGCGGTGATGCGCAGACAGTCAAATGGTAAAGTATTAATTTGTTCTAAAAAAAAACATAAAATAAAATATAAAGTCATTCGTCAGCCCCGCGACGTTATAATACAATATTTTCCGGCTAGTTCTATTTTAAATTGACTGCGATATGATAAGCACATAATAGCTAATCTTATTTCATAACAGTAGCGAAGGAATCATTCTAACTGCGTTGACTCGCTTCATAGCGAGGAAGACAATAATAGATGTGCTTCAAATCGAACGAAATAGATAGCTTAAATACTGTTATCAAAAAAGCTTGCTCTTTATGCCGCGTTTCAGTCATTAAAAAGTCAAATAAGACCTCCAATCAGACACATAATATTACATGACAAGTTTATGGCAAATAGGATTGAAAAATTCATTGTTTGACCTATATCTAGGTAGTGACGAAAAATACGTGTATTGGGTTGTAATCTGTAAAATACGTCATGTTTTTTTTTAAATCCAATTTTCAAAATTAAGATTTCAATTATTTAAGAATATTTTCTACTAATGTAGTTTAATATTACAGTCCGCAGATATTTAAAAGTATATTTAACAAATCACGTTCACTGCGATTCATAAACACGTAGAGCAAAATGACAGGTGAATATTGCCAGATCCAAAGGGAAGATAACTGTGTATTCTGAACATTATTTTTACCTTAATATACCAAAATTAAACCGTGTGGTGACGGCAGAGTAGAATACATTTGTCACCAATCCCTACTCTTCCCGTGGGTGTCGTAAGAGGCGACTTAGGGACTACACATTGAACAGGGAACGGGCAGCAGCGCTCTCTGATACAGTAACCTTTTAATCTGCGATCTCCAACCCGCCTGCCAAGCGTGGAGATTATGGCAAAACCAAACACTCAAGTGGAGGAGGCTAATAGTCCAGCAGTGGACTGTAACGGGCCGTTGATTGATGTGATACCAAAATTAAAAACCAATTTTATTATTAACATAATGTTATTAAATCTGCTCTGCTTAGTCACTTCTCAGCGTGTCGACGGTAACTAATTACGTTTTTCCCTCCAAAAACTGAGTTTGGCGTTTGTAGCGACACGTAAGGCTTCTGAAGACTTGACTAACTGTCACTCATATTGTCCTACATTTTCCGGATTAGCCCGGAGGCAAGAAATTACGTTGCATGTGATGAGTCGACTCATCTGAACTAAAATCTAAGTAGGCAGATGTTTGAGTTTTATTGTCTGGCAGCATTAAGCTATCATTTGCTCTATATGATTTTGAATCGAATTGTGATATTTCCAGAACCATCCTAGTCACATAGAACCTTCAACTAGCGTGACCATTTGCGACTGCACTTTAAAGCTAATTTTGCTACGATATTGTCTTAAAAATTCTTATTGTGATATACATGCCCCTCCAGAGCACTATTCAACATAAGTTTAACCCGTGTCTTGTTTATTGTGTTCTTTTTAATATACTGGTGACGCAAAAGGCGTGATTTAGTGAAGACTACATGTGACGTATGTTGCAAATGCACACAGTCCGCAAAAAAAGAGAGGACTGAAAGTTTGCTGTACGGATATAACCGGCTGCACTGTCCAATTTTCAACCAATCTCTGACGCTTCCTTTGGTGTCTAACCAATCAGAATGCGTTCCAAAATTTGCAAGTTTTACTTTTACTTCCCTCAAATCTTTTGAATGCAAAAACAGACCGCTATCAAGTAATCGCTCTACACGTTTTGGAACCAACTCCCATTCCTTGGTGCTACCCTTGGCGAAGTATTTACATAATAAATTATTATTTTTCTACTCTGTTTTATCATTATAGTGGCACACGAAAGTACTTGCCTTGTTTTATACGTTACTGTAAATGCCTTTTCGACCACCATCACCAGGAAAAATCCCTTAGTGGAGAATAGTAAAACCAAAGGCACTTCTGTGCGCAACTGTGCCCCTACGTAAACACATTTCCCTTCAACCGACACTGTTTTCATGTCATGCTTATTGTAACACTAGTACTGCAACTTCTACCAAAAATCACTATTGTCCTTAACAATAATAATTAGGTTTCGAAGGCTCTAGCACCGTTCTAAGCGGAAAAGTGTTTTTTCTCCTATAGTTCGCTATTATTAGTATAAGACAAGTCTTTGCACTGTATTGCTTCTGTTTCGATTATTCTAAGTACAATCTAATGTATACGACTATGACATAAATTGCAGGAACCGGGTTATCTTTTTAAATAATTATATTAAAAATAATATCTTCAAGTGATTCTAACATTTTTAATATAGAATATTTTATCGATTTCCATGTAAACTCGATATTACATTACAATAGGGGAATTTCCGACAGCCAATTAAAAAAAATTGCTCATAAAACTTCGATAGATGGCGTTGACGATTCGTGGATGAAGAAATCCGACGAGTCACCCAGGGCCATAAAAGGATTTAAAAAAAAAACGAAGTACACCTGGCGCCATCTATCGGCTTAATTAGAACTATTATTTTTATTTTGTCAGAAAATCCCCCATTATAATGGTCCGCATTGTTCAATGTTTGTCCAATGTTGGACCACACTTCACTAAAATTCAACAAAAGACTTCAGCGGCGTTGTATTTTTTTTTTTAAGATGATATTGTTTTTAATATGTCAAAAGAATATTTTTTAGATCTTATTGTGGGTTGTAAGGTCGACAATAAGGTATCGAGTTTGGAAGTTATTCAGTTCAGAACTGTGTTACTTTATTACACATTACTTATTCTGCGATGAAATATTAGAATTCCCGGTCCCTACAATACGATAAATATTAAATTGTGGTATATGAGCAAAATCAGATATTCATTGACATTTCATAATGGTTTTTTAATTGCGTTTTTTGATCAAGTAATTTAATTGTTCTAAATAATAACCGATCTATTTTAACCTTTTAATCTGCGATCTCCAACCCGCCTGCCAAGCGTGGAGATTATGGCAAAACCCTCCACTTAAGTGGAGGAGGCTCATAGTCCAGCAGTGGACTGTAACGGGCCGTTGATTTGATTTGATTTAAGGCAGATTACTATAAAATTTGCACAGTAACTACTATGGCAGTTTCAGATATTTCATAAAAAATATGTTTTCTTAAAGTGGTGATAAAGAGGGACTTGAAAAAATGCAAATTCATCGAAAAATTTTTACAATACATTTAGCCGCGTACTTTTCACTCAAGCGACACGGATATGTCTCTCAAGTGCATATTTGTACTGAATAAGTATAACAAAAAATAAAACCCAATCAATCCTTTCCAATCCCAACTAGTCCTTCAGCCGAAATCATTCTCGATATTTTCTATATTGCCAGTAGTACTAAAATTTAAAAAAGTGGCATTCGAAAAAGGAAATAGCCGTAACACAGCCAGCCAGCCACGCACTGCCAGCTATTCGAAATGTTTCTCTGTAGGGTTCAGTTAGCAACATGGAGGGCGACCTTGCTCGCAGGCGGGCGGGGCGGGGGCGGGCGGGGGCGGGCGGGGGCGGGCGGGGGCGGGGCGCGGCCCTCATTGGCAGAGCATGCTGAGGAACGAGTTCGCGTACGCCATTGGCTTCACGTCCGGGTGGGGCTGGAAACAAATTAAAAAGATCAAGTTATAAAAAAAGTTTGATTAGATTTATCAGCCAGTGACGCCGATTCGAGAAACACTATAAACCTTAGCTTATTTTCATGAGTGAGGAAAGAGAGGATTGAAAGAACGATATTATTTTGAATGAATGATAACCTAAAAATAAGGGCGTGGATGTTAAATGAAGAAAATTTTAAGTCTGATATCTTTCTTTACGTCTGCTTTGTCGTGTAATCGACGCGTTAAAAAGATCCAAATTCGATTTCGGACAGCTATAAATATAAGATCTTTCCCGTCTCTTTTTTATCCTTAGAAAACGAAAAGGACGAAAAAACTTAAATTAAGGAGAGCTTAACGTCTCGAATTAGCCCATGGTCTGTCTAGTCTAGTAGGTAACCCATAAACTCTTTCATAAGTGTGGTTTTTATGCTACTAAATGGCCTCTGGTGCGCCTTTCAAAGATCGAAAAAGCGGTCTATCCGCAACTTTATATAATTGTTCATACATTCAAGATGAAATAGATCAACTTACGACTGCTTCGTAGGTGGTGAAGTGCGGTTTGAGGTCCTTGCCGTTCATCGTGATGAAAGCACCGAGATTGCCCATCGTATCACTGAAACAAACATTAGTATTAGGAACAAACATTACTAAAGAAAAACACATGGATGTTAATGTATTTGTTGTTTTTGTAACTAAGAAATCCTTTTTTTACTAAAACCATAGATCGCGTTTCTAAACGGATAGAACGTTTACTTGACAGCTTGACAGCTGTCAGTTTCACTTGCATTCATAGGATTTGAAGAAAGTGAATCTGAAATAAACTATTACTCATAGTGATTCTCGCATGTTTTGGAACACTCTTATATTCCAATGTTAATGAAATTATTTAGCAGTTATATTTCAAGATGGAAGAAATAATGTGGCTTTGTAGTTTAATAGACTTCCAGGAATTTATCTCCAGACGTCACGCCATTATTATGACTAGTTTAACACATATAGTTCACACTAGCGGCCCGCTTGCGGCTACGCTCGCGTTATGTAAGATTTTCCCGTAAAAAGCATCACATGTGTTAATCCTGGGTACAAACTATCTCCATCCCAAATTTCATCTAAATCCGTTCAGTACTTAAGGTATGAAAGCGGAACAAACATCTAAATATATTTTAATATTAAGTGTGATTAAATGAACAGAAACTCACCAGTAGTTAGGCGCAGAGAAGACTGTGATGCAGTTGCCATCGTGGGCGACTTCGTAGCCGTCGTTCTTGACCTCGTGGCTGCGGATGACGTAGTCCAGCTTGTTCCTGGCGAGGAAGGCGCTGGTCACGTCGGGCCCGAACTGGCAGCCCACGCCGCGCTTGGAGGGCGCGCGCCCCGCCATCGGCTGCGGGTCCGACCACAACAGCTCGCACATTATACCTGGAAATCATCAAATATATGCTTGTATTTGTTTTGTATGTCATCATCATCGTGTGGGTTTAAAGGTCGACAACCGACCTCACAAACCCTGGTGTCAGTGTTATAGAGCCGTCAAAGGCCACTGACTTGGCTCGTGTAACAACTAGATAGTAGCCGGGACCAACGGCTTAACGTGCCTTCCGAAGCACGGAATCATCTTTCTTTCCGGACAATCAGGTGATTCAGCCTGCAATGTCCTAACCAAACTGGGGATAGTCTCACAAAGAGATTTTTGGATGACAGTGTCCCCACTGGGAATCGAACCCTGCACCTCCGTAATAGGCGTCGAAATCTCAACCACTCAGCCACGGAGGCTGTTTTGTATGTATGTATTACAAATTGTAAATCTTAATAAATAAATTTGATATGATTTTTTTTATTTGATTTGTAACCTTGACGCAGCGTGGGCATAGATAAATAAGGGGGTATAGATTGTTCTTTTCATACTAAGAGTTTTGCTATTTAAGAAAACTGTACTAGATGGCGTTACTTGGCTTGTCGGAGGTAACATTTGTCTTAAATGGCCAAATTAAAGCATTTTTCATCTCGAGGATTTAATATTTATTTTTTATTACTATAATAACAATGTTTTTTCATTACTAGACACAATAAATCAACAATTACTCACTATTCAAATTAGCACTCAATTTATTGAACCATTAAACTAAAAACCTAAAACCTTTTCACGTTAGGAGAGCACGCAGTTATTCTGATTTTCAACAGATGGCGTGTTTTTAGAAATAGCGCTACAGAAATATTGCCAGATTTTAAAAATAAATATGTGTCTGATCTATACTTGGTTAATTTGGAAGAAATAATGTTTAATAACAAACATCAGCTGTCGCACATACAGAAAACATTTTCTAATTGATAAGTCTAAGACAACAATATTGATAGCTGCATAACCAAACTAAAATAAGTGCGTTCCGTTTCATTGTGGAAAATTATTATAAAGTATCTCGTTTTTTAACACTGCTGCTTAAGCCTGCTCCAGAATGTCCAGACTTAGCCCACGGATCGCTTGCTAAGTGTCATTCATGGAGCTGTTTTTTATTGTACTTCACGCTGTCTTTCCCAATTTTTTTCGGTTTTTTATCCCGCGGGTCTTTGCGAACATCCATACATCCGTCAGATACAAAGTTTCACATTTATAACATTAGTAAGAACAATGGACCTACGCTCGCGTTATGTAAGATTTTCCCGTAGGAATAAAACTTTCTCCCGTAAAAACTAGGTATAATGTTCAGGTTACAAACTATCTTCATTCCAAATTTTATCTAAATCCGTTGAGAACTTTAATCGTGAAGGTGGAACATACAAATATTATTTTCACATATTTTATAAGGATTAGTTAGTACAATAAATCTTAACACGTCTGGCAATCTAGTTATCATGCGCGTGGTCATACCCTGCGTTCCGAAACGCGCTGAAATCGATTAAAGCACCCGTAATCGCGTTCCGAATTACTGTCAGCTGTCAAAATTCATACGTTTTTTTGCTTGTCTGATCGCTGACAGCGCTGAAAGTCTGAATCGGAATACGCCCATAGATAAATAAGGGCGTGGTGACTGGTGTTGTGTTTTGTTTTCGTGTTTGCGCTTAGCAACCGACTCGAGCGTTCATGGCAACAAAGGTTGCCAAACGCGATACTACGTTGTGCTGTGTGATTATCTTGCTGCTGCTGCTTTGCCAAACGCATGAAAAATTTGTGATTTATCATCTACTTTTAGTAAAAATTTATGATTTCTGTAAGTCACAAAAGAAAAATGTTTTAGAAAACAAAATCAATCCGAAATTAAAGATAATAAAAAACTTGTAGGTAATTAAATGATGGTCTTTTCCTTATTTCGCTGAACCCGATTTTTTCACAGGCATAGGTAATCCCTCACGGGTTAAGAAGATTTGGATAAGAAACATATTTTGCATAACATTTATCATCTGAATTCATCACCTCTCTTTTGTCACATCACACTAACATTTTTGTGAAAATATATTTGGATGTTTGCTCCGCTTTCACGCCTAAACTACTAAACGAATATGGATGAAAATTGGAATAGATATAGTTTGTACTCTGGATTAAAACAATCGAGACTTTAAAAAAATATATTTTTACCACGTCTTATTCCCACGGGAGAATTTTATATAACGCAAGCGTAGCCGCGGGTGGACCGCTAGTTGTTCATAAAAACGGAAAGGATGACTGGTTTTTAAAATTATAATTAGAGCGTGATTTCGGAATGCAATAATGGTGTTTATGACGTTATAATTGAATCTAGCTAGTAATAAAGTGTTACACCACTCATGTGTTGAAACTTTATATCTTTACGAGTGCTTACACCCAATAAACAGAATTTTGATATTTTGTGGGTTACGCCACTTTTGCACTTTTGCACCTTTTAACGTCAAACGGCTGACAATAATGTTAACATGATAATTTTGAAAAGTAAATATGGTCCTTCTAATAAAAAATCTTTTTTTTCAATTTTCCGCGCAACTTTTTTTATTTTTTTATTTTATTAGAATCTTCTCGTGACAAAAACAAACTCAACAAAAAAATAATTAGCTAAATCGTTCTAGCCGTTCACGTGTGATGCCGTGGTGGTAACAAAGGCAAATAGGGATTCATTATTAGAACATAGTAAATATTAGCATAGAGAGTGAGTTTACCAATAAAGACGTAAACATAAATTCACAAACAGTACGGGCAAGCCAGTTCGGGGTCGCTCCACATTTGCGCCACCTGGCGACTAAAGGAAACCACGTTCAGTTAGAGATTTATTAATAGTTCGACAGATGTCACTTGATTAACACAGATAGGCTTAGAAAGTAGCGACATCTAATATAATAAGCAAAACTAAAAGGTACCGGCGACAATAATAAGTTTTACGCAGGTTGGGCATGCAAGTATGGAGTTAGCAATCTATACCCCCTTATTTATCTATGGCGTGGGTATGCCCCCACAAAGTGCGGCAAACCGGGCAGCGAAGAACCGATCCTTGTGGAGATCCTTTGACCAGTGAACGTCTTTCGGCTGAGATGAATGATACTATGAAAGCTTGTAAAGATGAATAGTTTTTATTAAAATTCGTGTAGGTAAGTGTGGTGGCCTAATTGACCGAGCGAGAACGAAGCGCAAGCAAAGCGTCTCCGTTTCAACTTGGCCAAAATTGCTTTTGTATGTCCATCTGTTGTCTGACATCTACAAGTCGAGTTTCTCAACCGATTCTCATGAAATTTTGTGAGTAGGTTTGATAAATATATTGATGTTTTTTTGTCGAATCAGATATTGAAAATTAAAAAAAATTACGTAGTTGTGAGGGTCGAAAATGTAAAAAAAACATATATCAACCATTTCGAAAAAAAATACTCGCGAGGTCTACAGCGCACAAAGCTACTAGTAGCTTAGTTTTTTTTTAATTGATTTATTCATCCTATTACAGCAGGGCAAAAGCCTCCCCTTTCTCCCTCCATTGATCTCGCTCCAAGGCCACTTTACTCCATTTCTCCTTGAATGCGTCCAAATCATCTCGCCATCGTTTTCTAGGCCTTTCTCGTAATAATATTATGTTCATAACCTTGTAATCAAGTCTTGGACCATTTTGTTTAAAATTAAAATGTATCACCTAATGGTATGTGTCATTCTGCTAAAATAAATAAATGTTTGGGCGAATCTCACTCACGACAATCTAATAGTGAGGCAGAGCCTGTACTATGCCAAAAATAATTTATATTGAGCTAGCATGATTTAGTAGGAATCAAGATAATAATATATTTACAGTTTATCTCAAAATAAAGAATAACAAGAGAGAATCACTATAGAAAAAGACAGCATCAAAAAAACGCTACAGAGTATAAATCATACCATCTTCCGGCGGCTGTTTATTCCTGTCCACCTTCCTAATGTCATCGAGTGTCACGTCGTCCTTGGAGAAAAGTCCGCCATGCATCACCAACACCCTGCTGTTGATGCAGTGCGCTAGAGGGAGCCAGTTGTACACCTCCGTGAACAGATCAGCCATCTGGTTATTGTATTTCGATGTGACTTCGCCTCGGAAGCCGTACATACGATTCATGTCTAGGGTCTCGTGGTTGCCTGGAAAGTGAACATTTTGATTATGAGCTATGAAATAGGGGATCGGACTACTTTTTTTTTATTTTATGAATCCAAACTTCTTAGTTTCTGCTATCAAACACTAAAAGAATTTTTCTCTATCTTTAAAATTGGCTACTCAGCCAACCTTTATAACTCTATAAAGGTTTGAAATTCAACACTAGACAGAGAGGCACATACCCACTTGTGACGTCATATGTTAGTAACGCCATATAATATCTATACAAAAAATTGTTTTTGAAAGAGACAGACATATTGAAACTTTAAAAAATCACTGTATCTTCGTTTTTCAACCGATTCTGTTTATTTCTTCGCGAATCGTCTGCTACTAATCTATATTTTTAAAATAATTCATAAGATATGGTAAATTCATAAAATATGGTGAACAGTCCGATCCCCTATTCGAAATTTTCAGATTTTTTGTTCGAAGCAGTGGACGAAAGAGCTTTCCTATTGATTGAAACGTTTAGTCCACCTATTTCAACTAAAATATTTCCCCCAGGGGAAATAGATGTGGATTTATTTCTACTATATTATTAAAACATCCTTCTTGTCATGTGGCCTACGTCCAGCAGTGGACTGCAATAGGCTGATTGATTGTATGTACAGTCATACTATTACTGATATTGTAAATGACACATATCCAGATAATGAAGCCTTAAAAAATAAGGTCTCGAAGGCTTTAAATGTTCATTCATGTTTGTTCATTTCATTTCATTTTTCATTCCTATGTGAAGAATCATAGATGTAGAAGAATCAATGATGAATAAATTTTTAACTTTTAAGTTTTTTTTTTTAAGGTTTACTTGTTTATTGAGTAAAAGTTATGTTTCTTTACCAATTAAAAATAGATTTTCAGTTATAAAAGCGATTGTAATATTCCCATTATAAAACATGTTCTAATAATATAGTAGTAGAAATGAATCTACATTTATTTCCACTGAGGGAAACATTTTAGTAGAAATAGGTGGACTAACCGGATTGAAAAAGAAAATGTATGAAGTTAAATGAATTTCCGTTTTTATATTTATCTTTTTTTTATCCCCCCAATTAGCAATATCTTCATGAACTTATCTATCTACAGATAAACTTTCATGTAAATATTTTAAAAATAAAGATTAGACTCGCTCACCTCTAGACATGTAGAAATGATCAGGGAACAGTAGCTTAAAACTAAACAGTGTGAATATACATTCAACACTGAAGGAGCCTCGATCAACGAAGTCTCCGTTGAACAAGTAAGGGTTGGTCTCAGACGGTAGACCGTTCAGCTTAAAGATGTTCATTAGGTCGTAGTACTGCCCGTGGATGTCGCCACAGACTGTGAATTTCTGGTCATCTGGTACTTTGATGTCAACTAGCGATGGTTGCTTTTGAAGGTATGCTTTTACATCAATCAAGATCTGAAATGTAAATCAAAGTATTTTTGTTATGGAACAGACATTGAAAGTTACATTTTGTTAAGTGAATAACTATTCACCATCTATTTAGCACAATACTTTTTGTTTTTCAAAATCATAAAGTAGTTTTTTTACTGTTTGGAAAAGCCAAAATTTTACTTAAAGAATACTAAATTTTATTTAAATTTATTCTTATGGATACATGTATCGCGCGCTGATCTGAATGCATTCGTGGCATGGCTATACAACTGTAAGTATGGTTCAAAAAGTTGTTATTAATAAATAAATGTGTGGGGACAACTCAGACATGGCCTTGGCCATCCGACCCCAAACTAGGCAGAGCAGGCGGCTGTGTGTATTTTACTCAAAAAATAATGTACTCGTAAATAGTAACCTTGTAAGCATATTTCTTGTGTAGCTTCTTCTGCTGCTTGTAATGTTCCATCAACTGTGTGACAAACTTCAGAGTGACTTTGCCATCTTCTAGAGATGGGCCCTCGTACTCGTCTTCTATGGCTGTAAGCAAAATAAACAATTAATCATGATAAAAATTAGTAAATATAAATAAATATTTAAAACAAGCCCCTTGATGGTAAATTAATTAATTTCATATATCACTATTACATTCTTTGCATATTTCTTTAGATGAAGAACGTTTTGCACCGTTATAAATAAACATTAAAAAAAGTTCTATTTAAAACCTTTATAATCGTAGCTTTTTGTCATTACATACAATATAATGCTATGATTATAAGGTCACATACAAGTCAGCTGAGATTTACTAATAACACCTAATAGATAAGTATATTTTAGCTAGGTGTTTGCTTTTTTAATTTCTCTTTCCATACATACATACTATATTATAGCTATTAATAATTGAAAAAAAATACCTATAATAATATCTCTGTCTGTATGTTTGTAAAGTATTTTCATCTGTTTACTCATACAAAATATTAACATAGAATGATAGCGTACAATAATCTTTTCTCATTTAAATAGATAAAATGTTATCAAAAATCAATGATAGTAAAAAAAATAAGATTAAAAATTTGTTGGAAATACAGTGTGAAAAATTTATTTGCAGCATAAATTTTAGATAAATATACTATATTCATCAAAAGTGTAAAACCCATGGAACATAATATATTTTTCTTTATTTTATTTGGTACCAAAATCAACTTACTCATAGCATCCAGATTGATAGAGTCAGCAATGTTAACTTCTTTCTTGTCTACGGAAATTGCTTTCTCAAATGCAATCTTTTTAATTATCTTGTTGCACTCATTATATTTCATCTTTGCATCCTGATCATTTGGCCTTGCTTTGGTTACCTGGGGCAAAGAACAAGCTACATTTTAGCAAACAATGCTATTAACAATTTGCATATTTGGAATAAAAAAACAACACATTGTAACAAACGAGTCTTGCACATTCAAATTACTTGCACTGACTTTATTTATTTTTAAACAATACAACTTTTGGCTAATTAATAAATTTAACAAGTAAAGTGGTGTGATCAATTCATTAATAAATTATTTCCATAAAAGTCTTGTACTTACATTTCATAGTTATTTTTTTTTCTTTTTGAGTAATAACATACAATGTTGCATGTGGCTATTTTATGTAACTGCTTACTTTACACAATTCATGCTGTATGACATTGTGATTAGCATTGGCAAGTCGAGTAGAAGTCATGTGCTTTGCTCTTAACTTTCTACAATGTTGTTTATACTTACGTATTCAAAATCCTTAAGGGCTAGTTTGTATTTTCCTAAAGACATATGAGCGGCCGCTCTTCTGTAGTAGGCCTTTGTGTATGACCTATCCAGCTCAATGGCTTTAGAGGCATCAGTCAAGGCGTAACCAAAGTTCTCCAGCCGCGAGTTCGATATACTTCTATTGGCGTAGAAAACGGCGTTATTAGGGTTCTTCTCAATCGCCTTAGTATACAACTCAATTGCTCCATTGTAATTTTGTTCTGAAATTTGGAGGTTATGTCAGACAATTTTTTATTCTTGTCACGATCGATATTTAATTATTCGACTAAACACACTGCAGTAGCGATCAACATTATTATTATTCTAAACCTAAAATAAATTTGCATGATAAATAAAGACGAAAAACTTACTTTTGAAAAGCTCGTTCGCTTCTGCTTTCAGTTTGTCCGCAGCCTCTAAATCCTCTTTCGAGACAGGTCCGACGATCTCTTCGTTACTAGCCATTGTTACACTTTATTATTACAGTAAAATTAAACCTTTACTAGTGGAAATAAGATAATAATCATAAGTTAAACGATTTTCTCAAACCCATTTACATGCTATCCGCAATTCATGAAAAATGAATGAATGACGAATTTATGAATGAATGATTGACATGTGAGCAGGATTACCAATATTGCGGTATGAACGATTAGTAGTATTGGGTTTTTAAACAGTCAATACTAGTATGTTATTTTAATACTAGGAAATGACATAAACGATTTGGTGCATGAGGGGTTTTTAGCAAACGTTTTCCCGCCTCTTTGTTTGAAAACTTTGTCTTCGTGTGACGTGACGGTGTTTTATTTGGTGAATTTTTGTGGGTATCACATCACGATGAGTTCGGTAATAAAATAAAATATCTTTCTAAATCAAATTCTATTTTCTACCAAGCAATAATACAGCATTTATTGGTACAAATGACCGTTTTCCGTTACGACGCCGGTACAAGCTGGGTCAGCATTTTGACCACGGTTTTCTTGTCCAGTTTGCACTTCGGGTACATTGTCTGGCAGTTGTTATCAAGTGACTGGCCGGCTGATATCGCCTCGTAGATCGTAGTGCCGTCCAGCATGCGTCTGATGAGGGAGTTACTGAAAAACGAGTTTGAAAAGCTATTAGTAATCACTAAGCTGATGGACTCTCGAATATAATATACCCTGTGTGCAAGTCAATAAATCAGCATGAGAAGCTGAATATGTTTTTTTATTATTATTATTTGGGTTAAAAAAATAGTGCACGATACATTATAATATACCAAGGTACAAAAAAGATTAATAATTGTGGCACCAACACCATTAAACACGAATTATTATTTTATTTTAAGTGTTCAAGTGCGGTGTCTTTTCATTAAGTAATAAAAAGAACATTTCAACATTTTCGTTATTAATATTATAAACGCAAAAGTTTGTATGTATTAATGAATGTTTGTTACTCTCTCTCGCAAAACTACTGAACGGATTTGATGAAATTTGGAATGGAGATAGTTTATAACCTATAATTCCCTAAATTACAAATAGAAAATAGAATAGAAAAGAAAGGAAAAGCTGACCAAATTAAATGCAAAAAATCTATCTAGGTATTTTTAGCCGAGTGGTAGAGCGTTCGGCTCACGTTCTGGAATGTTCTAGGTTTGAATCGTGATGAAAACTGTTAATCAAAAATTATTTTATGAGACTGTCCCCAGTTTGAGACATTGCCATCCGAATCACCTGATTGTCTAAAAAAACAATATTCCGTGCTTCGGAAGGCACGTTTGGCCGTTGGGCCCGATCTACGGAAATAGGGGTTACAATGTGAGCCAATGTCAATCGAGGCCTCTACACCAGGGTTTGTGAGGTCAATTGTCGACTTTACGACCCACGATTAAAAACTAGGTTGATCGTACGATTGACGGTTATTTTATCGGTTATAATCCCTCGTGCTCTTTCATGTAGAGGCATACTACGCAGAATTACGTACTCTTATATTTTCAGACATATTATTATTAGCAGCGATTAGATACATCTTTCCAGTTCTAACAAATACACTCGTAGTTCACATCACGTCAGATCAGAAGTACGCTGAATGAAAGGGATTATGTTTCTAAGTGTTTGCCCATTTACGCACATACGCACGCACACTTGCACACTTGACAATCAATATTTTTTATTTCCTATAGTTATAAACTAGGTACATAATATGCATAACACAATTCCACTATTTTGGACCACAGCATTGCATCTACGCATTTTAAACTTATCCCCTCCACTTCGTTCGGCATTCTATTTAAATAACACTTAAGCACTAAAGCACACTATTAGCACTTAACTGACGAGAACCGTTAGTCGGATCACTGCTGCGTTTCGATTGTTCTCGGGAAAGAAAATTAATGCTGCAATCTGCAATAGTACCGGTAGTTAGTATCCGATATTTAGGAATGTGGTGACGGCAGAGTAGAATACATTTGTCACCAACCCCTACTCTTCCCGTGGGTATCGTAAGAGGCGACTTAGGGACTACACATTGAACAGGGAACGGGCAGCAGCGCTCTCTGATACAGTAACCTTTTAATCTGCGATCTCCAACCCGCCTGCCAAGCGCGGTATTATGGCGAAACCCTCCACTTAAGTGGAGGAGGCTCATAGTCCAGCAGTGGACTGTAACGGGCCGTTGATTTGATTTGATATGATTTAGGAATGTACTCGCTGCAGAATATATAGAAGGATACTTACGAAGACAGGTTAGTAAGCAGCGCATCGAAGTCTGTAGCGTTGCCCGTGATCATGTTCTCGTTGGCAAGTTGCACGTAAGAGCAGGCTAACCGCTGCATGCATGCTGATGAGTCTATGTTGTATCTGCTGAGGGTCTCATCCAGCTTATTCAACATGTCTGACACTTGGTGGAGATCTGGTTCTGCGCCTGGAGAGGTGATTTTTTTTGTTATAAATCCACTAGTTTTATTATTATGATGTTATTATTTTTTAGGTGTCTTGATATTTTTATAATACAGAAAATGGTTTCGCAGTTTTTTTTTGTTTATACGGATTATACGTAGGAGGATCTATTAGAATAGAATATTCAATTTGATCTACAGTTTTTCGATTATTAGTAATTACCCAAGCCAAAAGTCTTAAAATTAAAACATATTTCGTATTCAGAACATGCCCATTATTAAAATTTTACTTTCGGTAACCAAGTTTTTTTAAAACGAGGAGGTAAATATTTTTTAACCAGCTACTACTAAGGAACTTACTTCGTCCATATCCGCCTCCTCCGTAGCCGTACGAGAGCGCGTGAATGATTTTCGGCAGAATGATGACGGCTCCGAAGCCCAGGATCGACCCGATGAGGACCCCGCCCAGGTCTATCTTCACAGGGCCATAGAGACCTGGAGATGTGCCCCCGTAAGGTCCCTGTAACAGAGTTATAAGTAAAATCAAAATCAGCAGACAAAAAGTCATGAAGACAATTTCTTGTATCGGTTAGTTCTTTAGTTATTCACATTTTGCACTACTGTATATTCGCTATTTAGAGATATACAATTTGTTAAATATAGAAGGCTATAAGCTTTTAACCAGACAATGGTAAATTAAGTAATTTATGTATGTGGCTGTTTGACTTTATAAATAAATTGCAAAAAAAAGAATTTGTCTTTATTTTTTTAGTTTTTTTTTCTTCTTACCTGCGCCCCAGAAGTCCCGTAAGTGGATATCCCGAAGCGCTGAGTGCGTTCAGGCTGGTTGTCCCGGTCTTCGCGACTGTCCCGGGACTTGTCCACCCGGGCGCTGGGCTCGGCGAGCTGGTCTTCCGTGCGGTAGCTCGGCGACGGCATAAAGCCCCTGAAATTGAAGCTGGAATGGGTCAAAAAATATGAAGGACCTATAAGAAAGCTGTATATAAGTGAAAAACTGTAGGATCTTTAGAGTGATGCTAGTTTAGAGTTATAATATTTATGAAATAATTTGTTATGTAACACGACGCTAATCCCAAGCACTAATGAACTGTAAGGTACTAAAATTTAAAATAACTGCAGTACGAGCTATTTACAAAAGTAATAATTAGGAAGGAGATTTTAATGCGACTGGCAGCTTTGAAGGAAAATATTTAAAAATAAAGCTTTTCTTTTGAATTATTTCAAATGGCGATTTCCAATTTATTTTTTAGATATTTCAGCCAGTATAATTATATACTTGTATTTTTTTATAAAACGGCATACACTTCCTATCAATAATTTTCTTTGAACTACACGACAAATTAATAAAAGTTACAGTTTTTCACTTGATCTAAAGTCACTTACTCATCATTCCTGTTGTAATCTCCACTGACGACACACGCCACCAAAAGTAGTAACCACACTATCCCTTTACAACTCATCTCGTCAACAACCTCTTCCTAACTGCTCATTTTTACAAGCGCTTATGTTTTATACAATGCGTTCCGAAGCGTGCCCTAAGACAATATCGTATGGGGAAACACGGGACACCATTGTTCGTTGCACAATACTTTTACTTGTGTTGTGACAACCGTCACGGTGATGACTCGAGATGGCATCAAATGGGGAAGGAGTTGAGGAATCAGGTAATTGGGTGGCCTATGTAAGATGACATGTAACTTTGGTTAATTGCACCGTGTTATGTGCTCTAAATTGTATGTTTTTTAGATAAGTAGGTCTCGGAATTCCGGTTGTTTTCAACTCATACACACCCTAACCTGAGAGCTGTAACCTACCCTAAACTGTTAGTAAAGTGTTGAGGTTGCACTAGTTATATGCATGGTTTATTCATTCTAATACTATTTCTTAATAAACCTTAAGTTCCTACTTGTCGTGATAATTTAGATTAAGTATTCATCATCATTATTATCATCTCAGCCGAAAGACGTGTTCTGCTGAACAAGGACCCCATCCCTACAACGAACGACCGATCCTACGCGGTCGCATCTGCAAGGAATAAGATTTTGTATTTCATGTGTTTCATCACATTAAAAAATCAATAAAGTCCTACTTTACTATTGATTTATTTGGTAAGATTATCGGGTATTGGTGGTATCTAAAAGACGTAAATATTGACATTAAAAACAAATTAGTACATAACAAAATAGCTCATTGATTGCCCTCGCATTAGGATGCAACGTTAGAAATTGTATGTAAATAAAGGTACAAAACTCCGTCTTGATTCCATGTGACAGTATTCAGAGCATGGAAAGTGTGCATTGTTTAGTCCCAATTTATTAGCCTACTGCGACAAGCAAAAAGAAAGGTAATTTTTTTTGTATGTCTTCATAATAGTTATTATGAAAAGGAAAGAAAAAAATTTTTAGGAAAATAATAATTTCCACTCATGTACGTTTTCTAAAAGGGGCTCGCGGCTCGAGCACGGAAATGTAGGCTTGAGCCTACCGTAAACTAGCGTGACCAGGTTGTAGGCAACCACGCTGGCCCAGTGTAGATTGGTCGACTTCGCACATTAAGTATCCTTTGAATTTATTCGCAGTTGCTTTTCTTCACCGTCACCGCCGTCTAAGAATGTCGAATAAGGTAGGTACATTATGAATTCAAAATTCGGAAACACATTGTGGTAATCGAACTGGCAGCGGTCTGGACCGTGCGCAGTAAACGGCACTTCCAGACCGCAGTCATAGACGTGAAGTTGTCACATTTAAACCCATGAAGGAAGAAAAAATTTCAGGGCATTAGTTTTCATATCTTTCCTTTCAGTTTATTGTACTTACTTTGAAAGACACGTTATTTATTTGTTGGTTTCACAATAATGGTTGTAGTCGTTAAGTCAAATCACGCGGATGCATAAAATGCAGTCATGTAATTTTTTTTAAATAAATTTCATCTAGTATGATGTAATTATTATAAAGACATTCATACCGCAATGCCTGAAGAGCAGGGTGTATAACCAGTGCATCCCACCCGTTTTGACATACGGAGCCGAGACGTGGAACATGACGGTGAAGCTGGCCCACCGGCTACATGTCACTCAGCGAGCTATGGAAAGATTTATGCTTGGTATTTCGCTACGGAATAAAATCCGAAACGAAGTCATCCGGCAGAGGACCAAGTAGTTGTTATCGTCCAGAAGTGTAGCAAGCTGAAGTGGCAGTGCAGAACCGATGAGCGTTGGAGCAGACGGATTCTCGAATGGAGACCACCGTCTCGAGAAACGTAGAGAGGGACGCCCTCCTGCCAGGTGGACTGATGACTGATGACCTGAGGAAGGTCGCTGGTGGTGGCTAGATGAGGAAAGCGGGTGATCGTGCGCTTTGGCGTACCTTTGGGGAGGCCCACGTCCAGCAATGGACTGCATAGGCTGATTGATTATAACATTCTAATCTAAGCAAAATCTTTCTTAAGTCTGTACAACATTAAGATCTTCGAAAACGGCTGTTCTTTTTAACAACTTATAGGGTATAGATTATTATTGTTACAGAAAACGTCTGTTAACGAAATATCTAATAATCATAAAGCCAAAAATGAAAAATTTTGTCGATCTTGGACAGGACTCGAACCTGCATCTCCTTGGCTATCCGGGCCAGAAACAGGCGCATTACCAATTATTTTTCATTTTTCGCTTTATAATTATTAGAACTTAAAGGGTACCTACTCTGCTCCATCCATCATCAACAGCTCATATACGTCCCCACCGAGGGGCTCGAGCCTATCCTGATTTAGAGTGATTAGGCATTAGTCGACCACGCTGGCCCAGTGCGGGTTGGTCGACTTCACACACAACCTTTGAATTTCTTCGCAGGAGTGTGCAGTGCAGGTAAGTGGTGGTGGGGATCGAGCCCACGTCTCCCGGACGGGAGGTAGCGGCCCTAACCACTACGACGCTTTCATTCTGCTCCATTCATCCATAGATGAATAATCGAATAATGATTTCGTTATGTCTTACTTCGAATAAAGACATATTATTATGTTTAATTTCATGCATGGCACTTTTCTCTCATTCGCCCGAGTGATCACTGTACAGTTCAATCTAATAATTTATCATGCGAAAGTGTATTAGTCAGCTTATTTCCTGTAATAATGGATAAATCAACGTATTTTTAATATCGTTTGAGCATTGGTGGTCTAGTGGCGTCCGGGAGACACGGATTCGATCCCCACCACGTACCATTGTGTTTTCGAATTTCTTATGGGGAAGGAAAACATCGATGAAACCTGCATACTCCTGCGAAGAAGTTCAAAGGTTGTGTGTGAAGTCGACCAACCCGCACCGGGCCAGCGTGGTCGACTAAGGCGAAATCGCCCTAATTCAGGGTAGGCTCGAGCCTCTCGGTGGGGACGTATATGAGCTGTAGTTGATTATATAGGCAACTGGTTACCGTGAGAAAAGGTTACATTTTCACGAAAAATTCGTAGAGCGCTGGGTATAGGGCGTTTGCGTTTGGCGTGATCATGTGCTCACATCTTCGTCTCCTCGCAGACGCTCGGGATTGCTCTTTGTACGTGTTAATTAAAGGCGTAATTAGTTTTAGAACATTTCCAAAAAATCTTTTTTTTTTTTTTACTTTTCATAAACACTGATCTGCTGACCGAATCGAATTGTATAAAAATAAAAAATAAAGTTTTAGTACTCTCATCTGGGGATTTACTATTTTTCTTTACTAAAAATTAAATTATAGTAAACCGTGTATGTCTTCGTACTGTACCTGAACAGTTTCAGAATTTGAAGAAGGTGGAAAATGGATTGAATCTTATACACTGTTATAAAAAAAAAAAAGTTAAAAAGTTATTAATAAAGTTATAAATAGATAACTATTATTTTAGCTTTTGTGAAGAAAATAAATTTCATTTATTCATTTAAAATACACAATTAGACATTGGAATTAAACCTTGGACACTTTTGATGAGTGTATAGGTATATTAAAATGTTTTCGATTGGATTTTATTCAACAAATAAAATAAAATTAAATAAAATTAAAAAATAAAAATAAATAAGAGACATACAAACTCGCGAGGTCTACAGCTCACAGAGCCTCAGTAATAATAGTTGCACTCTGAATAAAATAATACATTTTTAATAACACAGATTTAAAAAATACGTAAATTAGGTAACACAAAGAAATTGCGCAAAGTGATATCTAACTACGAAGTTAATAGACTAGACAATAAAAAAAATATAACATTGTATGTGCAACAAAACACTGGGTGAATCGCACTTGAGACATTTTATTATTCTGCTCCTAACCTATAGTAAACTTTGATGTTTGTTTGTTCTAATATTTCAGTTACAGTTACGTCATTACAATGCGATCAAAATGAGAAAAGAATTGGGCGGCTGAAAATTCGTGAAGTCATTCTGTCAGACCGTATTAAAAATTCGTATTATACCTATCGCATCGTAAGAATGCCGTCCTGACAGCTGTCATACACGTACAATTTTTCTTCTGTCTCTTTTGCACCCATTTGATTTTCATATTTCCTGGCTGCTGTCAGAACAGCATTCTTTAGCCGAGAGCTCGTTCTATTGTTATTTTAATTACAATGTACTGATCACTGGGTTTGCTGACTTCAGTAAGTAAACTTAGTCCTCGCTATTTATTTTTATTACATAAAATATTATTAATACGCATGCACTGCATTTAATTATTTTCTGATTGCCATTTTACTATATACCGGGTGTCCAAAAAGAGTATTTGCACTTTTAAATATCAATAAATCGTCTTAATGAGGGTAGATAGCAAAAACAAATATAATGTCATACGTGGAATTTATTGGAAATTTAGTTGAAATGGATTCGTATCGGAACTTAGCACGCATTTTGTGTACGAGCTTATTATCAAAACAATAATTCGATAATAACAGACCGCCGCGCAATGTACGGGACATTTCTTTATCTCCCAGTGCGAATATCATTAGAAAATCGTCATTTGGACAACATATCTTTTTTGTCGTAAACTTTATGTACTTTTTGCAAATAGTAATAAAATAATGAAATGATATATTTTTCATATATAATTATTGGGTATAAACTGCCAACACCCTTTTTGGACACCCGGTAGATAAGTAAGTATTAAAAATAAATTTATTTTTTATTTAATAATATTGTTTCAAAGCCATTATAAATTATTGTTTATTTACCATCAACTCTAAAGTCAAATTAAATTCTGATTTAGATTTTCTTCTCCACTCTACTTTATTTTCATGTTTCATATTTATCTTGTTTTAAATATTGACTAAAAACATTTTCTTTTGTATTTCAACAATGATATATAAAATAAATTTCGCTAACGGGAACGACCCAAACTTTAAATATTATTATAATAATATGTTTCTTCTGTCTGTGCATTAGTTCTTATTATTCTGACACAATAGTGCGCATTTTTTAATAAAACTGGAATCGGTTTTTTATGGAGACATCATTCAAACTATGTACCGTGAAAATATTACAAATTGCTATAATTTTATCGTAGAACTATGAAATTCTAGACAAGGTTACTACGCGTTGAGTAAAAATATACTCGTAGATTATTGATGGAGCGAACGCAAAACGCGAGCGAAGCGTCATCGTTTCAGCTTGGAAAAAAAAAAAAAAGATTTTTTCGGATGTCCGTCCAGCTGTTGTCCTGATTTTCAACTGATTCTCGTGATTTTCTTTTTGTCGATTCAGTTTTTTGAAACTCTTCAAAATTGTGGTTGAAAATAATGGGGGTTGAAAACTTAAAAAAAAAACATAATACAACCATTTCGATAAATGCTCAAAAATGTCACAAAACTTTTGTTTGCCTTTATGAAGACTATAAGGGGTCGGAGGTTTGAAGAGGTAGAGATTAATGAATTTAAAAAAACGCAAAAAGGCAGACTCGCGAGGTCTACAGTTCTCAGAGCCACTAGCTTAATCTACCCATTTTCTTTTTTTCTTATACACCTACGAATTTATAGAGTCGCCTCTACATTTTTTCTGTGTCTAGCTCTTACGCGATCTCGCGCTCGTCCGAGGTGTTACATCTCACTATTTCTTGGATTTCATTGTCGGGACAATACACGGAACTCTTTCTTGTCATGGCCGTTGGTTTCCTCGACTATTAGATTTAAAACTTGCCCAGAATGGAGCCAAACAACACTGCAATCTGGACAGAGCCACAGCCTTTACTTTATTAGCTTAAATTAAATAAATACTATTCAAAATACGGCTGTATGATACGCTACGCTCTTTGCATTTAATTTAAAAAAATAAAAATAAAATGGTGGTTAAATTTTGTTGGTAAAATGTGGCGGCAGATACTATTTTTGGTTTGTTTAATAGTGTTAGTGAGAAGCGAGCAAAGTAAATCTCATGAAGGAAGATCGAGAACTGGGAGACTCTTCACTTTCAACACAGTTGATGATGATATCAAGGTGAGTTTTTCCCGTTTCCATAAGATGATGGGATGTATATGTATATCAGTAGGGATCAGAAGAAATAACAAAAAAGTAATAGAATTTTGTAGCAATATTGCAATAACCAATCTACTTGCATTGTCAAAAAAATAAGATAAAGGGTTTTCTCAAGTTACGTACCTATTTCTACATAGCTATGTATTTAGGTATCCGTGGATTAACCCTGCAGAATGCGTCGATGGTGTAGATAGGTTAGCTCAGAGGAACAAAAGAAGGTCGCGTTGCTCCACGTGCTTCTCTATCTATCGCGATCTTTCTTCTTCCCTTTTCGGGTTGGATTTAGAAATAAGGTACCTCGATCGGACAAAACTGAGTTTGTGGGGAGGTTCAGAGGGCTTTATTTTACTTTATTTTCAGAATATTAACTTGTTGTCATTGCCGATAGAGGATGTATCAATATGACGGCCGTGTTATTTCTGGTAATGAAAAAGGGAATAAATAATTCGGTATTAAAATGAGGAAGAAATAAAGAGTTTATGATGAAAAGGTATTCTGAAAATGTCTGTCGGCCTTAGAGAACAGTACCAAACATAATTTAGATTCTTATTAAATATTTAATGGACGCCCTATTTTCACGATATGGCCAATCGTGGACTACAAAATCGTGAACTGAGTATTTTTAATTATCTGGTCAAATTTAATAGCCCACATCATAAATGCGACCATTTCATGAAATTATCGAAAATTTCGTGACGTGGGCAATTCTACGATTTGGCCACGACATCTAAGTACATCTCTTCAAAAATTACTGAGACACTCGTTCGTAATGTTACAGCTGGAACTGCAATTCACAATACCCTTCATCACGATACCTGCTAAGAGAGCCATCGACTCGGTTCACGGGATATGGTCGGTAAGTCATGAGCAGAAATTTATCGGTAGAGGCAAAGTAAAAAATACTTTTGGATCCACTACGGGATTCACTGATGAATTCAAAATGAGTAAAAATGCTTTGGGTCTACCAGTAGAACCTAGCGATGGATCCAAGTGGACGAGGGTGAGCAATGTTCCCGAGGGAACAAGATGTTCTCTTGTTTTTAAAACTGTATACTCCACAACAAAGCTCTATAAGCATTAAAATGCGGAGATTTACGTTCACCTAGGTGCATCACGACTCAATGATTTTGTCGACTATATATAAGGAAAAAATCTTCTCAACGCACAGTACTAGGTATAGAAATGTTTCTTGTAGCTTTGATAAACATAAGCTTTCTCTCGTTTTCAGGGTGGTGTACCAACAGTCAATATAAACCCAGCAACCTTAGCGGTAGGGGGAGCAATAGTGCTAGGCACCACAGTCCTTCTACCTTTTGCACTGAAGAGCTACGCGCAGCACAACTCTCATCATGGGTACTCTAGATGTAAGTATCTAAATAAGAATCAACATCTTCTCCTTCATAAGTTTCAGCTATAATGTAGAAAAATTAATGAATCATACCTTTGAAACTTATCCTTAAGAAGCATAAAGGAGATTTCTCAGAAAGAGGATTCCTCTAAAAGGGGATTTCTCCCTCTAAAAGGGGATTTCTCGTGTTGTGGCGTGTAGGATGTTCTGAAGGAAAATAAAGAATTTGTAAAAGGTGAGCATCTACGATAAGAGAGGCTGGTGATCATTACCTTCGTTTTATCTACCGCCACCCTTTGTATCTAGCGGATGACCATCACCTTTTCAAAAAATAATAATGTTTATGTTTCTTATTAAGGAGTTTGAATGCTGATTTGCAAATACTCCATGAAAAGTTGCCTGGAAGAAGTTGCTACTTAGCAATAAGGCCGCCTATCACACTTATGTTTGATTTGTTGCTAATTATTTTTCCAACCTGTTCCAACTGTCTTTTCTCTGGTACCAAATTTTATCTGGTACAAATTCAATTCGGAATTTTACATGAATGGAAATATTAGTTCCACTACAACCAACTGAACCGACTAAATTGTATTTGGTTCGATAGGAAGAAAACCCGTACTGAGTTTAGTTTTTCGAAGTGGAAAAACAGAAATAAAACTCATAATACTCAGAAATATCGTAAACAAAACAAAATTAAACTTGTACAGTATCAACATCACCCAAATTGAATGACTTAATATTATTACAGAAATAAAATAAAACTACATACGTATTTTAAGTTTTTTATGTAATTTAATTGCAGAAAAAGTAATTTTCACGAAAACAGTTTACAGAAAACAACATAATACCTGAACTCAAAATTTACTTAATACCAAAATATTTAACGACAACGGCAACCTTTCTTTACTCTCCTCCTAGGCCTAAGTGACGTACAGGATTTTTTCCTAGGCGGTGGCTCTTCAATTCCAGCATCAGCGGGAATATACTGAGTTTCCACATGTACGTAATTCTTCCTTTTCCTTGGAGCAAGATCAAAGCAACCAAAAGGTGGAGTATATTCGATGTCCCAAGTCGCATTACTGGACAGGGAACTTAGTGATTCATCTTTGCATAAACATTCAGGGTCTTTGAAAGCTGGGCAAGTGTCGATCACTTTGTCGATCGCGGTCAAGTCGTTGCAGTAGACGTCCATATAAGCACATTTGCAGATGTCCTCCACAGCTTCGGCCAAGGCTTTCCTTACTTCGGTGTCGCGTTGCTTCTTCAGCTTGATCAGCTTTCTTGCTTCGACCTTCGCTCGCTCCTCTGGACTGCGCTTCTTTATGATTTTAAAGACCAGAGGATCGCAGTCGACGTAGGGATCTTCGTTTGGTTGGATTTCAGTGAGGTCTTTCAGCGGGTTTACCTATAACATAATCAGATTTTTAATATTAATCGCAAATAAGAATGTGTTTATTTAGTTAGTCTTTCTAGCTAGCAAAAGAGTAACGGGTCGACCTGTGTTTTTGCGTAGAATGGATAACGATGACTTCCTTGTTTTGAAGCATATTTAAACACCCGTAATATAAAGGTAAACACCCGTAATATATAGGTCACGCCTGTCACAGAACCGATGAGCGTTGGAGCAGACGGGTTCTCGAATGATAACTACGTCTCGGGAAACGTAGTGTGGGACGCCCCTTTACCAGGTGGACTGATGACCTGAGGAAGGTCGCTGGTGGTGGTTTAGCATGCCCTTTAGGCTTACATCCAGCAGTAGACTGCAATAGGCTGATTGATTGATATAAAGGTATATTCCTGATAATATATTTACCTGTATTGTAAATACGTCGCCTTTCCTCTGAACCTTCAATGTGGGCTTCGGTATCAAAGGTTCTTCGGGTTCGGACTCCTCCGCAGCTCCTCCTGCTTGACCATGCCGTCGCTTCTTCTTCTTCTTGTTCTTGTCCCTCTCGCCACCACCACGAGCGACTTTGAAGGTCATGAGTCTTGCGACGCTCTTTCCAATGGCACCTGGAGTCCATCCACGGCGATACTGAACAGGATGAAAAGTGGGTAAGCATTTCAGGCATCACCTTTAACACGCCGTAATGTTTAGGTCATTACTTAGGTAAACAGATTAGTCAGATGTCGTGAAATTTATGTTCAGGGTGTAAATTGCAGGTCACCAAATCGGCACACGAGAACATTTTATGCTACAGTTACTGAATAAATTAACATGCTCCTGCACTATGAATCTTTTTTTTATTTGTATGTGTCACATTATCGACAAGTCATCAGCAGGTACTTGGCAAAGACTTACACCTTGTTTGCATCGATATGCAATTGGTACGATACGATTACCAATCTCACTGACGTCAGACAAGAGCAGTAGGAAGGAATCATCTAAAAATTAAAAATACGACTGCGCCGACAAAAAAATGATGTAAAGACTCTGACCGTACCAAGACCATACCCCACACATCCAAACCTGTTGAGGCATTTAAAAGTTATGGTGGTACAAAGAAACTCGCATACATACATACATACTTGCATACATGAACCCAAAACATATTACACTACTTTTTGTGGGTAGTCGTGTAAAAGTTCTGTTACAGACTTACTTTCATGCCAGGTACGTCGTGTGAGTTCCACAACCAGCCCATATTCCATGGCACAGGGTATCCAAAACCCAAGAATGGATTGCAAAATTTGTGGCCGATAGTAATACCTGGAAGTTCATAATTAACTTTAGTGTAACAAATAGTTATATACGTACTTATTGTACCTTCGCATTTAACATCGATCACTTCCTGTGGGAAGATCTCGCATCCAACCACGATGACTGGAGGAAAACAATCACCGAGGGTTGCAAAACCCATGATGATGCTAGTCTGGTTTGAAGATCTAGCCCAAAAACGTGCGAAAAGGCACACTCGCGGAGAGGTTCCCCCGGACTCGCAGTTTACATGCCGCAAGTGCGCACGAACGTGCCGCTCAAGGATCGGATTATTCAGCCACGAGCGACGTTGCCTCCAAAACTGACGCTGCTTAAATCATCTGATAAGATGTATGAGGCCTTTCGATGTACCTATCTAGGTTGTATAAGAAAGCGGTCCTGCCAGGGTACTACCAACCAGTAAACAAACCAATATTCGTTGACAACCAAAAGTCGTAACCAGTCGCGTGTAGCTGATGTTAGTCAATGCAGCTCCACCAGGAATTAAAGAGCGATTTATATATATGGCAATATCATCTTTTATATATTATGTTTTTCAGCTCAATCATTTTGTAGCTAATATACTGATTCAATTCGGTGTAGTTCGCGCGCGATTTGAATGCAGCTCCTTGAGAATAATAAAAACAAAATAAATAAAATAAATGTTGCCAAAATAATACTATTTTCTTTACCTGGATATACATCGCCAAAACTGTAATTGTATTTCGACTGGCTTCTCTTTTTCTTCTTTTTCTCATTATCTTCATCACCATCCCCCATCTTGATATTTTTTATATGCTATTATTCTGGAACAAAGAAGAGTTTTTGATAGGTGACTATGGGTTGTTTATAGGTATTCAACTGCACGTCTGTCGATAGATTAATCTCTAATATCGATAACTATAGAAAATATTGTTGCTCATGGTCATGGAAAGGAAACTATACCTATTTAAAAAACATTACGAAGAAACAAGCAAACCTGCGAGAATAGTGTCATTTTTAGATGGCACAGAATTTTAATCTAGTTTTCCACCAACTAATGATTTTGTAAAAAAAACTAGACCTGATTACTGTCGTCAGCTAACCAACTTGCCAATGTATACTTTACCTAAATATAAAAATGACTATGGGCGTAGGGTGTGATCATACGCGCTACCCCGCACGTTGAACAGTTTACCTGGGGAACTGTTAGAAAAAATACCTTCACTTAAAATAAAACAACTGAAATACCATTTAAAAAAACATTACTTACCAAAAAAAAACCCCAACGAGGTAGTGCGGGTTGGTGCGTTGTCCCTAATTTAGCTTCAATTCTATTTAGTAGTGTGCGACCCGTCAGGCGCACATAATCTTACTCTTAGATTAAGTGCTTGGCGTTTGTAATTAAAAAATGATGTTAAAAAAAAGAAATAAACAGTTTCAAATTTTTTTTTTTTTGTATTCGTGTCAGGTGAATGGGTGGAGCCCATTTATGCATGGATAAAAAAGTAATTATAGTAATTTATCTTTATACATTCCATATCCATGAATAAAGTGGGATCCACCCCTAATAATTCAGGTCTTGGTAATACGTCTGATTACGGTGGAACTCCTCAACCTTTTACGGTATGCACCTTCTTTTTTTCAGTGGACTTGAGTAATGCGTGTAAGTACGATCCCTCGCCAGGGACGTGATGTACTGATAAGGATAAAATGAAAGGAACATAAAGCATCATTTAAATCTGTTAAACACAGTACTGTTAAAGCTTAAATTAAATAACAACCATTTTTTACCAATTTTATTGATAAACTTGTATTATAGTTTGATAATACCTACAGACAGACTTGACTATTAGTGTGATAATTCCATTACAATTTTAACATCGGAAACAAGATCGTAACTATTCTGGTAATAATTAGACAAAAGATTTTAAAGCTTTAAGCTAACAGGAAAACTTAAATGATGTTAATGTTATTTGAAAATCACTCTATTTTTACGTACTCATCATAATAATATCATTGGCTCTACCTAATTTGTAGTTAGTAGCGAGACGTCTTCGCATTATATATTTTTAATACATCTATGCGTTTCGCTTCTCACTAGCGGCCAGTTCGGCTTTTTCTTTAAACATAGCCATAGAAGCCAGCTTATGTTCGGCACAACAAGATTTACCGAATAATTTTAACATTTTTTGATCAACATCACAGCATGTTTTTTCAGTATCCACGTTATTTTTATTAATACAAGGGAACGGAGGTTTTTCTTGTTCCTTAATGAATTCTATCATTGCACTTCTTATTCTTTCATATTCTTTCGAACAAGATATTTTTCCAGTTGTATTGACAACGGGTGGTAGAAGAGGTGGTCCAGTATTTTTAAATAGCCGAGCCATGGCCTCCGGTCCAGAGCATGGTCTTCCAGGGACAGGGCACTGGCCCACCTTCACAGGTGGCAGCCCGTAAGGTAGGTGTTCAACGTCTTCCTCTACAACTGGTGGAGCTTCAAGTGTCTCTTCATCATTCATCTTTGTTACGGGACAAGTGTGTTTATGTTTGTACGATGGACAAAATGGCTTGTGTCTCATACGTGAACAAGCATCTATATCTTTGAGTAAGCATTCGCAGTCGAGATACTTGCAAGGTGGTTTCGGAGGAGGTGGAATGCATTTGCAGTCCTTATCGTCTGGTTTTATATTACAGCCATGCTTTAGTTCATTTACTACAGTTGTATTATAAACAAAGGTGTTTAAGTTCCCCATACGCCGTGGAATGGCACTTACATCAAGGGTGCAGTGCGCGGATTTATTTTCGTATGTCTTGCAGTTACATTCTGTACGTGGAGGCATAGCAACGTGGTAAGGGATATTTTCGGAATCGCTCGCAATGCTCGATCGATGCATGCCACTCATCCTAGAACTACTCACAGATACGGGCTTCATATTTTCAAATTGAAATCAGAAATATGGGTATGTATGTATGTATGAAATTTATTTCAGTGGCTGGGAATTTGTTTACTTTTCCATACAATTTTGTATACTTTTACCTGGACATAGTTCTATTGATATTATTTTTTCGTAATTAGTTTAAAATTTATTCAATTTATCATCCTGAAATGGTTACATTATTCCATTTTCTCAAACCCAGATACTTGTGAATTCTGTCTACATTTTATACAATTTTCGGTATCTGTCAAGCAAATTGACATTTGACAATATAGTCAATATAGCTGGTAAGAAAAAATATTTTTTATAAACTTTTTTCCGCAATGAAAGGAGTTAGGTATGATATGATGCTATAATGGGAATTTAAATTTCTGGTCCGTAAGGGCTTTAAATAACATCGTTAAAGTTTGACATACCTACGTATTGCAAAGAATGTCATAGTTTCCAACAAGCGGTACCTAAGTAATATTATATTCTCAAAATAGTGTGTTGGATTGTACTTCTATTGTTATACGAATGCAATATATCGCGAATTTAGATTTTGAGAACATAATATTTTGCTAATATGTTAACAAAGGAAATTCCTCATAGACCAATCTATTATGCACAACTTGGAAATGTCCGGGTTTAGGTTTAGAAATAAGGAACCACTGAGAAACTGAGTATTGTGGAGAGGTTCAGGAGGCTTTACTACGATTTTATCTGCCGGAGGCAAGTTAATTCCAAAATGAATTAATGAAAATTTCCATTTCCTAAACTAAATCACACGATTTGATTTAGGCATTTATCCGTTGTACACATAAAGGGCATTACCCGAAGGAGGAGGCAATAGGGCCGCCCCCACAAATAAAAAAAATAATTCTACCCAGAAGTTACAGGTTAGGTTTGACTGATGTCAATAATAGGTGGAGCCCTGTTTTTCCTGTGACCGCCGCTGGTTGGGTATGCGGGGGACATCTCACACACGGTCATCTGATCCCAATCTGCATCAGACGTCAAACTCAAGTGCTCTAGGCGGGATTCGAACCCGTGACCCAAGGCCGTCTGGTCCAACTGATTTCTCGTTCTAGTATTTAAGTAAAAAAAATATATGGAATTATCATTCATGTGTACAAATCGTATAATTTAACCATTATCCGTAAAAATATTGTAAGCCCGTCCACCCTCTGGATTTTCCCACTGGTGATTCACGTTTATTTACCCCTCCTGTACTCATCTAGGAACTACTTCTGTTACATAATAGTTATATTGACCCAGCGCACAGAACTTTAAATAATAATAAAATAATTATTTAGTCAATTGCATACTTTTATTAGGGTCTTCCGTGACAATAATGTATTGTAACTGCTGGTTATGAAGTACAGATTGTTGATTTTATGGTGTTGAACAGAGTTACTGGTAAGGATTACAAAATAAATTATCAATTGTAATTTTCTGTTAAATTATTTCTTACGGTCTTCCTGCTTACGAACTTCGGTCTTGCTGCTTATTGGAGTCACTCCGGTTCCATGTAATTTGTTTAATCTGTCAGCACATGTTTCTCCAGATTGAGCAACGCCACCACAACCTTGGCATATTGGCTTCTTCAACAATGGATCAGGCTTCTCCACATGTACAAGGTCGTGTTTACATCCACATTGTCCACAAACTCTTTTCGTCTTTTTCGACTTACCAAATGAACGACCTAAAGTTTCTTTTTTGTAGGCATATTGGTTTCTAACAAACACTCTCATCTTATGTGCTATTAGACAGTTAGCATTTCCGCAAGGGCCTACTATATCCCCCATTTTAATCTTTTCTATAGGATACTCCTTAGGTGCGATAGAGTCAAAGTTTTCCGGCACTCCAGGGCGATGTTGACAAGCAAACGTCGCGCCTGGCTGAGGAACACCACAACTTTCAAGTTCGGTGCAAATCTCAACTTTTCTCTTAATCTTTTTCTGGACTATTGGATCATCCCGGACTGCAATTTCGTAAATACTGCCCATTGTACGGTACTTTTTGTCATCTATTTCTATTCGTTTGCAGCTAAATTTGCTCGGACATTTATCTGATCTAAAGACCCAAGAATCTGGATCTTTATCAAGGCGTTGTTGAAATTCACACATAATAGTAAATCCTAGAGGTGACACTCTTAATACAAAGTACAGTTCACCCGCTTGAGTACAACAACACTCGTTCATTATCGGTACTATTTCCTTACTAGAAAGAGCCTTGTGGGGTAAGCAAGGATTTGTGTTTTCCCTCAGATGGCTGAAATATTGCGTGTGCCAATGCATTGTTCCAGTACCTATAAGTTCGGGTGATTCATCAATTTCGTTGGACCAAAGGGAAAACTGAAGAGGATATTTTTCCAATATCAATTCTAAGTTGTCTGGAAAAGCGGGAAACAAAATGGATTTACCAATTCTAAATCCTCTTGTCCATTTTCGTTGCTTGTGGTCTTCCGTATCACTTTCTACTTCTTCTTCTTTTTCTGGTTCTGGTTCTGGTTCTGGTTCACTATCTTTGCCTTTGCCTTTTCCCTTTTCTTTTTCTCTTTTCTCTTTTTCTTTTCTCTCTTTTTCTTTTCGCTCTTTTTCTTTTCTCTCTTTTTCTCTTTTCTCTTTTTCTTTTCTCTTAGTTTTCTGCGACTTATCAACATTCTGATATCGGCCCGCGACCATCATGGCCTCTTTAAAAAGAAATTGGGTTTTCGGTCCAAACATACATCTGATAAACAGGTCCTTATTAGTATTTGTACGCTCATCCTCTTCATCAAGGAAAATCGATACTGATTTAACGAATATTTCAATCAAATATAATTGCTCCATTACCTGCAGAGACCAAGTTTTAATCAGAATTCTCACTTCACCTTCACTTTGCACAGACCAGTATGGCACGGCAATTTTTATTTTAATGAATGAATATTCTTTATTTTTTCTCAAATATAAATTGTAACAAATATTTAAATTGAAAAACTGCTGGTTTATCTTACGTTCTCCTAACAATCTTGAACTGAACAAAATGTTTTGCAACTCGTATGCGTAATGGGAAAAAAATTCTGAAAGACCCGAGCTAAAGACAAAGTTCTAGCTGAGTGCCTATATTTCTGACCATCCTTTAAACTAAAAAATATTTGAAGCACACACTTACTTGCGATTGTTTTTTTCTTTAACGTCCTTTACAATAAAATGTTCGTAATATAATCACTGAAAATTTATTTTGTAACCCTAAAATTAATTTTGTTCTTGTTTTAATTTTGTTACACAACTGACATTTATTAACAATTTACGTCCATTTTGATTTTAGAACGTCACCGCCGTCGCGTTTTATCCTTTTTATTTTTCAATCTTTCCACTATTTATTGTCTATGAAAAAGTTAAATAAGTACCAACCTGCAAAGTCTGCTAAAGAGATCAAAACAAAGAAACAGGACCTTCTTTGAAAATAATTTATATAATTTGCACGCCTGCGCGCAGGCTGGATATAATGGACTATTTACCTAGCTTTTAAGACCTAGACATTGTATGCATTTATCCTGGCAAATAAATAATTTCTTTCTTTCTTTCTTTGCTGCTTCGCTGCCATCCATAGCAAGGAGTTTATACGTCTGAGGATCTAACTAAATAATCATCTCTCGCCTTTCTCGCACTCATAATATTATCATTAATTTTTATTAACATTTCAAGTATGAAGATTTTATAGTCTGGCCTCAGAACAAGTACTACTTGTTCCGAGAGTCTGGCTCTGGATTGGTCAGTGGCGTCGCTCCATTCGCTGACTTGAGTTTTTGGTGCCTTTTTCGTGCTTATGGCTTCGCCCTTCGAATGACACATTAAGTCGGTGGTTTCGGCTACTCACTAGTAGACTTACTACGAGCAGTAAATTATTAAAACTCAAAGTGAAATCGATGCTTTTATTTTTTTCAGTATTGGACAGCGCGCAATTCAGCACCGATGCGTTCATCGACTTCGCAGGCCAATTGTTGTCAAATGGGCAGTCGGTCCGCGGCTGCACGCTCCGAGTGGCCTGCTGGACGTCACAAATGAGCAAGATGGATTACGTAAGGACCTTACAGGATATCACAAGGTGAATATTAAAATGGATGGATGTCTTGGTTGTACGAATCGTCACGTCGTCGTCGGCGGTCGAGGAGCCAAGAGGATATGCATCATTTAACTAACGCGTTTTAATTTGTTTTTTATTTACCTATATTTTTAGTAACTCACTTCTGTCAACGGTGATCAACGCAACAGCAGTAGAAGAGGCAATGATATCTGGCAGAAAAGGCAGAGACTGTTCAACATTCGGGCCTTGCCCGTTGAGGGAAGAACACATTCCCGTTTTATTTAGTAACCTTGCTTCGTTTGTTCACACTGTCGGAAAAGGTTAATTTGAACAATTAAGGTCTCAATCAATACAGCAAGAAAAATCATTTTTATCATACTTTCTACATGTTGAAACAGAATTGTCGTAAATAAAATTTGTTTTATTACTCATGGTTTATTCATTGGGTAGATATTTATTTATCATCAGTAATTAAAACATAATTATAGTAATACGCAATGAGGGATTTTTTAGTAATACACAATGAGCATTAAGACGATAGATGGCGCCAGATGTACTTCGTGGATTCTTTTTATTTTAATTATTTTATGGCCCTGGGTGACTCACCGGATTTCTTCAGATCCACGTATCGTCAACGCCATCTACCGAAGTTTTATGAACTATTTTTCTTTATTGGCTGTCGGAAAATCCCCCATAAGTAAGTAAGTAAGTAACACTTTATTGCATAACACATATGGGACATATTGAATTTTCTAGATGAAAAGCAAATCAGTAATTCCCACAGAAGAGCAAGGAATCGTTCCCCGCTCGCGCCCTACTAGAGACGCCTTATCAACATATATCACACAATACAAGCGTGTCAGGGGGCGGCACCGTTAGAGTCCGTTTCACAAAGTCACAAGTAACAGATTACAAGTAAAACTCTATGTATATTGCGTAGACAATGAGATAAAACTATAAGGTAAATTGGCAATGCAATGAATATCAAATTGTACTCTACGACTTCTGCCGCGTATGCGACTTTTGCCTACACGGCTGGCGCGGCTTGGCACGCGGTATTATCACAGAGACAAAAACATAAAGGAGGTGCCACAAGCAACTTAGACCCGGGGCATAGCGGTCTAAGTCACGGAGACAAGTCTAAGTACTCTTACTACTAGCTATTAACCACCAGGCGTCGCTTCTGTCAGTGTTACTTTGGATTTTATGGATACGACACGAATATGACTTGGTTTGATTACAACCATTTTAATTGAATTAGTGACGCAAAAATTATGTGCTGTGTTGTATCGTGCAACAGTACGAGTAATACAACTATTTCTAACGAAAAAAATACATAATTCCACTAGTATGTATTTTTTTAATGCAATTTTTAATGCTCGTAATATATTCCTTCGAGAAAGTTCGGCGATAGCAACGCCATCTATCGCCAAGTAGAATAACTTCTTGACTGTAGAAGGTTACATGACCTGTTTCATTCATGCTCATTCATTCATGTATTTTGTATAGTAAGCTGGGTGGCCAGATATGGGATCTAAAAAAATATATTTATATAAAATATTTATTTTTGTCATACAATTAAATAATGCAGATAATATTGATGAACTTACTCAATATTGGTAGTAAGTAACTGATGATGATAAAGGACTTTCCCGTGTTAAAATTGAACAGATCTTTTTATGTCTCTTATAGTTTCAGAGTTACCCATACTGACTGACCCATCTAAATGGGCCATCCTGTATATCACAATTGCTCATATTATAAGGTAATCCTACATTAAAAACGACTACATAATACAAAAAAGAAGAGAGAGATCAATTTTTAAAAAATGGCCCGATTTTTTTGTTTTTTTACTTGCCTGGCAACATTATACAGCGTAACGAACTAGCGAACAGAACCATCTTGTGTGTAATAGCAAAATTAAGTACGGTTCATTAGTGTCTAGCTGCAAAGCTAGTTTTGCTATTGACCACTAGATGGCTAGCAGAACTTCATCTCCCCGCACCCCCTCCCAATGGCGACCCCTGCTATCATATAGAAAACGTCTTAGGGCAGCTCCTCTTTGTATTTGTCTCTGTGTTATTATCACTTTCGTTTCTAGTAATAATAATAAAGGGCACGAGCGGCGAACGATTACTTCATTGATTTTCGGACACTGACGACTTATACTTCACTAAAATTGGCAATTTTGCCGTACACTGTACTCTAGCACTTTTCACTTTTCTAATACTTTTCTTCCACCATTTTAATTTAAACTTTTTTACTAAAACATCCTGCACGCACATACCAGCGAAGAAATTGATTTTATGTTTTAAAATATTTATGACCCAGCTACAAAAGGATCAAGGGGACAATTTTATTTTCAATTAGGGGTTTTGAATTATAAACTTTTTAATCGAAATAAAAGCCAAAGATTTCTGACGCGCGTCGCCTCGTCTTTTGTTCCTCTGAGGTCTAAGCTGTTTAATGCAAAATATTAAAAAGTTTGATTATCAAAGTTTTTCTAACTTTGATTATTTATTTATTACTACGTCTTTCAGAGCATGAGACATGAACAATCGTTACGTTATGTAATAATATGTCGCAGTGCTAACAAATAGTGGTGTCGGAATGGTTGCAAATATAACACAGAAGATCTCATTATCCCAGAATGGGACCATCATCCTGGATCCTATCATACTATGGCAAATAATAAGAACGCGTTCAGTTGTATAAAGTGTAATCAAGATGTTAAACTAGTGGGTTACAAAATAAAACAACACTACGCGTCATAACTATGTACCCGATAGCCCAAATAAAACTAATTGAAAAAGTAAGTAATGTTTCAACTAGTCTTACTTCCTTTTGGGGTTACTCCTGTTCCATACATATTATTAAGTCGGTCATTGCAGGTGTCTCCTTTTAAAGCAGTACCACCGCATTCTGAACAAATTGTTCTCTTATCATTTTCTGCACATGTTTCCCGGTGCCATCGATCATCTTTGCATTCACAATTACCACAAACCCTTTTGCTTCTACTTTGGTTTTTGTTTGTTTCCAGCTGCACTCCTGCTGTAGCATTTTTGTAAGCGTCTAGACTTCTGATATATGTTTTTATTGTATGTGCTATGGAACAATTTGCGTTTCCGCAAGGTCCAGTAATGTCTCCCATTCTAATTTTATCAAAAGATTTATTATTTTGATTGGTTGATCCAGGTTTATTGTCATCTTTCATAGTAAGTATTATATTAGTAAAACAAATATGCTACTAAATTTCTCATTACTTTTTTTGCTGAGCGTCTTTTTTGGGATCTTGGCTTTGTGTTTTTCCTGATCCACAGCAAGATTTTCCAAGTAGAGCTAACAACCTTTGTTCTTTATCACAACATCTTCTTTCTGTGTCAAGGTTAAATTTATTCAAGCACCTATAATCATCTGGTTTTTCATGATCTTTCATATACTCTAGAATTGCTTTCTTAATTCTATTGAATTCCGCTGAGCAGCAAATTTTACCAGCTTCACTATAGCTTGGAGGTAGAGTTGGCAATGCTTCAGTTTTATACATACGAGCAAATCCATCTGGCACAGAGCAAGGCCTGCCAATCACAGGACATGGTCCAATTTGCACAGGTGGTAATCCATAAGGAAGAGGTTCCGGTTCTTCCGGTTCCTCTTCTTCCTCTTCATCATTCATCTTTGTAACTGGGCATGTAGGTTTATGCTTATATAATGGACAGTATGGCTTATGAATCCTTCGTGACTCTTTTTCTTCTGCTCTAGTCAGGCATTCACAATCAAATGTTTTGCACGGCGGCGTCAGTTTAGGTGGATTACATTTGCATTCCTTATCCTTCTCGTCAGGTATATCTGTACAAAATTTTGGACCAGATTTTGCGTCTTTATCTTTCCCATCTTTTCCTTCGGGTTTCACGTCAGCGTTAAAGACGTAGGCAGATGTTTTTCCCATGCTATGAGAAGTGCATGACGTGAGGTCTTTAATGATTTTATCAGTGGGACTCATACTGCACGAGCAAATCTTTTTTATTGGTGGCATATTAGGAGTATCATATTTCATTTCACAAGGATTAACAATAAAATCTTGACCAAAGAGAGACCTTTCAGTAGCTTCAGTATCACGTTCAATACTTGTCACGTAATGGATTTGTTTATCTTTGTTTGGAGTTTCTGTTCCGTGTGCTTTCTTATTCGAATCTGTGGCTCCATGTGCTTTATTACTCGAAGATGCGGCTCCATATGCTTTATTTATTCTATCTTCACATGTCTCACCAGACTGCGCAACACCACCGCATCCAGCACATACTGGTTTTTTTTCGTTTTCAGGACACGTAGGCCTATGCCAACGATCTTCCTTACATCCACACGCCCCACAAACATGTCTATCTTCTTTTTTCTCGTTCTTGTCTGCGAACTTTTTACCTTTAGTTTCTTCGTTGTATATATGCAGGGATCTTAAGTAAGTTTTAACTTTATGTGCTAATGGACAGTTTTTGTTTCCACATGGTCCCATAATTTCTCCCATTCTAATTTTATGTATGGTGTGCTGTATAGGAATGCGTGGTTTATTCTCAGGGCCATGTGGGCGACAACTCTCTAACTCTGTGCAAATTTCTAATGTTTTTCTCATTTTTTCTATTACAACTGGATCTTCCAGTGTAATCGTTTCATATATATTAGCTACCATGCAAAAGTTAATATCGTCACCTTCTATTCGTTCGCAATTAAACATTGTAGGTATTTTGTCTGATCTAAATACAAAATTCTCCTTACCTGTAATTTGCTGATATTCTGTAATTATTCTCTCTCCTAATGCGCTTATTCTAAATATAATATCAACTGAACCGGCACGACCCGTACGCGTGTCGTGGAATAACGTACAAGTTTGCTTTAAAGCAAACGGATCGTGAAGTCGTTTAGGATTAGCGTTTTCCTGTAAATACCTGTAGAAACTCGAATCCCATTTCATACTGCCAGTCCCAATTAACTCTGGCACTTCCTTCGAATTGTCAGTAAACAATATAACTTCAACAGGGAACTTCCCTAACGCAATCACCAGTTGGTCTGGGTATGACGGGAATAAGAATGATTTACCGACTCTTATGATTCTTTCCCATTTCTTATCATACATTTGATCTTCAAAAACTGCAGTGGCGTCTTTTCGTTTAACTTCTATCAGATGATCCTGTTTGAAGTTAACATTTTCTTTCGGGCCTATTTTAATATTAATGATAAACTTTCCATCAGTATCTGAACTAGGGTCATCTTTATGTATATATATAGAGATTTTATCTATTAACACTTCAATCATATATATTTGTTGGGCCATACCTGGAAATAACAAATAAATTAACCATAATAATACTGTTTCAATGAAATTAATAGAGTAAATTTTTTCAATGGGTTATGTATGAAAAAAAAAAAACCAATGTTATTTACCTGATTACCTACAATTCTAGACTGAACAGGGTAAAAATAAAACTGTGGGTTGGAGCGTTTTATTTTGTAAACCCAAAAGTTGATTTTAATTTATCCTGTTTATACAACCGACATTTTTTCAATGACTAAAGTCATTGCATTTTTTTACTTATCTGACAAAGACGTGACGCTGTCTATGAGACGGTGAATTACACTTATCTACATTTATGGTCATGCTACCCCGCCAATATTGAGATCTATAAAAAAAAACAGATTAAAATCAATGTTTTCTGCAACACGTTAATATCATCCTCAGCATGATCGCGGACTGGCTTGATTGTTGCTATGTGAGTCATTGCTGCGCCATTTCTCATTGGGATGGGACAGAAATAACCTTTATACCATGACTTTCTTCTTTTTCTCTTCTTAATAATTGTGAATGTGTTTCTAACATAGTCTGTAATTTATACCTACTAACACCTTTGAGTCTAATGTAGTTACTTGAATAAATGAATATTATTATTATTAATAATAGGAAATAGAATGCACAAAGGGAGGAGAGCAAAGCTTTAGTAGGCTCCTAGAGAACACACATTTTGTTTCCTGCAAAATGGTTACTTTTTATCATCATCAACAACAGTTCGTATACGTCCCCACCGAGGGGCTCGAGCCTACCCTGAAATGGTTACTTTTACTTTCATACAATAACACATAATTTGTGCGTATCATACCTAGACGACGACGACGCGCGTTCAAATTGAATACTGTTATTTTAGGGGTTGATCTGGCAATACTGGTTTTTACACGACATGACCGCCCACAAAAAGGAGTGTAATTTCAGGTTTCATGTATGTATGTGACTTTCTTTAAACCACCATAACATCTAAATGCCTGAACAGAACAAACAACCATAAATTTTCACTATATCTATTAATAACTATACGAGTATATTGTACATTAATCATTTAACAAATACATCATTTTAAAGCTTTGACAGATCCGATTTCCATTGTTTTGATGATATCTCCATGGTTTAACTGTAGGGCGTAGTCAAGAGGCGTCTTGCCGAGTAAGTCGACTGTGTCGATCTTCGCCCCGTGACTGACCAGGTACTCCACGACTTCAGGGGATCGGCACAGGACAGCCTGCGGAATTATCAAACATGTAAACGTGAAATCTAGACGTAACAAAATCTTAAGTGAAAACATTTTACAAACTCCGTGGTGTGAAATAAAAACTAATAATTAAGTTACATTAAAAGTATGAAAAGACTACTATATTTCTTAAGTATGTTGTAAGTTTAAGATTGTTCTTCTTTTTTCTTCTTCCTAACTAATGGCGACACATCTTATTGTGTCGAGTGATATTTGTAAGGATATATATCCTTGGATGATTGTTCGGTGAATTGGGCTCAGTAATGTGATAGTACAATTACTGAAGCCACCACAAGGCCTCTTGGCATCATCTAAAAATGTCAGCAAAAGATTGTTCTTATAAATAATGTCATGTTTGCTGTGCTCTAACAGGGCGTCATTGTACAATATAGTACTTGTTAGGTATAATGACAAATGCAAATAAATATTTTGAGTTTGAGTTTGGATTATTCTACAAACTCAATTTTAACGAATATTTTAGGGCGCAGCAGCAAAAATATAATTCTAAGTCTAAGGACAGTTTATCTATTAAGTTAAATTAATTCTGTTCGTTGGCAAGCCGCATCGCTTTGAAAATGGCTGGAACTTTTCAATGTTCTTATACATAGTCCGATAGCAAAAGATAAAAAAAAATATTAGTTTTCCGGAAAGGAAAATACTGGAGACTTGCTGTTTTCTATGGAATTCTTGTGTAAACTCAAACATGTTTCTCGGGTTAGCCGAAAAAAAGCGCTAGTAGCTGCAGGTGAACAGTTAATTCACGCGACCTATGATATTCGTTAGAATTGGAGTCTCCAGCAATTTTTCCACATTTGAGAATTAACTATAGATAACATAACCCGATTGCTTACCTTATGCAACGGCGTATGGTTCATTTCATCGGCAATGTTGAGATCAGCTCCGGCTATCCTCAGTGCCTCCAGCTTGTCCGTGCAGCCACTCCTGGCTGCCAAGGACAGCAACTCGGCAACAGCCTTGGCGTCGACCGAAGCCAAGTGACCACCGCACTTGGTGAGGAGATGTATCATGGCAAAGTCGTTCCGCTGAACCGCTGTTAAGATAGGGGTTTCGCCGCACCTGGAAGTTTTATTATACTTTTTTACAGACATAGTTATTTTTTAGATAGGTAGTGCGCGTATCAACAACATTTGCCAAGATAGGGTCGAAAGGCGGCCAAAAGGCAAAAAGAAAGGCACTTTCATCTCCGTATTCTATGGAGAGATGATGATGATGATGAGGAAACATGTTTTCTAGGAAAAGTTGAAGTAATGACAGTCTCAATAATTACCGTGCCTCATACATGAAGACAATCTTTTATCCGTTAAGGGCACAGAATATATAAAAGGGTAAACAAGAAAGCAGAGCTTGAGTTCGTACTAAAACCACGTCTGGCTTTAGCCAAACTGTTTGATTATGTTTCAGTAGATACGCTACCACAAAATTATTGTAGACTCTAAACGAAGGAACACCAACTTAGTGAAAGATTGCCAGTAATTGCCAGCCAATTGTTTTTACGACACCACGGAAAGATGTGGTGGCTAATCGCGTACCTACCTGGTTTTCGCGTGCACATTGGCGCCGTTCTGGAGAAGATACTCGACCATTGGGAGGCTGCCCCGGAGCACAGCGTCGTGTAGCACTGTCCTACCCTCCCAGCTTTGCACGTTCACATCTGCACCTAGTTCTGGAAAAAAATATTTATGTAAGAATATTACATATATAAAACAAAAGAAAATAAAAGCTGGAAAAGCGGGAGTCATAGAGCGGCATGACTGATTAGCATTTGCGAAAAATAATAAAAACGTTCATAAATTTAATAGCCAGACGTGACTTGAGATAAGGACTACTGTATGCTGACCTGCTATACCTAACTAGCTTGTTTTTGTTCGCCACGTATCGCCCCAAGCACGAAGGTATCCATCACATTTGCTGCATTACCACATTAAATTGTGGTGGATAGCCATTACACCAGGAACGACCAGGCACGGGGATCATGACTCTGTTTTATATATTTTTTTTATCCAGCATTGGACGTCTTTTGACTGGTGAAGGTATGAAATAACCTGTCCTAAATATTTTATCATAAAATTTTTGTTTAGGTTTTAGACCTCGTATTCAGTAGCCAAAAGATAACATCGACCGAAGGACTTAGTCCTTTTTTTACTGTTTTCTCTTAAAACAGTGTGAATTAGCATTTTCTACCCTTTATCTGCATGACAGAACAACAATGTCAGATTTAAGTTATTATAATTATTAGAATTTTTATTGAAATGAACTTCTCTTCACGGCCATTTTGATTACATTAATTAATTTGTTTACGTTTCTCGAGGCGACCTTTGTTGCTTATCTTTGTTACAGACCACGTGTAATGAATGATAATATATTATTTGATGGAAGGTACTGGGAATACCCCGAAGTTATAAATAGGTAGCTTACTAATATTCTGAGTATCTAGATAAAACATTGGCAAAACTATACGTTATCAAAAGAAAATTTATAAAACTAGGTTTTAATTTGAGAAAATTAGGACAGCGCAGAAAACTAAGGCTGAAACCTGCTTTATGGCGCAGAAGATAGAACTATCACTTTGCCCACATGAACTACACACCTACTAAAATATTTAATCAAACCAAAAAGCAGACCCAATAAACTTTAATCTAAACAAATTGCTAAGTGGATGAGGCAGTTATAACTGGTTTTAGCTGGTACAAATTGAAGAACTACTTACGGTTACACGATAATTAATGGACGAAACATTCACAATATTCATCCAAATAAGTATCTAAAATTAAACCATAGAAAACGTCTACTGTTTCATTTATTACGTATTCAACTAACGGTAACTTTATGATAAATGCCAGTTACTTAATAATTTGACAAGTGTGTTAAAAAAAATATTTTTATTTATACTCTCTTGGTCACGCATGACTGCTTAGGAAGTACACATATTATAGGAAATAAGTAGAGTTTTAAAAGTCACAGATTAAGGTTGAAAACACGAAGAATGACACATTAAAGTTTCCCGTACTAATGTTTAATAGTGTCGTGTTAGCTCGTTATCAGCAGTACGTCTCCAGAAGTGTACGTGGTGCTCAGATCTGCGCTTGCCGACTGATCTACAAGGCTCTCTCAAAGGCTAAAAGATCTCTCTCAAAGGCTATTGACGCAGCGTTACCCTAACCGCTATCCACCGCCATTTCCGTTGAGCAATTTCTTGCCTGATAGGGATTTGCTGGCATTGGACCCATAGGTCTTCGTTAGTGATTGTGTCAGGCCAAAAAATGCGGAGTACAGCTTGGCAAAAAAGAGTTTGGCGCGGTGACAGGTGAAACTAAATATGTATTTAGTTTGCTGCCATTCATGCTGGGTTGCTTTTTATTATACCATTTGTATGCCATGTTGATTGTTATTTGTCAATTTTACAATATTTTATAAATTAAGTAATTTTTCCTTTCCTATTTGACTACGAGGTGGCCACAAGTGCGATAGAATATAGCGCCCTCATTTTTTCCAAACTGTTTTTTGCCAAGCTGTAACTAGTGCCATAACAAAAAAAAAACTTGTTGACGAACACTTACAGCTGATTTGTCAATATCTTCGCTAGCAATACTTGTACAATGCTGTAACTTACCTAACATTTTCTTCAGAGTATTCTTATCTCCATTTTCAATAGCGTACTGTAGGAGACCATAGTACACCTTGTGCTTGAGCTTATCCGTGACTTTCACGTTAAGGGTGTTCCCCAAAGTCTCCATCAACGTGTTGTCCTGGTTATTGGGAAAAAAAGGAGAAAGTTTAAAAATATATAAAAGTAAAATAGTTATAATAGTCGATAAAAATTTGGCGTTGAACGTAAATTAGTATATGACTTCATTAAGTATGTATATGAAAAGAAAATTGTAAACAAGCTTAAAATTTAAATAACCCAATAAATAACCTACTTAAAAATCGAAGATAACCTATAACATTGTCGGTTAGCCTCAAATTTTAGTAAACTATTAGATTACCTGTAGCGCTTTGGGTGGGTGTGCCAGATCTACATCGGTTTTAGTCAGTTCTCCTCTTATGTTCATAGCCATTAACTGAAAATTTCAACACATTTGTAGTTCTTCAAAAAAACCCCTACCCTACCAGTCTTTGGAAATATTTGAAAAGACTCTTAAAGAAAGGAAATAAGTAATATCAAAAATAACTTGAGGTAGGAACTGGCTGACTTAGTTTTCTCTCTCTACCAAACATGAACAATATTTTACTACAATTGACGTACTCATATAAAGCTAATCTTACACAATCTAAGACTGTTTTTTTTATGACAAAGGCCAATTTAGGTATCTGTTTATCGTCTTTGACTGCATGCCATGACTTAGTCTTTTAATATAATTAATTATATTAACTTAAGGCGAGGCCCTATCTTAGTAACCCTATCCTATATTGTATTTTTTGGGTGGCTATATTAATACCTAAGCGGCGAAACCAGCTATTTTTTAATTCGTTCTATATTTTTCACAAAAAAGAGAAAAGAGTTCAAGAAAAACGAGTTTTTCGCACGATTCCTGCGCAGTGTCGGACGAAGCATCGCACATGTTATTTCAGTAGTGCGTCGGTTGAACTTTCAACTAAAGCACGTTGAGTTGCTAATTTAGGATAGGGCCTCAACTTAATGGTCCACGACATCATACCGTGGAAACTTACATCCTTCTTCTGCTGATAATTGAGTTCGGTTTTGGACAGCACATAGGAGAGTTTCGTCAATGCAGCTTCCGGTGTCATGTCATAGCCAGAAACCACACCATATTTTTCCAATTGCTGGAATAATAAAACAAAAATAAATAAATAAATATGTAGGGACAACTTCACTCACGGCTTTCTGATCCCAAATTAAGCAGAGTTTGTACTATGGGTACCAGACAGCTGATACACATTACATAAATAGATAAATACATACTTATATAGAAAATCAACAACCAGACACACGGCAGACACGAGTGTTCATCACAAGGAAAAGTAAGTCATCATCATCGTCAATCGTCATCGTCAATAACAGCATATATACGGCCCCACCGAGGGGCTCGAGTCTACCCTGAATTAGGGCAAACAGGCTTAGTCGACCACGCTGGCCTAGTGCGGGTTGGTTGACTTCACACACAACCTTTCAATTTCTTCGCAAGACTGTGCAGGTTTCAGGTTACGTGGTGGGATTCATACCTGCGCTACGTCTCCCAGGGCCCCGTTTCACGAAGCAACAATTTACAAGTAACAAGTTACAATTTGATATTCATTGCGTAGCCAATTCATCTAAACTGTAAGCTCTTAAAGTTTTATTTAAATGCACATGCAATGTACATCAAATTGTACTTGTAATTTGTAACTTGTAGCTTCGTGAAACGGCCCCCAGGTGGCCCTAGTCACTACTACTGACGTTACATTTATACGTATTATAAAATCAAAAAGATTATGTTAGGTGTGCAAGCGCAATCATGCAATTTTGAAGGGATAAATGTCACAATAATCAGAACTAAGGTATACATAAAAATCTGTAACAAGGTCATTCTAGTTGCAAAAATGGTGCCTTGTGCAGTCTTTCTATTGAGAATGCTGATTACATTAAATAGTGAACAATGAGAGACGTCATGAATTGTGGCAATATTGAACATTAGTTAACAGACTGCGCGTGCACATACAATCAAATGGTAATTCCGAAGGATTGGTACTGAAAAATCCGTTAAGTAGATTAGATTTTTGATTACAAAGGTTATAATATAATGTACACACATAATCTGAGTTGTATTAAAATGTGTTAAAGGTAACGTAAAAGAACAACAACACAACACTAATATTCATTCATTCATTCATTCATTCACTAAGGAACAAACATCAACATCATTAAGGATACGTCTCCTTCTTGTAAAGCTTCATTACTTCTTACGGAAAAAGCAAAGGATCAATGCAAAAAAAAACAAAAAAAAAATGATATTTACCTACCTTTCCTGTCTCATACAGTGGCGACACACTTCCAGTATTGCATTGAGTGATGTTTACAAATATGACACCCCGTTCTGCAGCCGCTTTGATCTCTTCAAATATGTCCTGACGGTTAGAGGGGATGTTGCCAGCACCATAGCTTTCCAGAACCACACCTGACCAAGAAATATTTATAAGTTCAATTATAAAGAGTAATATAAAAGAGTTTATAAATTCAACATACCCTTTTGCCGGTAACGGAGTTTCCTCGTAAGGAGAAAAACCTGGCAGCAGCATCAGGTAATTTCTATCATTTAAGTACTTATATTATTATTATATAATAAATAATAAACCTGCAAAATTCTCTAATAACAATTCGAACTCTAGAATATTCTACAATACCTTCAAGAGGTGGCTGACAGAATGCCTTGAACACAACACCGGAGACACTCGGGAATATCCTCAGCAAACCAACATTCTTCGACATCACCGAGTGGAGTCGGCACTTGTCTATGACAGTGGGCTTGAAGATCTCTGATGTGTGGACGCTGAATTCTATCCCAACCTCGACCAACGGCTGACAGTTCGGAGATTCAAATGCTGACAGATTATTTGCTGACAGTTTGCGTGTTCTGCAAAAGGGAAACACAAGTTTCAGTGGGAAAATCCGACGAACCGACGATTTTAGCTGAAAAAACCAAAATGTTCTATAAAAAACCGGCCAAGTGCGTGTCGGACCACGCATAAAGTAGGGTTCCGTAGTCACTTTTGACACCGCGCTGTTTCGCATTTCTTGCATCATCATCATCTCCATCTCGCCTACTTAATCTAGGGGATTTGACGAGAATAGTGGTATTCACACAGAGCGACTGCCATCTGAACTCCGCAACCCAGAGCGGAAACCAGGACCAAACCTAGATTAGGTTTACGTGCCTTTCAAAGCACGGAAAACGGTTGTGTTTTTTTTACCACTACCGGTCACCCATCCATAGCCTGGCTATGGCGATGGGTGCTTAACATTGGAGATCGCAATGAATAAGCACTAACAACTGGAGCAACCGGATTGCATGATTCACTAATAATAATTTGTCAAATCTTCTTGGACAAATGGTTTTGATTAGTGAAAATCACATGTTGATATACGGACTCTAATATGGGTTTAATAGGCAATTCTTGCCCATAATGGTTTATGGTAACTAAACAAGGATTCATAAACACCTACGCTCACACCTTGAAAATTTCCAAACACGTTGTCTAATTGTGTACCTCCGCTCGATGTTACACAATTTTAAAAAAAAATAGCGTAGCCATTATCTTCTAAAAATGATCGAATCGGGGTACGGTCACCGCGAAGGAAATCTTCGTTAAAATCTCCAAATATTAGAGTCCGTATATCAACATCTGATACAAAGTTAATAAGTTATAATCTGCAAATGCGATTCATGCTGGGGTACTGGCTCAATGAGATGAGGATACTGAATGAGCCCTGTATCACGAGGCCGATATGAAGTATGACGTGATAATAATTCGTGGAAATCACGTACAATGTCATCTTCAACATAATTATTAGAATCTAAAACATAAGGATTATTCCCTCAGTTTTAAACGTTCCATTTTAGCTTGAAACAATATTTCAAGATTGAACTGGTGTTTAGTTCTGAAAAGAACTTTTTGTTTGGTTGAAAGCGTAAAATTAACAATGAAACACTGAAAGAAAGCGCTGTGGTTGCTCCTCTGCGTTACCGTTTGCACAACCACACAATGACCAATACACTCAACAATAACATAAGCCCGAAGGCATCTTTACATCATAATGTAATGGGAGTTTTAGCCAGTTATTTAACTGTTACCGCCTTCACCGCGTGGAGGTACTCTCAGCTTATGCTACTGTTTAGAGTTTAACATAGCCCAAAATGTTCAAAAACATTTAGAATTTAAATTTCCTACTTGCCACTTAAGTCAGTTAGAATAAAGATGGAAAAAAATACAACTGAACAACCACAAACATCATTACATAATTCCTTCGAGCAGAAAAAAAAACGCGCTCCCGCCCTGCGCAGCAGGGCCGCCGCGTTGGTCTATGCATAATTCAGACCGACCGCAAAAATAACTTTGTAATGCCATACATTTGCGATATATTTATATGGAAAACCAAGTTACTAATGTCTCTGCTCAAAAATTGTATCTACATAAATGTAATTTAATGGCCGACTTTACGTCTTGCCTCAAATATATATATAAACTAATCTGTGGCCCTCAAGCGAGTGTTCAGTGCTCAAGCGTCTGCCCGCTTTCGCGGGTTCTACACTCGAGTACCTCCCCCTCCGCACCGCACCGCACCGCACACCTCGGCCGCGCCCATTTCATTTTATCTGTCGCCGCGCGAGTTTCTTTCTAGTTCTTAGTAGGTGATTTATTTATTCTTCCCTGGATATTATTTTAAATGATTAATCTACATTCAGTCCTAACAGTAAAGAATGTAAAAAAACTTTATAGTTACTGTTCTTTTGGAAAAAAAAGTATATATTTTTATTTTATTTATAATTTCAAAAGTATTCATCACAAGATACCCGAAACCCGATTTCCGCGCCAGTTTATTTACGTGAGTGATTTGAAGTTTATAGGTCCAAGACTTTAGAAATTACAGGGGGGGGACACCGTGTTAACGACTTTGGCGTGCTCACATATGGTAAAGCTGATAAAAAAAATGTTGTACCGAAACCCAACTTCATTTTTAAAGACAATTTCAACGATACCCCACACAAGGGGGTGTGCTCAAAAAAAAAATTTACCCCCACTTTACATGTATGGGGAGGTACCCTTAAAAAGGGGTAATTTTATTTTTTTATATTTTTAAAATTGAGATCTATATCCAAAGTATCGTCGAACCAAGTTACATGTAAATCGGTTTATAAACGTAGAAGAAATTGTGCTGTGACAGACTGGGACGGACAGACAGACGGACTGAACGATCTTATAAGGGTTCCTTGTCGGACTACGGAACCCTAAAAATTACAAAAAATACTGTGTTTTTATTTATTTATTATCTTTAAAAATGACTGAGTTATTAACGATCAAAGTGCACACTTCCGCACGAGGCGAGTGGTAGCTGTGACGTCATATGCACGCAACGCCGCGCGCCGCCCGCAAACACTGCTACACTGCATGCATATGACGTCACACGCTCGGAACTTCTCGCAGTTATAACTTTTTGGTAATATTGCATGTATTGAAGTAAAATAAAAAGTATTGTAATGTACATGATATAAACTTTAATATAAGGCATGTTTTAATGTGAAATAAGAACCTATCGGTGTTCTCCTTATTGTTCAGCAAGGGCGCTGCAACCACACAATATACGGTAAGGTATATATTTTCTTTCTGCAAAAAAATATAAACTTGGGAGCAGAAGTAAGTGTTACTAACAAAGTTTTTATGAAAAGTGCATCACCTTAATAAAGAAGTAAAAGTATTGACCTCATCAAGAACTTTTACTAGTAGTCCAACAACAAATAATTATCAAAACATTACTATGACCTACCTATTCCCTCGGAGGAGTTTGCTGCCGAAGAAGATCGTCACTTCGGGAATGTTCAGATATCCAGCAATGATTAAAGACGATACAAAGTTGTCCGCTCCATCACTTCGCGGCTCGAATATTGGAATCTATCAAAATATTAAACAAGAAAGTTTGCAAACTTGCATAACAGATAAGTAGGTAAGTATCGTTATAGGTAATAATCATCATCAGGATCAGTGGAATAAAAAGAGGATCATCGAATAAAATAAGAGAAGATGGTTTTGCTCAGGTAAAGAAAGGTGAAGTAGGTGCTTACGTGAAGCAGGTGTAACATTAATTAAATAAACTTTTTTTACTTGTGATCCAGTAAGAACGACAGCTTTCCCGAGGTTCTCAAACATGAAAGAAAGTGCTGAAGCCGTGTAAGACAACGTGTCGGTCCCGTGTAACACGACGAAGCCGTCGTACTCCTCGTAGTGTTTCTAAAAACAATAAACAAAAAATGTTCTTATATCAAACTCACGATATGACATTGAAGGTACTTAGATAGATACTGACCATGATGTCGCTCGCAATCTGCATCCATTCTCTCTCTGATACATTGGACGAATCTAGCAATTGATCGTATTCCATTATTTTGTACACAATCCGTGTTGAGGAGCAGTCTTCCGATTCTAAAAGATATTTTTTAAACTATTAGAAGATGCAAGCAAATTGGTCACATCACATTTTATATAATTTTATTGGCTTTTATAAAATGGCAATGGTAGTTCCATGAAGAAAATTGGTGGTCACTTTTGCGTCTCTATACCCAATGCGATCATTCATCAGAATCGTTTCAGACCTATGTTGGTATGGACGATTGCCTCTATTTTATTTATCAACCGCTGTTGGATTCGCATTTGTGCCCCTGTGTGAAAAATTTTATGAACGCATATTTTAAGTATAAAATCATACAAAAACCAAAAAACCTGCACCTCACCCCTCAGTTTCCATCACTACATCATCCGAAATACGTGAAATTTTTCCTTAATAGATTTCTACAACTGTGTCTCAGACGGCAGCGTCCACATTCCCTCATCCTTATATTTATAAACTAAGTTGTGACTATAAGTGTGCTATAATAACTTATAAAGTTAACACTTTATACTCTATCTTTCTTGTAGTTTATTTTATTCAACTCTTTAAATACAGTCAAAAGATTACAAGAGATAACAAACTCGGTAAGACGAAGTAGGAGGGATCGAAGCCTGGCTCGCTGACCATGGTCCTCCACTCAGCGTTATCATGCAGCTGCGGGTAGGTCCGCATCAGCGTCTCGAATATATTCTTCTGCGGGGCCAGCGCTGAAACAATTAAATAATCACATTACTGAGTTTGAAGAAGAATTTCTGATTTTATTTGAAAATCAAGCAGAAGATCTCGTAACAGATTAAGAAGGTTGAAATTCCCATGGATTATCTCAGTTGATCTGACCCCCTATCAATGCCAGAATTGTTTACATAAATAGATCTTAAGGGAAAATTAACTGTTAGGGCAAACGATCTCCGCATGAAAAGTTGGCCTATATGTGTTTTAAGATTGGTTTTTTTGTTTGTTTGTTGTGACAATTTTAGTGAAAAGTGGATTTTAGAAAAGTGGATCGTTACTATCGTTAGGGAAAAACTTGAAAATAGATTAATTTAAGAGCACTGAATCCTAAATCAATCTTGCAGCCATCCATCGCATTAATTAATCGACCGCACTCTCCTTTAAAAAGGTGTTTGCAGATTTTCAAGTTTCGTTACGATGTTTCCCTTAACCGCTAAGTCAAGAACGTCGAACGAAAGCATATTGACCCTAGCCTCACTATGTAAGGTAGACTTCAGCCTGTTAAAAAAGTAGATATAAATATAGAGTTATAATGACTTAGTAGAAAAACAGATAGAAATAAATATTTTCCTGCAAGATGCTTATTTTTTTGTATATTTACTATAATAACTAAGTATACCTACTTGTGTGTAATCAGGTGCACTGTTTTATTTATTGCATTGTTTTGTAATACAACCTTACTCAAACGTTCTTATTTTTACTGTGGAGGATATGTTGACCAACCTCACAAACCCTGGTGTACTTAAAAGTTACGAAGCCAAAAGCCTCTAAGATCGACGAATGAAATTGAGTCGTACGCACATACCTAATAACAAAAATCATCGAAAAATTGTCTCAAAGAAGGGCTTTAGGGTGATAAGATAACTTAGTTAGATTTTATTCCTTAACATAACATTACGATTTGAGTCTTTAGGCTTTTTGACTCCCGTTAGTTTCTGGGTTATAAGAGCAAGAGGTATTTTCGATTTTCAATTGACTTATCGACGTGCAAGAGCAGAAAAGACAGCTGGTTCATTTTTAGACCACACATGATGGATTTTGTTCATGTGTTCGTTGCCGTTATATTTTTTTTTTCTTTTTGGCGTGCTCTTTGCGCATTTATTACAAATATTTAGTTTTCATATGAAGATAAAAATCTGCAAATGACTTTATGAATACAGAACTTTACTTTTCTCGTGTCCACAATACAATACTGACTAGTGACGTTGCTAATTACTCTGGCCTAAAATAGAAAGATCTACATTTTTTAATTTTAAAAATAAACTTCGAGTACGCCAAACATTACCAGCGCGGCCGGTAGGATATTCAAGATACCGTTATTAAAGATAGCAATGAATTTGAAGGTCTTATATAATTTGTGCCTTTCTAGGCAACTATTTAATGTGTTGGTTTGGTAATAAATAACATTATAGCACCTACTTAATTCATTCTTCCATACATCAAACATAAAAATAAATCTATTCACCTGTATAAAGCGTGATTCATTTAGATGGGTCGGTATTGATAACTCTGAAACTATGAGACTTAAAAATTGTTTTAAGGAACCATGTCGTTGATTTTAGTGATAAGAAAAACTGGTTTCATAGAACTCGTAATCAGTTCAGAAACCGAACCAGGTCGTATTTAAGAAAAAAACAATTTTGAATTTGAACTTTTAGAAATATACTCACATTTATCAAATATGTAGTTATGTATCTAGTTCTCCTAAATTATTCTTAACTTTTAAATAACCAGTACCGAAAAATCTGGATTCAAATGTATTAATATGTATGTAAATGTAATTAAACTTATATAAAATAGACGCGAAATGGTGTCGATTCCCACAGCAAAACTAAATTTAAATTTGATCTTAGTCTTGTCACTTTCTGACCCACGACAATGAAAAAGGACAGTAGATTGTCAACCATTGTGAGTGCCAAATTTTGTAGCGCAAATGTCAAGTTTTGACGTGTACCATGTAATTTTAAACGGTTTTAGATCCTGCTTAAAATTTACGTTTGTGACATAAAATTTGACGTTTAAAAGAGCCGACAATCTCCCGTCCTTTTTCATGGTCGTTGGTCAGAAAGTGACAAGACTAAGATTAAATTTAAATTTAGGTTTAAAGACATTTATTTCTCAACAAAGACAAAAAGTCACTTACGTGAGAAAATTAACATAAAAAATGAACATTAATTAATTTCGTCGCGCACTGACATAAACTTATAAATTAAGTACACAAATGTTGGAACAGTTTAATTTTAAATACATTTAACGAGTCTTCACTTTTGATATTTGAAGGTAGTTTATTAAACAGTTGTGCTCCCTCGAAAGTAAACATTTTCTTACCATAATTAGTCCGAGTTTTCGGCAACACAATATAGCTGGCTCGCCGGGTTGAACGTTTTGTGATTTGTTTTGTTTGTGTAAGGTTGATAGACGTGTGAATGGTTTTGTTTAATACTTTTTTTATAAGTATGCATGTTTGATAGATGTATAGTTGATTTATGGTCATAAGTTTGGTCTCCTTGTAGACTTTTGAGCTGGACGTTAAATATGGGTAGTGGAAAAGTAGCTTAATTATTTTATTTTGTGCAATCTGGAGTTCAGTTAATTTCGTTTTTGACGCACTACCCCAAACTTCAATTAAGTAAGTTAAATGCGATTTGACTAGAGAGTTGTAAATGTTAAACCGTATACTGCGCGGTAAAGAGCGAACTATACTACGCAGCGAGCCATACTACGCAGCGAGCCCATTAATTATGAAAATTTGTTTTTGATATAGTCGATTTGGGTATGCCAATTTAAGTTGTTGTGTAAATTTAAGTTTCGCTGCGGGAATTGACACCAATATCTAAGTATAATAATAAACAGGCTAAATGTCAAACCATTATGCGAAAAAGATAAAAGTTTATCTCCAAGCAATACGCTACGCTACAGCTGTTGTTAAAACGATCAACATAGTGTTTGTGTTTCATCAGATCTCATCACCAGATTGCAATCATTCAGTACTTTCTACATTCAATAAATTGATTCATCATGTTCTTAGCCATATTCTCTCTTTGTTGGGTCTTTCCTACCTAATAATAGAGCGTAGTCCACCTTAATTGGCTCTAGACCATGAATTTAGACATAGAATATTTTAATATGTATAATATGTCATCTTTCGAACTGAAACAGAATTTAAAAGTCTTGGATTTTTCGGTATTCACCGAATAAATCGAGATATCTATCAAAAGAAAAAAAAAGTATCTAGTAGATTTTCCATACACTGCTATTACATAGGTACTGCAAGGTTCAGCCTCCTTTGTCATTACTGGCTGTTGGTTCGTTTTGATATTTCGTTCTAAAGTTTTGAATTGCGAATTGTTCTTTTTTAAAGAGTCTCGATCTGACGTGCTAGAGAGCGTAGAGCCCGTCTGGCTATTCTCCCCACTGTACCCACTTTCTAAAATTCTTCTTTAGTAAAAGAGAGAATTTAAAGTATTCTGACCAGACTCTCTCTTAAGTCCATCATGAAAAATACCCTGTTTTCAGTATCAACAAGGTTTAATTTTTTGAAAGATGGGAATTTAACAGGGACGCCGTATAAACTAACTAAATAAATTAAAGACCAAAACGTGCCAAAACCTGAATGAACGTTACATTCATTTACAAGCATGTACTTACCTCCTTCGGAATTTTTCACCATACCAATCGTTCCACCGGTATAGATCACCAGCACTTTCCTCATATTCCTGCCAGACCTGACAGCGATGTTCGCTGAAATCTCCATGAGGCTGCGAGTTTTCTTCAGCAGTTTACTTGGAAAATTTTCACTGAAACCATTTTTAAAATCACCATTGTGCGAGTACAAATCCTTTGCTTCATCTTCGTCATCTAAGTGATTATGAACGTGTTTTTCGCGCGCTTTGTCACCGTTCGTTTCAGCAGCCATGTTTATTAAGTATTTATTTTATTTGAGGCAAAGGCACGCGTCTCGCGCGGCTCAGAAGCGCGGACTAATTTATCTGGCCCATTTTGCTACGGTTGGAGCGGGACGAATGTTTGACCTTTATTGCACAACTCTGTGTGATGTGTTTTTATTTTTTGTTTTGTTAACAAATTTTGTTTTGCAAAATAAACACACGTGGTAACGAAGCTGCTATCGTCATAATGTCATCAAATAAATTAATAAAAAATTACATTTACATACATTAAAATTTGTTCCGTATTTTTTTTTAAATAGTAGGCTACTTACTACTTACTATACACGAAGTATTTAAGTCCATTTTGGATAAATGAAACTGTAAAATTTCTAAAATATCCTAAGAAATAGAGAATTTTATCTTTGTTTGTTTTCTAAAATAATTACTATAGTCGTCAAAGTAAATAGAGACACCTATAAAAACATAAAAAGATTTTAAAGATTTTTGTAATTAAACATACACATCTTTAATCAATGGTTTAATGGTTTTTTACATTGATACCTTCTATATTTGTGAAAAAAAAATATACTTACATATCCATGGAATTATCTACAATTTTGTCAAGACACTTGGAAAGTTTATCCCTTTTTGGGAGGTTCTTATTCGTAGCTTTTTGGGATGGAAGAGGTCGAGGTGGATAATGGAAAAAAAATAAGGTAAAAATACCATACGTGTGTTCGGTCGTGACTCGGGTCGTGGTTTCAGGTTTTTAATGGAATAAGACTAAATATATTTAACATATACCTAGTTATAATATGCCACACTTCGCTCGCTTTATATACAACCGTCATCGCGTTATAAATGCCTGCAACTCAATTCACTAGTGAATTGTGCGTGAAGCTTCTAGGGTTATAGCTGCGCGCTTAGTATGCTGTGCGATACGACTGACTTGACTAGGCTTTTCTTATTCGATACTCCCAACTCGTCCCCGATCTGCGGGGTGGAATGAGGTATCCCGGATTGGCGGGAGGCGGTGAGTGGCCGTACTGTGTATTCTGTGACGATGCTTCACACAATTTACCTTAGTTCACTTCACACCTACGTTCACACATACTTAGCTTAGGCGTTGCAATAACTTCTTCATGGGAAGAGTCGTGGGAAGGTTTTTTCAACTGTTATACAGAGCCATAATTTATTTGAATTTATTATAAACTTGATTACATTTTGGTTACAAATAACTAAAACTTATGTGTATGAAACACGATAAATAATAATAGTTTTTAGAAAGTGACAACAAAATGACACAACCTAAGGTTCTGTGTTAGGCTTGCGCAGCGAAGGAGTTCTTCACAGACAAAAGCTTTTTTTGAGATTTTTTTTTCTGTAACTCAAAGAACTCAGATTAAAAACTCCTTCGCTGCGCTTCGGGCGGCAAGGAGTTCTTTCATCTGAGTTAAATATGCTATTACGAGTAAGATATAGGATTTCTAAAGGGAGCGCGCGTCGCCTCGCGCTTCGTCTTTTGTTGCTCTGAGGAATATAGAGTGACTCGGGATTATTCTCACTTGGATGAAAAAGGAGTAGCAGTCAGTTGATTCAGCCTGCAATCATCATCATCATCATCATCATCATCATCACCAGCTCATATACGTCCCCAACAATGACAGCCTGCAATGGCTGCAATGTCCTAATCTAATCAATCTGGGGACAGTATCACAAAGAGATTATTGTAAAAACAGTATGCCTACCGGGACATAAAATATGTGTGTCGGTGGTCTAATGGCTAAGGCCGCTGCTGCCTCCCGTCTGGCAGACGCGGGTTCGATCACCACCACGTACCAATTTGTTTTCGAATTTCGAATTCATAATCTGTACGTTTATTCGTCGCTCTTACGGTGAAGGAAAATATCGTGATGAAACCTGCACAGGAGTGTGCAAGAAATTCAAAGGTTGTGTGTGAAGTCGACCAACCCACACTGGGCCAGCTTGGTCGACTAAGAACTAGTTGCCCTAATTCAGGGTAAGCTCGAGCCCCTCGTTGGGGACGTAGGTATATGAGTTGTGGACTGTGGATGATGATCATGCCTACCGGGACCGGAACCAGTTTCGGCCAGCGTTCATTACAAAGACAAACATTATCAATTTAACAGTATCATGACCGGGTGGTTGAGCGTTTTTGACTCTTATTACGGAGTTTCCTGGTTCGAATCCCGGAGCACCATCTAACAAAAATCTTGTATGCGAAATGTTGTTTAGGACATTGCAGCTGAATGATTTTCTGTTCCGAAAAAAACAAGATGTTATCGTGTTTGAGAAGGCACGTTAAGCCGCAATGGGTCCCGGTTACTATCCCCGGAAGTATTTAGTGGCGTTACGCGAGCCATATCAATGGATTTGGCATCCTCACCATCGTCGTGTGGGTTATAAGGTCGGTGTCAGTGTTATAGAGCCGCCAAAGGCTTGACTTGGCTCATGTAACGACTAGATGGTAGCCAGGACCAACGGCTTAACGTGCCTTCCGAAGCACGGAATCATCTTTCTTTTCGGACAATCAGGTGATTCAGTCTGCAATGTCCTAACCAAACTGGGCAAAAAGTTTCACAAAGATATTTTTACTTGACAGTGGAATCGAACCCGGTACCTCCGTAATGGGCTTCAAAATCTTGACCACTAGGCCACGGAGGCTGTCATTATTTATTTATTTTTCTTAAAAACAATAAAAACTTATAAATCTAACAGTTGTCCCGCAAAACTGCGCAGCAGTTTGTCTGCGGAATCAGAGTCTCTTTAATTAAGGTAAGTACACAATTTAAACTAGTGACTCTGTGAGCTGTAGACCTCGCGAGTCTGTATATCTTTTCATATTTATTTTTATTTTTTCTCCACAAACATTTCCGTGACCTTGTTTTTTTTTTTTAATTTTTTTTTTTTTATTTTTTTTTATTTTATTGGTTAAGAAATGTGACATGTAAAGGAAAACAGCCTCAGCGGTAGACCTTGTAAGCTGGCAACCCCCATATCTCCGTCATTTTTTTCCAAAAACTGACTCGACAAAAAAATTCGATTAATTTATCGAACCTGCTCACAAAATTTCACGAGAATCGGTTGAGAAACGCGACCTGTAGAATGTAACAAACAAACAAACAGATGGACATACAAAAGCAAATTTGGCCAAGATGAAACAGAGACGCTTCGCTCGCTCGGTCGACTAGTAAACTTATTTAATCTATATTTTAGTTCTTATTATTCTAACGAATTTAATAAATGTGTTTTCAAAGTAACTTTAAATAGACTTTTCTTGTTAATAATAGCTTATGTCCTCGGGCAAACTGTTTAGAAAATATGGAAGACGTTTTTTTAATGTCCTATCTTCAAAATAATTATTTACTCGAGGAACAACAAATTTACCTGAGGTCATTGCCCTCGTATTGTGATTGTTAACTACTTTTATTAGTAGTGGGTTATGCTCCCGACTGCTATGATTATTGATGGCTAGAAGGTATTTGTGTTTTATACTGACGGGAAGAATTTTACAATATTTGAATAACTTTTTATAGTCGTTTTTATAAATATTTCTAACTTTATTATGAATAAGCAATTTTAAAAACCTTATCTGTAAATTTTCTATTTTTTCGATGAGTGTTTTGAAAGTGAATCCATAGATGATCCAGGTCGTTTGTCGACCTTACAACCCACACGAAGAAAATGAAGAATACCAACTAGGCTGTGCTGATCTTCATAATGGCCTCGATTCGGGATGTCATGCTCTAATTCTAATTTTAAAATCCAGCTATCCTTTTCGTTTTTTTCGTGTGCAGTGGTTATTGGTTTAATAATTACTAATTTATTTGTAATTGACACAGAATTGATGGATATATCGTGTAGTTATTATCAGTGGCTCATCATTATCAGTGGCTAGTATATATCAATCAATTGATATAAAAAAAACAATTATACAGTAGGTATATAGGTACATAACTTAAAATAAAGGCCTAGCTGTCAGTTTAAGAGATTTTTAAGTCGCATGTTTTAAGTGCTCTCTAAAATTGTTCAATCGACACGGCCATAAGGTTCAAATTCAATGTTTGACAGTTCTAATATTAGAATGGCCATCTCCTGCCCCTTTTCAATCTTTAAAAGGTAAAAAGGACAGACTAACTTAAATTAAGGATTAGTGCGAGACAGTGTGAATCGGGGTCAATATCATATCGATTGTATACACCCATCTACTATCTTCCAGTTGAATGCATTTTGGCCCTAATGTGCATTCTAATTAGGGCTCAGTTACACAAACTACGTATTAAGTTACCTACCTGTTTCGATAAAATTACTTTACTACTTGTTCAGTTAGTTAACGTTTGGTTTTTGAACGTGTCACTAGTGTGCAGTGGTTATTGGTAATTACTAATTTATTTGTAGCTGAAAATGGTAAGCTTATGGTTCTTTTTTTTTTCTTAATTGACAACAGAATTGATGGATATGTCGTGTAGTTATTATCAGTGGCTACTGGGCTAGTGTATATCAATCAATTGTTATAAAAAAACAATTATACAGTAGGTATGTAAGTACCGTTGTGCCGTGTGGTGACGGCAGAGTAGAATACATTTGTCACCAACCCCTACTCTTCCCGTGGGTGTCGTAAGAGGCGACTTAGGGACTACACATTGAACAGGGAACGGGCAGCAGCGCTCTCTGATACAGTGACCTTTTAATCTGCGATCTCCAACCCACCTGCCAACGTGGAGATTATGGCAAAACCCTCCACTTAAGTGGAGGAGGCTCATAGTCCAGCAGTGGACTGTAACGGGCCGTTGATGTTGATGATATAGGTACATGGTGCAAATGACAGAAAGTATTTTTTTATTCTAGCTATTTTATTCGCAAAAGTGGTACTGTATTATAGAAAACGTAATTACACTAAAAAAATCGAAAAATGATTTGTAAAAATCTTAATTCGAATAAAATAATTTTGTTTTGATTGATTTTAATTTTGAAAGATAGATAAGATAAAGATAAAGATAAAAATATTTATTTGCGAGAATACATTATTATTATTTAAACCTATGGGCTGAACGAATGCTATCAGTTTGTGGTGATGTACTGTTACATACTAATATAACGTGTTAGTGAAATAAAGCAAAACCTCTCGGGTGTTAACTCAGCCCATAAAACTGAATAACTTTTGTTTTCGAACTTTTCCGAAATAGCAATTGTTTTTTTACTTTTCATACAAATTAACTCGGGAGGCTGGTGAGATTGTATGAAAATTAATATCTCTTACGGTTTGACTTCTTAAATTGCTCAAATAATGAATTTGTAACCGAAACCATGGAAACTTTTTAGGTTTCTTTCGACATCCAGGGCGTGATCGCACCCGTCTTCACCCCGGTAGGCGACCACGGCAATTTGAACCTTAATGTAATACAAGAGTACGCGCAGTTCTTGACCAAACACGGAGTTCGAGCCGTATTGGGTAAGTGCAACGAACGAGCCAACGAATTATCTATAGATAAGAAACGTACCGTAGATAACTACGCTTCAAACTTGACCACCAAAAAATACCAAAGAAGCCGGGAAAAAAAAATACCATCAATCAATCAATCAACGGCCCGTAATATCATACCACATTCGAATACGCGGTACAATGATGTTTTATATGACTCGGTTTGTAAGAACTTCAAAAGTAAGCTTCAATGTACAACAGCGACATCATCTGCCTGTCTGTCGTCGTCGTCTGTCAAAATTAATTGTGCGAGATAGTAGCGGGCTTTGCTAGGCGGTTAATCTTCTTGACTATTGTAGTTCGTTGGGTAAGTGTCTTATTGGTTTATCACAATTGACCGAGCGATCGCGAAGCGCGAGCGATGCGTCTCCGTTTCAGTTTGGCCAAAATTACTTTTGTATGTCCATCTGTCTGTCTGCTTGTTCCACTCTACAGGCCGCGTTTCTCAACCGCTTCTCGTGAAATTTTGTGAGCAGGTTCGATAAATATATAGTTTTTTTTTTGTCAAGTCAGTTTTAAGAAAATTTAAAAAATTACGGAGTTTATAGAATTGAAAATGTAAAAAAATCATAAACCAGCTATTTCGAAAAAAAAATACTCGCGAGGTCTACAGCTCACAGAGCCACTAGTTATATTGATTGTTAGCAATTCTATCTAGTATACTTAACTATGAACAGAGTTTTCATTCGTTACGAAGAAAGTTCAGATAAAAAAAATAGAGACTACATTCTAACCGCAAGAATGAAAAGAAAATATGGGTCTCAAAGATTCAGTTTGTTTATTCATTTTCTGTTTACCTGTTTATGAATATTCCAGTCGGTGGGACGACTGGAGAAGCCGTGACTCTTAGCGTAGAAGAACGCAAGAGAGTGCTGGACGCATGGCTGGAAGCAGTCAGACCACTTGGGATGAAAGTCATCGCCCAAATAGGTGGAGTTCCTTATCCTGAGGTCATTGAAATGGTAAATGCATCTAATCTACCAATAGAATGACCGGCCAAGCACGTTTCGGGCCAAGCATAGTGTAGGGTTCGCTAGTTGTCCAATACTACTTAGGTACCTGTTTAAGACAGTAATCGTTCATCAAAATAATTTTCTATGATATTTGTATCGAATTTCTTACTAGAACAAGTACATTTTATAAGTCGGTCTATTATTCGTTAACCTGTAAAACCTATTGATGTTGTCAATTTTCCTTATATGAATGTTTTTACATATCTAAATACAATAGTTTCATTGGTAGAGGCACTTTACTTTAATAAACATGAGCACTATAAAATTAAGTTTTTCAAATAAATAGTGTTAATCCAAGGTACAAACTATACCCATTTCAAATTTCATCCAAATCCGTTAAGTATTTTAGGCGTGAAAGCGGAATAAACATTCAAACATTTAAATGTTTTCACATTTATAATATTAGTGTGAAAGTGAGACATAACAAATTCAACGATTTCCTCCAGGCAAAATACGCACAAAGCCGCCAAGCTGACGCCATTATGACTCTGCCAGAGATCTATTACAAGCCGTCTACAACTGAAGCCGTGGTGCAATACCTGGATGATGTTTCAGCAGCTGCGCCTAATTTACCGCTTCTTTACTATCATTTCCCTATGATGAGTGGGGTTGAAGGTAGGAAACACGGCCATCAGTAGAGTATTGGTTAAACCTTCTGACGGTCCCGTAGCCTAGTTGGTAGTGCGCTTGCATTCGAAGCATAGGGTCGCGGGTTCGAATCCCACCCAGGGCAAAACAGTTGTTAAGCACTTGTGTTTGCCTTGTGTCTGAATGTTGTTTATCTATATAAGTATTAATTTAAGTAATATGTATCAGCTGTCTGATACCCTAGTACAAGCTCTGCTTAGTTCGGGTTCAGATGGCCGTGTGTGAAATGTCCCCACATATTTATTTATTTCTGAACGAATGGTTTGAATTCTGCAACTTTATGTTCTCAAAACTAATAAATGTGCCTCTTCATAAAGATTTTGTTAGAAAATTTAACTCTCGTTTTGCTAAAACGCCTACTATTTTTATAACAGCATTAAATTTGACTTGTTCATAAAACTTAAATATTATCAGCGGATATTTCAAGAGATGTTTTGTTAAGATTAGTTACTTTTATCTTAACTGTCTTATCTTTTTGCCAGTAAAAATTCCCGAGTTCTTCAAACTGGCGACTTCGAGAATCCCCAACTTTAAAGGCATGAAGGCGGATTTGGACGTGGCAGTTCAAGTTGCTGATATGTTGGGAAAAGACCAAAGGATTTTCATTGGAAACCATGTATGTAATAGTAATTTAAGTACTTTTATATTGGAGGTTTTCTTACAGTACTTTTTTAAATCGTTGTGTTTTATGAATGAAGTTGATACTGCTTCTCTTATTTATTTCATCTTACAATTTTTTTCTGTTCTATAAACTGTCAACTAGGTACTTGCAGCAAGCTCCTTCTTTCTATTTCCAAAATCTCTATGCATTCAACTAATTGAACTTTCAGTTGAACTTAATGGACTGATTGTCATTTTCTCAGTCCAGCTAATTTCTTTCATCCTTCTTCGGCAACAAATAAACCGAAGGGAAAGAGAACCCGAAGGGACAAATACTTTGGATTTTATTTGGGATAATTATCTGGTTATGCTGTCTATTACATACAGATTCCAGTCATTTTATTTCGCTAGTTTCTTTCCAGATGATCGCTCCAGCAGTACTGCTAGGCCACGAGTCCAGTATAGCCACGGTGACGAACATGTTCCCTGATCTGGTCCAGGAGATTGTAGCTGCTACGAAGAAGGGTGACGTGGCCAACGTCCGCATGTTGCAGGGGAAAATAAACAACCTCGTATCTGCTATTGCTTCTCAAGGTAAACCTACCTTCCTTCTTCCTACCTACCTATCTTCTTCTACTATTTTGTTTTTGGCAATTCAGTACTTTTAAGTACTGGCAGTCTCATCATTCATTTTCAATTTATTTTCAAATTTCGAATTCGTCCGTTTCGGTTCTGTCATTTTCATCAAAATTTCCTGACTCCACCTCAAGTCATCAGACTGTGATTATCTTATTAACTGAATTTTAAGCTTTTACAAGTGTTAAGTTAATTTCTTATAATAAGTCGTGTGTGCAGTTATCTGGACTGAACCCTGTTTTCTTCTGTCACGCTATCGCTCTAAAACTACATCTTCTACCTCATCTTCACCACCTTCAAACTTCTATCTATCAGCAGCGGCCAGCAGCGTGTGGCAGCTACTGGGCTACAAATTAATTAGTGAAAAGTCCAGAATATGGGTTGATATTAGTAGTTAAACTAATGGTTTCTTATATTTTTAGAGGCTGTAGCAAATACCTGAAAATCTACCGTAGATAATAAAAAAATCACCTTGATCAGATTTATCCTGGTTTCAGATCGGCTGTGCAAAGAACATACTTGCATCAAATCGATATTTAATATTACAGAAAAAAAATAAAGCTAGACCTACCTTGTGAAAAAAGCACCTATTTTACTAGGAACGTTAATTCGAACCTTATGTCAGCACTCGCTATCACTTTTATTTCGCAAGATTTAATGTCTGCAAGACCTTGTTCTTGCATAATATTCATGTAAGGTTCAACGGGTACAAAACACAAACATATTATGCCCTAATTACATAGAATATTTTTTTGAATTCTTATGAAGCGCCCTATACAACTATTCAGGGAGGTGGACGTATTATGTAAAGACCATCTAATCAACAGCCTCGGGATCGGGACTCTCATCACGGAGATCCCAGGTTCAAATCCCGGTACTATCATATAAAAATCTTTTGTGATACTTTCCTCAGTTTGGTTAGGATATTGCAGGCTGAATCACCTGATTGTCCAAAAAGAAATATGATTCGTTCTTCGGAGAGCACGTGGGTGATTCGTTCTTCGGAGAGCACCGTGGGTGCCACTGGTGTCCGCTGCTATCAACGGAAAGTCGTTACATTGGCCCCGATTCACACAGTCATGCTCTAATCCTAATTTTTAAATCCAGCTACCTCTTTCGTTTTAATGACCAATGAAAGAGAGGAGATGTATTCAGATAACGAATTATATTATTTTGAATGAATGATAACCTAAAATAAAGGCGTAGCTGTCAGATTAAGAGATTTTTAAGTCGCATGTTTTAAATGCTCTAAAATTTGTGCAATCGACGCGGCCGTAAGATTCAAATTCTATGTATGACAGCCTATTAGAAAGCCCTTAGCCCTTTTTAGCTTATTAGAATGGCCTTCTCGTGTCCCTTTTAAATCTTTAAAAGGTGAAAAGGATGGACGAACTTAAGTTCAAGTTCAAGTTTATTAATCCATAACAAAAGTACATTGTGCTGGACACGAATTCATAAGATAAATTATAAAACAAGAAAAGATACAAAATACTACTGGATACTTAAATTAAGAATTAGAGCGTGACGGTGAGAATTAGCCACATTGTGTCTATTTTATTAATATTTTTTGTGTTGTGGCATCAAAACACTAGCGTTTATAGATAGGTTGTCGACCTTACAACCAATACGACGGGGATCACGAATCGCAAGGTCAGCGCTCGCTTAATGTTTACAAAGTTACTAATTTGCCACGAGTGTTTCATGTCAGATTAAGTGAGAAAAAATAGAACTGTTTATTTTTATTTCCAGGGGATTTCCTTCCATGCATGAAAGCAGCGATGCCAATGGTCACGGGAATCCAGGTTGGTCCACCGCGGAGACCCATGATGCCCCTAGAAGAAACTCGCCAGAAGAAGGTGGAAGCGGGATTGAGAGGATTAGGGATCAATATTGTTCAGTAAAGGCCCGCAGATGGAATTACGATTTTAATATTATTCAAAAAAGACTTATTTTAGGATTTATATTCTATGACCCACTCTCGACGCGAGAAACTGCATAGGTACCCGCAAACACATTTTCATATGTGTAATTTTAATTTATCACAAAATCAATAAATATTGTATCTTCTTTGTAGCCTCTTTTGTTGGATTTATGATTCTTTACAGTGCCGTTACTTTTCATCCTGAAAAAGAAAATAAGATCAGCAAGGAAGTGTTCGGACTTGTTGTAAGACTTGGTTAATCTTAGGATTTATTTACTGCACTTAGAGCTTCTACAATAACTTTTAAACTAACGCTACTTAATACCAATATGTAGGTAGTTTTAGATTTAGATATAAAACGAAGTTGCCACCCGGCTGTGCCCCCCACTTGATGGGCAGTTGATTAAACGGCGTTTTAGCAATCAGACGTTTTCTTTTATCTCCGATTCCGAGCCCCCCAATGTGGCGACGAGGATGGGATTATATTGAAAAGGCATAAAAATCAGTTGTTAAAATACAAGGGGAGGGTAGAGTGCTCAGTAATTCAAGACAGTCCAGAGAGAGCTGCGGGTTTGGAGCCGAACCGGGAATCGAGTAATGAAGGCAGTGAAATACCTGCATTTATTTGTCAATCCCTTGATTTCGAAACTTCTGATGGGTCTGGAGTGGACCCAGATTTGTCTGCTGAAGGCAGTACTTCTAACGAGACGGTGACGACCGCGGCTACACCCGCATCAGGGCCCGACGCAACCGCGAGCGAGTCACCCTTGGTGGAAGACCCAGAGGTAGACGAAGACGACTGCTGGTCAGACTGTGAGGGAAGCCCTACTACGGCTCAACCTAATACTTCCCAGGGTCCAAAGAATGTGATCTTGCCAAAACGGAATCGCAAGGACGTAGATTATAAGCAATTGTTTAGGCTAAGGAACAAATAGAGGTGGAGGGATGTAGGTAGTTTTAGATTTAGATATAAAACGAAGTTGCGGGTGGCTGTGCCCCCCGCTTGATGGGCAGTTGATTAAACGGCGTTTTAGCAATCAGACGTTTTCTTTTATCTCCGATTCCGAGCCCCTCAATGTCGATATAGAACAAAATACCAGTGTGTTTCCTTTAGAATTCATGTCTACGTTTATTTGATGCTCTTACGGTGAAGGAAAACATCGTGCGGAAACCTGCACCCTGCCACCTGCGAAGAAATTCTGAAGTTGCATGTAAAGTGAACCAACTCTAATTCTGAAGTTGCGTATGAAGTCAACCAACCCTAATTCTGAAGTTGCGTAAGAAGTCAACCAACCCTAATTCTGAGGTTGCGTGTGAAGTGAACCAACCCTAATTCTGAAGTTGCGTATGAAGTCAACCAACCCAAATTCTGAGGATTTGTGTGAATTCAACCAACCCTATTTGTCTGATCAACTAGTTGGTTTCATGGGAACATATGGCTTTGTCAAGTTCCATTCTGCACAACTAGTTGGTCGGTTCAGTTGGTCGTAGTGGAAAAAGGGACTCGAGCCTCGTATTGGATGTTCTTCACCGTTTTACTGCAGTTCAACTAAATGGCCGAGACACAGATTATGATAATACTTAAGTTACTACACAGAACTGATGAGATTACCAAACAATTTCAACATACCACTGACTCAAACAGTATCTGTTCAATTTGCGCTCTAGCGTCCGCCGATACTGGTTTTGCTGGTAGAGCTGGCGGGCCCATTTGGATTCCAGTCAAATACTCCATCGCAACCTTCATCGCTGGTATTCTTCCTCCTGCAAGAGACTTAAAGGATTAATTAGGCTTAGGTACACAGACTCTTCCTGTCATCTAAAATCATCTGAATATTGTTCTGGTATGCTAAGCATAGATATATTAATATAATACATCAAGTACATATATAAAGATATACTTGTTAAAAATAATGTATTTCCTTCCATAACTTAAACCAAAAAATTTTAGTAATTGCTGGAGGAAAGCTAAGTTCTTACAATCGTAGGGTATAACAGCCAGCAACTTGATTGGAATAAGACTACGTCATTAAGTTACTAATGTATCATATTTCTGCCCGCGGCTACGCTCGCGTTTCGTAAGATTTTCCCGTGGGAATAAGACTTTTTCCCGTAAAAAGTATACTATAAGTTAATCCAGGCTACAAACTATCTCTATTCCAAATTTCATCCAAAGTTGAGTTGAGTACTTTAAGCGTGAAGGCGGAACAAACATCCAAATATATTTTTACATTTATAATATTAGTGTGAAGTGCGATGTCAGTAGAGTCAAGAGTAGTTACCTTGTGATGAAATGTCAGTGACTAAAGAAGTGAGGGTATTCTGCATGTCAATTGCTTCCGAGACGTTTCCGTTTTTAACAGCATCCATGATACTCCTCATCAAGGAAGGAAACAAGTTTGCTGCTGGACTAGTGCACGAGTCAATCCCGACAAGAACTGCTGGAGCCAACAGCTGCAAAATACTAGCACAGTTGAATAACACTAAGTTAACATTTGCTTAGATAATGAACAGATACGAAGGTCAAATACAACGGAATGCAAATCAAGCATATCTTTCACAAGGTTGTACTGTTACGCTTGATGTGTGGCCGTTCAACGAGTCTAACTAGATAACGATAGTTATTTAATAATTATTATTATTGAATCAAAAAATCAAATCAACGGCCCGTTACAGTCCACTGCTGGACTATGAGCCTCCTCCACTTAAGTGGAGGGTTTTGCCATAATCTCCACGCTTGGCAGGCGGGTTGGAGATCGCAGATTAAAAGGTTGAGGCAGAGAGCGCTGCTGCCCGTTCCCTGTTCAATATGTAGTCCCTAAGTCGCCTCTTACGACACCCACGGGAAGAGTAGGGGTTGGTGACAAATGTATTCTACTCTGCCGTCCCCATACGGCACACCACACAATTATTGAATAATTGTTGCTAATTCTTGCTTAATAATTTTATTATTGGTAAATTTTTAATCTAATTTGACAAGAAATAAGGAATTCAATTCAGATTTTCAACCTTACTTGTTCACCGCCAAGGAAGATACGCTGGTCTCCCTGAAGAATCCTTAGCACTTGGCCAGCTTCAGCGAGATCGGTGGCCGTAAACTTAATACCTCTGAAGTTCGGTATTTGTTTCAACGCGGCCTTAACGAAGTCTGGCATCCTTACTGTAAATACATTTTAATATAAATAAATAATTATAATAATGTGCGGACATCTCGCACACTGCCATCTAATCGCATACTTTGACGGCTCCTAGCCTAATTGGTAGTATGCCTGCCTTCGAAACACAGGGTTGCAGATTTGAACTCCGCCCAGGGCAAATATTCGTGTGATTAGCATTTGTGCTACCAACTGCTACATTGCTGTCAAGTAGATGTACTTAGCACTTACTACTTTGAAGTAAATGTCGGTAGCATTATTTTTTTTTACTCCTTACTTGATTTGGTGAAGAGTTATTACAAATAACAGACCAAATAAAATAACTAACTCACACTACGAGGGTAATTTTTCTCTGCATTCGATTATATAATACTTCTTTTTAATTATGATGAAATACTGTAGTTTTAATATAAATAGGATTTGTCTGCCTACACCTCCCTTTTTGGCATCAAGGAAGCCTCTACGCCTTCGTAGCATTTGCTACGAAACCTCTACGAGCTATAATCAAATTATAAAGTTGAAGATTGTATAAGGGATGACGCTCTTAAATGTTAATTGATTGTACCAGGTACTACGGTATTATTCTTCGGTATTGTATACTACTACGGTATTATATTATATTATTCATTATTGGAAAATAACTTACTATTTACTTGAGTATTCTTTGGAATATGGTAGTAGAAGATGGGCAAATTAGGCGCCGCTTTTGCAATGAATTCAACATATGAGACCAACTCCTCAACGTTCTTCGGTTTATGGTACAAGTCCGGTAGAGTCAATATAGAATTTACTCCATTGGCAGAACAAAATTTAGCCTGTAAATTAATGTTAAAAAAAATAAACAATCCAGAAAATAATTAAGTCTGGGTCACTAAATAAAGAAACTAGGCGATTTAAAATATTATGATGAAAACTTACGATCAATGACAAAAACGATTAAACAAATTCACTACTTAAAAAACTATTTCGCGAGAGCAAAATCAAATAATCTGAAAGTGCCTTATTTTATGGATTTTTTACATTAGATGAAAACAGGACAACAAATGTCGAGTCAGCTAGATATATAATTGTCTTTGGATGTTTATATGCCGTTGCGCTCTTTTAAATATATATTTTTATTATCATAAATATTTTTTTGATGTTTTTATTGCACTTTTTTCCAGCAACGTTTTAACAATAGTTTCAAAAACCACGGACCAGATCAGCCGCCGACAAACAGCTAGTGTGTTGAAGAAACAGCAGCCACTATATTTACCAGATCTATGACGTCAGCAAACGGCGCCCCCCCAACTTGCACCTGTATGTGCATATCCTTGCCTTCACTGGCATTGACCCATGCGGCAATTATCCGCTTCCTGTCACGCACGCCAAGAAACATATGCTCTCCGGAGGAACCACCAACTGGAACCAGCGAGGTAGGGACATTTTAACACTTTGTGTTGTTACTGGCTCGTAAATTGTAACATGTCCCAGTTGAGGGGCTTAAGGTTACAACAATAGTAAGTAAAACAATGTTTCTAAAACTTTTGAAAATAGCGGCAGCCTCTTCGTCAATTACTAATGTTGTCATGGTATTGTTGAGACATTTTGACTTATTTAACTTATATAGTTTAGCTTCATAAATTGAAAATCTTTTACTGTTTTGTAACTCACTCGACACCTTCTGATCCTACGTCCTAAATCAGATATCCTCATTCCCTACACACTGTTCTAACTAAGACCTGTTGCCCTATACATTGTCCGATTTCTTCCGATTCAGGACGTAGGATCGGAAGGTGTGGAGCGGGCTTAAACTATTGATTAAACATAGGAAATAATATTGTTATTGATGTTTGTTTGTTATTTTAGTGTTGGGAAATAATATTGTTTCTATTCAATCATACTAATACAAGTGTGGCCCAGCAGCCGCCACGAAGCTGCTGAGCAAGCACCACACGAAGAATGTTGTAGAGGATGATCAAATAAAGCGTGGCAAATGACCAGGGCTCAGTTTCGAAGGTATTTATTTATGTATTTATATATTATTTACTATATATTAAATAACTAACGTAGAAAATAGTAACATGGGTAAGTTCACTGTTGGAGATTAGGACATGAATTTAAAATGAAAGATAAAACTGCCAGCAAGAAAGGTTGCCAGTCATAAAACAGGAAAGAGGACGAATGCCTCGTTACATGAGTATCCCAGACATGGTATTAGATAGTGTCACGATATTGGTCACTTTGCTCTTTTCTACAGTAGGCCTAAAACGTATACCTGGGCTGATTGATAACTGGCCGAAACGACGAACTTAAAAAAATTATCCGCAAAAAAAAAATACTTTATATTTTGGCATCTTTTTGAAAATAGAACGCCAAATTTGAATTTAATCGAACTGGTGGAATTTGTTTGATAGGACGTAGAACTTTCTCTGTCGTAAATTTTCTTAACAATGGAAAGAAACGAAATTCGTGCGGTGATAAAGTTTTACGTTTTAAAACAGAAAACAGCAACCCAGATTAAAACCAAGCTAGACAGTGTTTTAGGTAATTCTGCTCCTGCATTGAGTACAATTCACACCTGGGTAACTGATTTTAAACGTGGAAGACAGAGCTGCGAAGACGCCCACAGGTCTGGCCGTCCAAATGAAGTCACGAATCCGGACATGATCAAAAAAATTCACAAAATTGTATTGAATGATCGGCGCTTGAAGTTGCAAGAGGTAGCAGAGATGGTGAGCATTTCATCTGAACGCGTTTTTAATATTTTGCACCAACATTTGGGAATGAAAAAGCTTTGCGCGCGATGGGTGCCGCGTTTGCTCACTGTTGACCAAAAGCAACGTCGAGTGGACGATTCATCGGAGTGTTTGGCGCTGTTTAACCGAGATCCTAACGAGTTTTCGCGGTGTTATGTAACAGTCGATGAAACCTGGATACATCATTATACTCCCGAGACAAAAGAACAATCTAAGCAGTGGACTGAGAGCGGAAGACCTGCGCCGAAGAAAGCAAAAACGGTTTTGTCGGCCGGCAAAGTGATGGCGACTGTTTTTTGGGATGCTCGAGGGATTATTTTAGTGGATTATCTGCAAAAAGGAAAAACAATAAATGGAGAGTACTACGCAAGCTTGCTGCAAAAATTAAGTGAAGAAATCCAGAAAAAACGACCACATTTGGCCAAAAAAAAAGTTTTGTTCCACCATGACAACGCACCTGCACACACGTCAATGGTTGCAGTCGCCAAACTCCATGAATTGCGGTTCGAATTGCTACCGCATCCACCCTATTCCCCGGATCTGGCCCCGTGTGACTTCCACTTATTCCCAAACCTGAAGAAATGGTTAGGTGGCCAGAGATTTTCATCAAATGAAGAAGTCATTGTTGCCGTGGACGAGTATTTTGAGGGGTTGGAGAAATCATTTTATCAAACTGGTGAAACGGGATTGGAGAAGCGCTGGACTAAATGCATCGAGGTAGAAGGAAACTACGTTGAGAAATAAATTTATTTTAAATAGATTTTTAAAGTTTTTCTTTGTCGTTTCGGAAACTTATCAATCAGCCCTCGTATACCTGTATATAAACAATCGTAATAATAAACTCAAAACACATCGGTTGGTCGGTACATGATGGGTTAATACTCACGACCTCTCGTGCGGAAGGTATCTACTCACCGCTCTTTTTACGCTCAATACAATGCTAACGACATGTCCAGAATGGAAAATACAAACCTTTTGTACTACTTTTGTCTCAATGCCAACTGAGTGGTACATAGATTACTTGTCTCAGTTGTTGAGTTTTTGTAAATTATAGATTTAAAACCCTACGTGAATAATGTTTCTAGGTATTTTGTTTTCTCCTCCTACAATTTACTAAGCAGTAGACATTACCTATTTGGCTGATAAGATGACAATGTTGAAATTATTACGTTTACGTCAAGTTCCGTGATATTTAAAAAAGGATAGGCATACCCATGGGGAAATCTAAAATTTTGTTTACAATAATTAAATTATTTGTTCCTCAAAATGCTTTTTTAAAATCCCATAAAATAGGAATACAGTGTCTAGTCTAGCTAGGTGGTATCATAAATCGTATACAATGTAGTTATTTATATTTTACGTACAAAAATAAAAAAATACAAATAATATTACCCAATACTGATTTCAATCCATTTTTGACAAGATAATTCACATAAGCTGGGATACTATCCAAGTTCACTGTGTAGTTGTCATATAGCGATGTTAAAGCTGCAGGCATGAGTCCAGTTACATTGAATTCTATCTAAAATATAAACAAAACACTTCATAAAACAAAACTTTATACTTCACTTTTTGGAGAAAAAGAATTAGGAACGTTAAACCAGAGGTATGTGTGGTGTTAAATGGTAACATTTACAAGATCATCTAGTAAGGCCGATTTACATTGAGTCAGTCGCTGGCGTCAGGGCACTTGATAGACGAGCGCCCTATACACACTAACGCTTGCATGTTCACTCTTGTTAAAAGTGCTCGTCTATCCTGCACTGACTGACGTCAGTTACTGGCTTATGTAAATAGGGGATTGGACTACTTTTTTTAATTTTATAAATCCAAATTTCCTAGTTTCTGCTATCGAACACTAAAAGAATTTTTGCTCTATCTTTAAAATTGACCGAGTTATAAAGGTTTGAAATTCATGATTAGACAGAGAGGCACATACCCACTTGTGACGTCATTTGTTAGTAACGCCATATAATCTCCATACAAAATATCGTTTTTGAAAGAGACAGACATATTGAATCTTTAAAAAATCACTGTAAATTAGTTTTTCAACCGATTCTGTTTTTTCTTCGCGAATCGTCTGCTACTAATGTATATTTTAAAAATAATTCATAAAGTATGGTGAACAGTCCGATCCCCGATTGGCCTGTACTTAATTTACATTAGTTATACTTTTAACCTCTAATAAAATATACCTTTTACCTTATTTGGTCTATCCTCTGACAAAAGTATCACTGATCCACTTATACCGAGAACAAGCACACAACTAAGACATAGTAAAAATCCTAAAACTCCCTTTCCTATTTGTAGGAACATCTTGATTACATTTGTACTAAAATGCACCAAACGCGTGAACCGCTAAACGGTTTAAATAAGACTAAGAGGCTTTATAAAGGCTATACGCAAACATCAATGTTACGTAGCGAGGTAGACAGAGGTGGCAATGGCATTGGTACTTTTACTTTTCAACTTGACAACGTCTACGTCTTGACCCGTGTAGTTAAATTTATTCCTCTGGGAATAAGAGATGTTCTAGCAGTAAAAATAGTTTATACCCTTTTGTATCTTTCCATTCATTCAAAATTTTATAAAGATCTGTGAAACCGTTGAGCCCAAGACAGACAATCAAATGCACTCACGCGTTTATAATATTAGCAAGGTTTATTCTGCTTATCGCTTTTTAAACATTGATAATTATAATCTAACCTATCTACCTATCTGCCAGGTGGACTGATGACCTGAGGAAGGTCGCTGGTGGTGGCTGGATGAGGAAAGCGGGTGATCGTGCGCTTTGGCGTGCCCTTGGGGAGGCCTACGTCCAGCAGTGGACTGCAATAGGCTGATTGATTGATTGATCTTACCTATAGATTATTATTGTTACAGAAAACGTCTGTTAACGAAATAATCTAATAATTATAAAGCGAGAAATTTCTGGCCCGGATAGCCAAGGAGATGCAGGTTCGAGTCCTGTCCAAGATCGACAAAATTTTACATTTTTCGCTTTATAATTATTAGATAATCTAACCTGTTTAATTACATACTACATTGTACATTTGTCTGTTCGCTATGTCACACTAGTTTCCACATATGTATTTTACGAAAAGACGACAGTACAAGTGTTAGACACTAAATTCAAAAAACTTTTTTTAAAATTGCTACCGGTTTCGGTACATCATAGCATCAATTAAAATACAAAGGAATATAAAAAAGTCGATGTCGCTGTTCATCACTACCTTTCATCATCGTGTGGGTTGTAAGGTCGACAACCAACCTCACAAACCCTGGTGTCAGTGTTAAAGAGCCACCAAAGGCCAATGACTTGGCTCATGTAACGACTAAATAGTAGCCGGCACCAACGGTTTAACGTGCCTTCCAAAGCACGAAATTATCTTTCTTTTTGGACAATCTGAGCCCCGTTTCACGAAGCAACAATTTACTAGTAACAAGTGACAATTTGATATTCACTGCGTAGTTAATTCGCCTAAACCGTAAGGCTTTATCGTTTTAATCTCACTGTCTACGCAATGAACATCGAATTGTACTTGTAATTTGTAACTTGTAGCTTCGTGAAACGGCCCCCAGGTGATTCAGCCTGCAATGTCCTAACCAAACTGGAGAAAGTCTCACAAAGAGATTTTTTTCTTGACAGTGTCCCCACCGGGAATCGAACCCGGAACCTCCTTATGGGCGTTGAAATCTCGATCACTCGGCCACGGAGGCTTTAACTTATAGTTGAACAAAAAGAACAGTATAAGTAGGTAAAAAACTACTAAATTTTATTATGTATATTTTAATGTTATTTCATGTTTAGTTGGACAATAATAATAAATAATAAATCGTTTATTTGCTAGAACACAGTAGTCACAAAGGTCTTAAAATTAAAAATGTCCAAGATGTATCCAGCCTGAATGTTCTATGCTTTCTCTTATACTGTACAAGCTATAAAGCTCTGGAACTCTCTTCCTGCACCTTTAAGACAAGCACCGTCACTTGATTCTTTTAAGGTGCGCCTGAAAGCCCATCTCCTTTCCCTCCCTGTTTAACAATTCCTCTAAGCTTTGATTGTCTGTCAGCATGTTCCTCTTTTCTTACTTAAGTAGTTATTTATCTTTGTATATAAGTATATATCATTGTATACATATTTGTATAGTATATTATGTAGTTGTATTATTTATTTATGTAGCTATATTGACATATTATGTATGTAGGTATATATGTATGCCCTAAGTATAAGTAGTTTGTTTATGTAACTTTGATTTAAATAGCTTATCCTATTCTGTTTTTTGTGCACCGTCCCACAGTTCCAATGAAGTTTTCTTGTACCCTAAGGTTGCCTGGAAGAAATTGCTACCTTAGCAATAAGGCCGCCTATCTGTACACCCTTTTATCTATCTTCTATACTTTCAAACTATATCCTTGTGTGCAATAAAGTATATTCTATTCTATTCTATTCTATTCTGAATGCAAGCGTGCAAAAATATATAAAAATTCTAAAGGCTCTGGTAAAATCATAAAAAGTAAAAAAAAAAAATAAGTTGTCAATAGTTATTAAAAATTAAATTAGTTAATATTATTTACAACCATTACAATTTGATATGTCATGATTTAAAAGTTCATTAGTATAATAAAAACAATGTTTTAATAACCATTTCGTCAGTGTTGCTATTTGGTCAAGACATTTAAATTTATCAGGCAGATTACTCGTATGATACACAAACATTATAAACATTTTTCAGGGATGTTGAAATACTCGTAGCATGTTCATATTTCTTGTTCTTAACTGTCTGTGACAAACTTCGCCGCGTTTCTTACAATCCCAAGACCCTGAGTTTCGTAGATATTCTATTCTTTGCTTCAGCAGAAATTGGTTGCTGTGGTAGCGAAGGAGGCCCCACTTTGATTCCAGTCACAATTTCCATGCCAGCCTTCATTATGGGCACCCATGGTCCTGAAACAAAATCATACAAATACGAGTGAGTAAATAATAGATATAACTCAATTATTTTAACTGTGCGCTTCGAGCTGTCTAAATCGTCATGTTGGTGGCATTGAATTCACCCGCCCGCTTACTTCCTCACCTCCTCCGACGCCTATCAAAACGGATACCCAATCTACCAACATGCAAATATTATGACGTTGACAGGCGCACAGTTATAAAAATTGGGTTATACCTTGGTTTTCACTACCACTATTCATAATAAGTACTAAAGTGGGGAGCGGAAGGTTCAGATAATAATATGCATTGAAATAATGTTGATGGAATAAAGGCACAAAACAAACCGCGCCGCTTTACCTATTTTGTTAGGTATGTGTGCATACCTATACCTCTTTGCCTCGTTGGCTGTTGCTGGCCGTAAACACTTTTGATATCTTTGAATTTGTTTGAATTTGGAAGAAAAATATTGCTTGATAGAACAGAGCGGATTCATCGTTTGTCAGCGTTGGTGTAAAAAGCTTGCTGATAAAAATATAATATAACTTTTGTAACTTCTAACAATTTGTTTGTGGTAAATGCGCCTTCGAAAGGGCTAATAAATATTTAACCAATAAAGGCCACAACACAAACCTCTAGGACGCTGTCAGAAAATAAGTGTGACACAGAGTAGGTAACTAAATAGCCGGATACCCTGTCTTGTTGATTTTTTATTATCAAAAAGAATGTTTTTTGTTTAAAAATTATTCAAAATGTAAAACAGCTCGCGTTGATGTCTTTCATATGAATTTTAATTATAATAGGAACATTGGGTCATTTGAGCCTAGTCTAAAAACTTTTAATTTGAAAAAAACAAGTTAGGTGAACTTTATACCACGTGGGGCTCAGGTTGAAGGCACCGTGGTAACTTTCAATATTGCAAGCAAGTTTTACCTTCGCACGTGTGTGCTTCGATAGCCAAACTCAGTTTTTCCTGGAGAGCTCTTGCCTTGATCACGTCGTTCTTTTCAACGGCATTCAAGATGTCTTGAGCGAGGCGAGGGAAGATGTTGAATGAAGTGCCGATGCTGGACTTGATGCCGAGCAGCGCCGCTGGCGCTAGGAGCTGCAGAAATGATTCGTTCAGAAAATCACACGGCGCCGTAAAGAAAAATTATATAATATTGCCAAACCAATTTTATAAATTTAACATTATTAATTAACATTATTAAGTAGATCAGATATCTCTATATCTGTCGTAGTTGGTGAGCAGTGGTTTGTATGATACAAATAGTATTTAAATTAGTTTTGTGAAAAAGGTGACCAGATATTAAATAACTTTAACTGTTTAAATACTTTTACATTTTGTTTTTATTTTGTCAGATAGATATGCCGAGGTGGCAGCAAAACTTGGTTATCTCTTCATGTACGCAAACCTACAGTATCAGCTCCGAGGAAGACCTCCTGCCCCTCTTTCAGGTTTCTCAGCACCTGGGCGCCTTCAGACAGATCGTTGGACGTGAACTTGATGCCCTTGAAGTTTGGGATCCGGGCCGTAGCCGCCGCCACGAACGCTGGCATGTTCACTGAAAGATAAGGATTTTTGACACGTTGGAGTGAATAAACACATATTTTGCTTTGTTTGCAAGCCATTAGCCAACCAGTTTCTCTAAATAAGACATTTAACGGCAAAAAAAATACAAATACAAAATGAAAAACGATTCATTCAGTCATTCTTTCAGACATTGTAGAATGAGGTGAGATTTTAAATGAGTTTATTAAACAAAATGCAACGAAAATATTTTGATGTCACGTAGATTTCGATCTGGCAAAGATCACGGTACGCAAGATTTAGAACAGTTAGAACAGGCCTTTCTAGAACAGTTGGACGTCTTTCAACTGAATAAATATGATCTGCAATTTCAGTCAATGTAATCCTGTCTTACTTCAAACTCACCTTCCACTCTGCTCATGCTGGGTATGTGGTAATAGAGTACTGGCAGCTTGGGCGCTGCTTTGGCCACCTGCTCCACGTAGAAGACCAGCTCGGAGACATTGCTCGGCTTGAAGTACAGCTCCGGAAGGGTTAGGAGGGAGTCAGCGCCTGCTGACTGGCAGTATGAAGCCTGGAGAGATAGTTGAAGAGTTGAGAAGGTCAGACGATTTGCAATGGGACGTTAGACATAGTAATCTTGCTTGTATTACATACGTTACACAAAAAGGAAAAAAAAAACAAAAGAAGAAAAGTACTATGAGGGGTTGCTTTGTATTGTACTCGTATAAGATGAAAAAAGGTGTGACTTGCTTGGTTTAAACAAATGTCTAGTAAAAATCATATGCGTCAAATAGGTACAAAATACATAAATCAATAAATACAACATGGCCGTCGCCAAGGGGGGCAGAAGCAACGAACTACAATGGCAGTAAGAAATAAAAATAAACCCCTTTCAAACGGATTTGGATGGAATGGAGATAGTTTGTGCCCTAGATAAACACAAAGGATACAATTTACGGGAGAAAGTCTTATTCCCACGGGAAAATCTTACACAACGCGAGCGTAGCCGCGGGAAGACAGCTCTTCATACGGTTAGAAACGAATTCATACTTATATCAACTGGCCCACCCCTGGGCCATCGGCTGGCGACGCCCTTGAAATACACACACACACACACAATTGAATCAAGCATAATTTGCATGAAGTATATCTGTTAGACCGAGTTTTTACTTTTTCAAATTCTCTCCATTGCATAACAAGTTTCTGACATAATAATCTCAACAGATGAGAGAGCGCCCAAGATAAATAAACGTGAGCGAGTCCCCTGCAGATAACATAAATGCTGATAACATGCCTCAAATAACAAATATCACCACGGAATATTACATACCTACAATTAAGTACCGATATACTTACATCTTATGTGCATATCGACATCACAACGAAATATAAGGGATCACATTCATAGACCTGTCTGACCATGAGCACCATATTTAAATTCATCGGCCAAATATCTCTCCCTCTAGAGGGCGAGAGGCCCCTGCCCGACCGGGGGGTCGTAACTAGAACCGTTGCGTTGGTATAAAAATAGACAGTACCAATTAAGCAGTACGAGTTGACGTTGATGATTCAAAAATCCGTGTCTCTAAGCTAATTTCATACAAATTAATTTTCGACTAGAATAGGTACTACTATTATATTATATTCTTTGCTAGAATCTAGTCCCTCTACATAGAGCTTTTAGACCTAGCATATTGTGCCAAAAGACTCAAGCCAACCCTAAAATCGTAGTGCATTTGCAACAGGCAGTGTGTTTCCGTGCAGTAAATTCATTCAAATTTTTGCGTCAGTTTCATCTTTTAAATTTATATAATTTTGTTGCTATCTTCTCATATACGTACCTATATAGATTATATCTATACATTCTGCCGAGAGGCTCGAACCCTGCGTAATACTACGCACGCACCTTAACCGGATTCAATGGCCTGAAATGATGACAGTGCAGAAACGGTGATGTCAATAAATACAACATACCAAAGAAATGACGTCAGACAGCGGCGCCCCGCCAACTTGCACCTGAATATGCAGGCCAGTGGTCTTAGCCACCTTGACCCATTCAGCCACGACCTTCTTCCTGTCTGCCACATTCAGAGACATGTGCTCCCCCGTAGTCCCACCAACTGAAAAAACAAAATAAAATTAGTTTAGACTAGCTTTCCGCCCGCGGCTACGCTCGTGTTATGTAAGATTTTCCCGTGGGAATAAGACTTTTTCCCGTAAAAAGTATCCTATGTGTTAATTTACGGTACAAACCAAAGAGGATGTAATGTAAACTATCTCTATTCCCAAATTTAATCCAAATCCGTTTAGTAGTTAAGGCGTGAAGGCGGAAGACACATCCAAACATTTAAACATCCAAATATATTAGGTTGGGGAAAAACTCTTCTCGCAAATAATATGTAGAAACTTATAATAAAATCTCTTTGGCTATACTAAGTATTTGAATCTGGCTGGTTTTGGTATTATTAAAAAGTTTAAATTTAAAAAAAGATAATTCCAAATTCAAATTAGTAAAATGTGTGGTTTTCATTTGTTTTTCTTACTGTTAAGATGAGTGAATCTAATGAAGAAATTCGATACATTTTAAAATTTTACTACAAAAAAGGTAAAAAATGCAACGAAGCCGCGAAAAAAATTTGTGATGTTTATGGACCTAGTGCAGTGTTTGTGAGAGTCCCACAAATTTGGTTTAAGCGTTTTCAATCACTGAAAGAAACCTAAAGAACCGTGTACTCATTTGTGATTCTTTATTACGACGTAATGAAACCGAACCTTTTTTGAAAAACCTGATAACTGGTGATGAAAAGTGGATCACGTACGACAAGAACGTGCGAAAAAGGTCGTGGTCAAAGGCTGGTCAGGCTTCACAGACTCTGGCGAAACCCGGGTTATCTCGCAACAAGGTAATGCTGTGTGTATGGTGGGATTGGAAAGGCATTATTCATTATGAGCTATTACCGCCAGGCAGGACCAACGATTCTGAACTCTACTGCGAACAACTGATGAGATTAAAGCAAGAAGTTGAGAGAAAGCAGCCGGAATTAATCAACAGAAGGGGTGTGGTTTTTCATCATGATAACGCTAGACCTCACACATCTTTAGCCACTCAGCAAAAATTAAGAGAGTTTGGTTGGGAGGTGTTAATGCATCCGCCGTATAGTCCTGACCTTGCACCTTCAGATTTCCACTTGTTTCGGTCTCTTCAGAATTCTTTAGACAGTGTCAGGTTAACATCACGAGAGGACTACCAAAACCAATTGTTGCGGTTTTTGATTGGAAGCCCCAGAATTTCTATAGCCATGCAAGATGGCAGAAAGTTATCGAACAAAATGGCACCTACATACCTACTTTAGTTAAATGTTAATAAACTTTATTAAAAAATGTTTTGAATTTTCATATAAAATGCGAAGAAACTTTTTCCCCAACCTATTATAGACACAAATAAGATAGGTAAGTGGTCTAGAGTAGGTGGTAAATCTAGCCACAAATAATATAATACTACGATCTAGCCTTTCATTCTGGCTTTCAAGGTGAGATTTGCTTTGCCCACTCAAGGTCTGCCCTTGAAAATTAAGAAAAAAAGAATATTTTAATTTTAATGGCATCCGCGTATATTTTTACTGCCATCCTCACTCTTAAAAAAACAAGGACTTAGCTTACCCAAAACAGATTTGATCCCATTTTTGGCTAGCCACTGGGCGTAAGGGGCGATAGCTGCATAATTCACGGTCAAATCCTCGTTAAGAGGTGTAAAAACCGGCGGCATCAAACCACGAGCAGTAAACAGCACCTGAAATTAACATTTAGTATAACAGCTTAAATATTTAATAACTCCATTTAAATATTTACATACGCTTTGGGTACACTTACCATTTTAAGCCTTGAAAGGATTTTGAAGTGGTTAAATATTATGCAGCTACCGACAGGAACAGTCAGCAGAGAACGAATGATGATAAATGAATCAAAACAAGTTCAACAAGTTAACATGTAAGATAACATGATAAACAATAGGTATCGTTGTGAATTTATCTTTCAAACACAACGAAGTGCCTATTAGAGGTTAAACATTACTAAATAAACATATCGGTTTCGGTTAATCAATACAATATCAGAGGAGGTGGTCGCGTAGTAAGCTTAATATTATTTACTAATAGTTTTGCCTATACTGTATACCTGCCTACATTAGATACCTACTCGTAGACTCGTACACTATATTTACGACTAGCTTTCCGCCCGCGGTTTTAACCGCGTTAAATTAGTTTTCCTGTAGGAATAAAGTGTTTTCCCGCAGTAAAAATTAGCCTATGTCCTATTCCAGGGCCTAACCTAAATGTGTGTCAAGTTTCATCCCGATCCGTTCAGTGGTTCAAGCGTGATTCGGCAACAAACATCCAAACATCCAAACTTTCGCATTTATAATATTAGTAGGATAGGATTAAATAAAAAAGATAAATAAATTGTTCTGTGATTAAATACGTCATCATTGATGCATTTACAACATTTACATGCTATAAAACATCCTTCATATTTTTTTCCAAACTCTGTTCCTTCTGGAGCTCGGAGGAAAGGAGCCCTCTAAATAGCATCTAAAAGTCATGACTTTTTTTCAACTTTCTGTTCTGTTACTATGCTGTTACTGTACTGGCCAAAAATACACCAATCTATTACCTATACCATATACCAGTCGGTCGGTATCGGTACAACACTATTAAACGTCAAAAAAAGTGCGATGGCGATGTAGTTTTCGCTGAAAAATATTTTATTTCTATTGATTTCTACAAATAATCAAGATGAATACTATATCAAGTGAGCTTAGCATGAACGATTTGAATAGTAAATTCTTTGAGATAATGCAGAATGAGAGTAATGCTGAAGAAGCGGCGAATTTTATTTATGATAGTGTTCTCGACGATGTTACTTTGGGATGTCTTTTCGAGTTCCACCACGGCATGAAGACTGGTCTGACTGATTTATTAGAAGGCGAGAAAGAAGATGAAGAGTCGTATAAGATCGTGAACTCGCCGGAGTGCGACGTCTTTGGGTTTTCAATGATGAAAAAGACGCCCGACAGTAACTGCTCTTGTCCGAACTGCGACAGGCCCGTTTCCGCTACCAGGTTTGCTCCTCACCTTGAGAAATGCATGGGTGAGTTAGTTCTGTTCTTAAAGTAAATATGGAGTCAATTTCAATAAAGGTTAGGTTATTACGTAGGATCCTATTATCTGTTACGTATATTTAGCAGCAGTTTTTCTTACTTAATCGCGCATTACCTAAAACTGAAGGTGACCCCCTGACCACTTCTTTTCTTAATCCCCGTAAGGTTTCTTACCATTGATTGATAGAGTTCTTTGTATTGCAACCTTTAAATTTGTTTCCAGGTATGGGTCGTAACAGTTCCCGAATTGCTTCTCGCCGTATCGCGTCGAACAGCCGAGAGCCGACATCCTATGCTGGTCTACTCAGTGATGACGAGGACGATGTAGACTGGGCCGGTGGCTCGCTACATAGTGAGCGACGCAAGAGGAGGATCAAGAATAACAACAACAGGAAACCAAATAAGATGCACAAGTGAGTTTCTTTACTTTAAAAACCTTTTTGAAACATTAATTATTGAAGTTTACCTAGTAAAGGCAGCATTAAATTTAACTTAATGAACAAAGGCTAAAATATAATGTAAAGCTGAAAGGCTATCTTCTTTCCTTATCCGCTGTGTGACTAGCTTGTCGCACTATTACTGAGTTTGATATATTTTATTTTTCTGTATTTTTATCATAGTATTCTAATAACTCAACAAAAATGTGATGACGGATCTAAGTGATGTAATAACATCCTATGGAAATAAATAATTTTGACTTTGACTTTAATTAGCATTATACCACTTTTTTTTTATTCCAGTGGCAACAACCGCAACAACGGCAACCATCAGTCTGATCCAAATGATGGTGGAGCCACATATGAAACTATGACTGCTAACGAGAAGAAGAACTTGCTGCTGCAGATCTGTGGAGTGGTTTCTGAACACACCAAGAAACTGTGCACCAGGTAAAGACAACAAGAAGCAGTGCACCATTAATTAATATTGTTAGGATCTTTCCTTACCTTGAAGGGTGCACCCAGTATAAGAAGAATAGAATAACCATTTATTGCCAGCAATATAAGTAAAAAAAACATTATAGCATCGTAAATACATGTACAAATTTTTTTCTGTCTCTTTTGCACCCATTTGGTTTTCATATTTCCTGCCTGCTGTCAGGACGGCATTCTTACGATGCGACAGGTATAGTAGGTATCTATTTTTATTTTTTTCAGTTACATAACTACATTTTGATTTAGTGGATGGAGACATTTTTCACACACTACTATCTACTGCTACTGTTACTCCTTTCTTTAAATTCGAAATCAACTCTTGGATCACTATAAAGGTGTAATTAATTATGTGGTAACGAGTAAGTGATAGTCATTCAGCCCATAATAATAAACTAAATCATACTCAACTGGAATTTCATTCCGAAAAAATATTTTTACTATAATTTTTTTTAGTTTTATCACATTAGTTCAACATAAAATTACGATTTCTATACACAATGGCCTCAATTCGGGAAGTCATCTTCTAATTCTAATTTTAAAATCCAGCTATCCTTTTCGTTTTTATGACCAATGAAAGAGAGGTGATGAATTCAGACGAACGAATGATATTATTTTGAATAAGGGCAAAATAAAAAGTAATAATAAGGGCATAGCTGTCAGATTAAGAGATTTTAAAGTCGGTTATTTTACGTGCTCTCTAAGATTGTGTAATCAACGCGTCTATAAGGTTCAAATTCGATATTTGACAGCTCTAATATTAGGATGGCCGTCTCCTGTCCCTTTTTAGGGTTCCGTAGTCCGACAAGGAACCCTTATAAGATCGTTCAGTCCGTCCGTCCCAGTCTGTCACAGCACAATATCTTCTACTTTTATGAACTGATTTACATGTAACTTGGTTCGACGATACTTTGGATATAGATCTCAATTCTAAAAATACAAAAAATTAAAATTACCCCTTTTTAAGGGTACCCCCCCCCCCCCCCATACATGTAAAGTGGGGGTAAATTATTTTTTTTGAGCACACCCCTGTGTGGGGTATCGTTGAAATCGTCTTAAAAAATGAAGTTGGGTTTTCGTACAACATTTTTTTATCAGCTTTACCGTATGTGAGATATAGCACGCCAAAGTCGTTAACACGGTGTCCCCCCCCCTGTAATTTCTAAAGTCTTGGACCTATAAACTTCAAATCACTCAGGTAAATAAACTGGTGCGGAAACTCTTAATTAAAATTGTTTCGGGTATCTTGTGATGAATACTTTTGAAATTATAAATAAAATAAAAATATATACTTTTTTTCCAAAAGAACAGTAACTATAGCCAGTAATTATTATTAGTGAATCATGCAATCCGGTTGCTCCAGTTGTTAGTGTCTATTCATTGCGATCTCCAATGTTAAGCACCCATCGCCATAGCCAGGCTATGGATGGGTGACCGGTATTGGTAAAAAAACACGACCGTTTTCCGTGCTTTGAAAGGCACGTAAACCTAATCTAGATTTGGTCCTGGTTTCCGCTCTGGGTTGCGGAGTTCAGATGGCAGTCGCTCTGTGTGAATACCAGTATTCTCAAATCCCCTAGATTAAGTAGCTGAGATGGAGATGATGATGATACAAGAAATGCGAAACAGCGCGGTGTAAAAAATGACTACGGAACCCTACTTTATGCGTGGTCCGACACGCACTTGGCCGGTTTTTTTAATCTTTAAAAGATGAAAAGGGCCGAAGAACTTAAATTAAGGATTAGAGCGTGACTGTGTGAATTGACCAATGCCACTTCTTGCAAATAAAATGACTTGACATAAAAAAGCAGCAATGTATTGTAAGTACTGAATCACAGTCAAAAGGTTACGCACCTTAACAAACGCCCACTACATATTCAATACTCATTCAGGTCAACCCGCTGCCCTCAACACACTGAGGAGCAGCGTCGGGCGCTCCGCTTCAGCGTACTGGAGCCTTCCACCCCCGAGTCCGGTAGCATGGCGCTCGGCGACGAAGCCGGCTCGCCGCCCGACTCCAGCCCTTCGTCCTCATGCTCCTCGTCGAGCCGCAAGCGAGACCGCCACCGCGCCAAGCCCAAAGCCAAGAATAAGAGGGAGAGGAACATCTCGCCGCATAGGGATTAAAGGTGAGTGACGTTCCACCCGCACACCGCCACCTTTCGTCTCTGCAAGATCTGCCTTTTTCCTATGTCTGATACCAAACTGCTGAGTCAGTAGTAAATTATGTTCTTATCTAATGTCAGTGTTTAAGATATATCTTGTCAAGTGACTATACACTTTTTTATATGTTTAGTGTCAATAAATTATATTTATATTGCATTGTATTGAAGTATAAGCCCTTACTCTTTCCGTGGGTGTCGTAAGAGGCGACTTAGGGACCACGCATTGAACAGGAAACGGGCAGCAGCGCTCTCTGATACAGTAACCTTTTAATCTGCGATCTCCAACTCGCCTGCCAAGCGTGGAGATTATGGCAAAACCCTCAACTTGAGTGGAGGAGGCTCATAGTCCAGCAGTGGACTGTAACGGGCCGTTGATGATTAGCCCTTCACAATTTATTTGGCCCATAGCTTGGCATATGCCTTTCTTATAAACCTTCCTGCATGACTCTTTAGATCGACAACCCACAGTTCTTCAGCTCAAACGTGATATCCAGTCACTACATCCATACAATTTAAGTGTGCATAAACTGCTGCTGGAACAAGCGAACAGCTGTTTATTTTTAATGAAAATAATTTTATTATTATGTAGCTTTAAAGTTAAATAAGCTGTAATAGCAATGTTTCTCAGGCGATTAAACTTACATGACTGTTTCTTAGCTTCTACAAAACAGTTTCCTTCTTTCAGAAAATCTAATTGTGATGTTAGAAAATATATCAAAATTTTGTAACTCTGTGTCGTAGGTATCAATATCATTATAAACGTAGCATTTGGATATTTTGTCACAACACGGCAGCAGCGACCGTGGCCAAACTTTTAGATGTAGTCGCGAATCATGAGTTGCGGCACGGAAAATCTCATAGTTTACTGCTCAAAATGACGAGAAGTCAGGCACGCATTTACTGTCTATTGGGAGGTTCCGTGGAGCGTGGTACCACGTTGACGCGCAGGTGGTGAAGGGCAGTTGGTAGAATATGGAAAAACGACACTTTGCTATGCACCGTTTATTATTGCACAAAATAATAAAGCACATAACATACAGTTTTTATATGTAGATTGCAAAGATTTAATTAAGTTTATATTTCTAACAATATTTGGCAACGAGCACACGTCACAGGAGATCATGGCGGAAGAGAGAGAGGGGAGATAAAAAAAGTTCTGTCATAGAGTTGCGGCAGTGTTGCCATGTCAATAAAATCAAGTTTAACCCTACATGTATGATGCTATACGCTCTATGCATACCTTAATCCAACACTTCCCCTTATGCATATAACGTATAGATCAACACATTACAAAAACACTTTATAATGACTCTACATTTACTCTACAATGACTCTACATTTACTCTACAATGACTCTACATTTACTCTACAATGACTCTACATCAACTCTACAATGACTCTACATTTACATACTTAAACAATATGTCTTACACAGAGGTCAAAAGTAAAAATATTATGCTTTCTTCTATCCAGTGGTTTTGTCAATACATCGGCAAACATTTTGTCTGCACACAAGTAAGTTATATCTACAAAATTACTATTTACTAGATCCTTCACAATGACTCGTAGTGGTAGTGGTAGCGTACTGTTACGCGGGACCGGCGTTTTAGGTTTTTAAAAAAAAAGAATGTTTTATACACTAGCTTATATTACTTAGATTACAAGACTTGGAAATTGAAATGACAATTTGAATTATAGAAATTAGGCGTATGAGCCGCTCGAAGGATCAGGGCGAACTGACTGGCGCTGGACGGGAAGGTGGGCGATAGGAGAAATTATGATGATACTGCAATTGGTTTTTGGGATAGCTAAGCCTTTTCACGAGCATAGTTATTTTATAACAACTCCCCGCAGAAGACTAAACTTACGCGTTTGAAGAACGCGAAGTTTATGCTAAATGAAACAGAAGTACTATATAACCCTGAGTCTGGGACTGGTTGAGGTTGAGATTATTTCTGGAATTTCAATAGTTTCAGGATTTTCAGTACTGGGGGTAGGAGAGCGGCATGACTCATAAATTTTAAACTTAAATACAATTAAAACTATGATTAAAATAACGCTTATAAGACTAATCACAGATATTGTAGAATAAGTATTATCAATAATATTTGGCTGACTATTTAATGATTTTAATTCAGTTGTTAAATCATCTGTTTTTTTATTAAGTCCAGCCAAATTATCAAGATTTAATGACGTTAAATTTATATATGACATGGAAGGTAAGTGACTTTTATACTTATCTATATTACAACAACTATCATTAATTATATTAAAATCAGAATTAATTTCATTAATGCTAATCTTAGGGCTAGACTTAGAAAATAATCGAATATTCTTAAAATAGGCAATACAATCGTCGGGTAAGTCAAGGATACCCGTGCCGGATAAACTAAGTTCCGTTAGGTCTGCATTACATTCGACTGACAATTTACTATTTTCAGACTGAACAAACAACCATTTGTTATCCTTGATTTTTTCCCAAACATTTATATTACCCGATACAAATCTAAAATTGCAAGATTTCGGTAAAGATGTTACTGATTTTGTTATTATTTCGAGCTCACAATTTGAGCTAGTTTCTACTGAAGAATATTCATTTAATTTGTTACATATAAATAGTTGACTACCAATTTGTTTGCATGCGTTCAATTGAGATAAGGTGCAGTAGGATGTTTTGTCTTCGCTTATCGCTACGTAGTCAGTAGTTGGAATAATCATAGCATAGGAATTAGGGTTCTGTGCATCGTGAGGCACAGGTAATGGAATGTTTTGGTATAGATAATATACTGTGTGATGTACGAGTGGAACTTGCACTATAAATACGACCTTATTCTCTGTACTATAACAACTTAATTCTGATACAATCATTATTCTATGAATAGAATCTAATTCAATTTTAATAGGAAATTCTCTATATCTAGGTAAATGATTAACACTACTAATTAATTCTTTATACAATTGATTTGGATTAAGAACTGCGGGATGCAATACATTGCTTTTGGTAAATAAAATAGCATTCAATAAATCGTCTACTTTAAAAGATAAAGTTAGCAAGCTAGTTTCAATAGTATTTATAATTTCATTAACACTAAGTCTGACATTAATGATGTCCGATATAATTGATAAATTCTTAAAGTCTAAAGCTAATTTTTCAACAGCATCTTTCAAACGTGCTTCATTTACGTTAATAGAGTTTGCTGTTTCGTTCAAACTCGAGATTGCGGATGTTGATAGTAGGATATTTTGTTCCATTAGAGATGCAAGTTTTTTATCGTTACTCTGGAGAGTTCGAAGGGCGCTGTTATACCTAATCGCATCGTCCTCGTCCATAGTCCCAAAAACGTGCTTAAAGACTGTGCCAACTCCAGCGAACCACGCAGAGCGTTTTGATCGTGTTGAAATGAGATGTGATACGGCATCATAATCTTTTAAAACGTCTTGATAGCGAGATTGGAGGGGTTGTAAAGAGTTATGACATTCTATATCGTCTATGACTTCGTTTTGTTGACACAGAAAACGAGACGTGCCAATTGCTTGGTTTATATTCTCTAGATGTGGGAGTATGTATGAAATATCCATAGGAACGAGGATGCTAAGATCTTCATTTGTGATTTTCATTTGTCCCAAGGGGTTGAAATAAATTCCAGGGTTACTACGTATGGGTGTGATGAGGCTTCCATACGTTATCGATACAGAGGAACTGGAATGAAACAAATAAAGTTATAGCTACGGTTACGTGAAAATTACATAGATATCTACTTAAGCTGGCTTTACTTGATCAAAATGGTGTTTGACGTGACGTCGATTAATTAAAAGAGTTAGGGTATTATTGGGGTGGACACTTATAATCTTGTACGGGCCCTTCCATATTGGAGAGAGCGCTTTCCGCAGACGTAAGTGGTTTTTAAGGTAAACCATATTTCCTGCCTTATAAACAACGGGACGGGAGCGTTGATCGTAATGAGTTTTAGATTTCTCTTTAGATTTAGTTATGTTTTCTAGAGCTTTATCACGGGAGAGTTTGAGACGGTGATGCAGAGTTTTGACGTATTCAGGGTATGTAAGATCGGATCGTAATTCATAAATAGAATCTGGGATATATGGTTTATGACCGAATACAAGTTCGTAAGGAGTGAACTGAGTTGTGCTGTGTACATTGGTGTTGTAAGCTAACATGGCTGTATATACATATTTGTGCCAATTACTATGATTTTCGTTCACATATGACTTCAAATATTCCTTCAAGGTAGAATGACTTCTTTCAAGTGCACCTTGAGTTTGGGGGTGATAGGGAGAGGCCCATAATTGTTTAATCTTTAAGAATTCGCATGTTCTTTTGAAAAGTTCAGCTGTGAAGTTGACACCTTGATCGGTGAGTATAATTTTAGGAATACCGAAAATTGTAATAAAATGTATTAAGCACTCACAGGTCTCTTCTGCTGTGGCATTTGAGATGGGATATGCGGCAGAATATTTTGACAGGTCATCTTGGATGGTAAGAATAAATCTTAATTTATTAATACCTGCTTCAGGAAGAGGTCCGACAATATCTAGGCTAATGCGTTCAAATGGTTTAGTAGAGGTTGTAGTGATTTGCATTGGGGCTCTGTTTGTTAGGCGTAAGGCTTTATTCATTTGACATTGGCTACAATTCTTAACATATGTGTCAATATCGGAGCGCATATTTTTCCAACTGTATTTTTCTTTTATTCTGTTGTACATTCTGCTGCATCCTAGATGACCAGCAATGGGAATGTCATGGTTTTCCTTTAATATTTTTGGGATCTCACTAGGGACGGGATAAATGATGTTGTTGTGATAAATATTGACAGTAATGTTGGTATGATTGAAAAGGTAAAGTATGATGTTATATATTCTCAGGAGAGCATGGTTCTCGAAAGGATTTTTAAAATCAGAAATTGCTATGTCATCTACTGGGTTTTCAGAAATTAATAATTTATTTCTTAAATTTTTCAGGGCTTGGAAAATATCTGAATAAGAGGCTTCATCGAAGTGATGGACTTTTGTAAAAAGGAAATGGTAAGTTTGGTCTCCTTTTTCTAGAGTATTTGACCTGTAAAGACTTCTTTCTTTGTCTAAAAACGCTTTGGTATCACCGTGGTTGGTAAGTATTTCTTCTACATAAGGGTTAGATTCATCGAGATCAATGGAGCAAGGTATAATAATTGTTTTCGATTTAGATTTAAGTATGGTTTCGTTATGTTCTTGAATATTTACAACTGGGGTAAACGATTTATTATTGATTGCTTGCAAGCATTTACTATATGTGTCATCGTCTTCTAGGAACTGTAGCGGATCTTGCGGATTAGGGGCATCTCCTTGTGCAGGGATTTGGTCGTCGGGGACAGAGGTTGGTTCGGGATTTTGAGTTTCACTTCTAGGACTTGGAGCGGACGGCTGACTTCTCGAAGGTAAGTTGTCCGAATTGATATTTGGACTAGGGATTTTTCTTGTTTCAAGGAAAGGGTTGAGTTGTTCGTCTGAGTTGAAAGACAATGGGTCTAGGTCTGGAAATAGGTTCTCATCGAACATCATATCTTCTGGAGGAGGGACACTGCCGTCACTATGCAGATCATCGTGAGGAGTATCAATTGGGTTTACTGGATATCTGGATAAAGCATCAGCTGCACAGTTAAGTTTTCCTTTCTGGTACAAAATTTCGTCAAATTCGTATTCGCCAAGTTTCAGTCGCCAGCGTTGAAGTTTGCTACTTGGATCAGTGTGATTGAATAACCAACGTAATGGTCTATGGTCTGTGACAATGGTAAACCTTCGACCATAGAGATAGGGCCTAAAAGTTTTGCAGCCAAATACAACGGCCAGTAGTTCCTTTTCCGTTGTACTGTAATTGCATTCAGCTTTGTTCAGTGTTCGCGAAGCGAAAGCAATTGGATGTTCTTTGCCTTGTTCTCCTTGTGAAAGGATGGCTGAAATAGCGTAATTCGAAGCGTCGCAAGTAAGTACAAAAGGCTTTAAAAAATCAGGGTATATAAGAACTGGTGCAGAAATTAGTTTTTGTTTAAGATCCTCGAAAGCTAGTTGATGTTCATTGTTCCAAATAAATGGAACATTCTTTTTCAGAAGCGAAGTTAAGGGCTTAGAAATTTTGGAAAAATCTTGTATGAAGCGTCGGTAGTAGGATGCAAGACCTAGGAACGACTTTACATCTTTGGGTGATTTAGGGATTGGAAATTGGCTTACTGCCTTGACCTTTTCGGGGTTTGGTCGAACTCCTTCGGCATTGATAATGTGTCCTAGGTAAGAAACTTCTTTGCGAAGAAATTCGCATTTGTCAGGCTGGAGTTTTAGATTGAAATGTCGGAGTCTTTGAAATACTTCTGACAGGTGTTTGACATGGGTATCTAGATCATATGAGTAAATTACAATATCGTCAAGATATACAAAGCATTTAATGCCTTGGAGACCGGCTAGACAAGTGTTCATTAGCCTCTGGAACGTAGAAGGGGCATTTTTGAGCCCAAATGGCATTCGATTAAATTGGAAGTGTCCCTGAGGGACAGAGAACGCAGTCTTGGGAGCATCGTTTTCGGCTATTGGGATTTGATGAAAGCCGGATGCAAGGTCGAGGGTTGAGAAGTATTTGCTTTTGCCTAGTTGATCTAGAATCTCTGATATCTGAGGTATGGGATAAGTTTCACCGATAGTAACGTCGTTCAATTTCCTATAATCGATGACTACTCGCCATTTTCGTACTCCTGAAGCGTCCATTTTCTTTGGCACAATCCAAATAGGCGAAGACCAGGGAGAAATAGAAGGAGAAATTATGTCTTGTTCTAACATTTTATTTATCTGTTTCTCTACTTCCTGTTTGTGGCATTCGGGGAATCGATATGATTTAGTGTGTATAGGATTATCGTTTTCTGTTCGAATTTGATGTTGTATTTTGGAAGTACAAGTCAGTTTGTTATCTGGTAGGTGGAAAATGTCTGAAAATCTGGAGCAGACATCAGTCAAATATTCGGATTCCTCTTGATTGAGATGTGACATTCGTAGTTGTTCTAAAACATTTTTAGTTCTTTTAGTAGTATTTGAGCAAGGGTTTTGTTGATCTAGAATTGAATGGATAGACTGAACATCAAGAGGTTCCAGATTAAGTTCAAGATTAGAATCGATGATGATAGGGTCGTCAGACGTGTTGATTACGGTTATATTTACTCGGTTATTAGACTTCACCTTTACAATGCAGTTGGCTACTAAGAGAGATTCGGAGAGATGTTGATCTACAATAATTCCTTCTTTAATTTCAGGATTTTTGACTGTGCACTCAATCACGGTCTCGCTTCGAGGTAAAATCTTATAAACTGGTTCGCTGTACTTCATCTTTGTCACAATGTTACGGATTTGGAGTGTATTTTTATTATAGTCTATTTTCCCATCCAAATTATTTAAAAGGTCACTGCCTATGATACCGTCATAGCCAAGGTTTATTGCATCGACAACATGAAATTTGTGAGAAATTTCCGATAAGGTAGGAAAAAGAGTGAGTTTGAAGTGACCTAGTGTCTCTATAAGACAACCATCGGAATTGATTCCTTTCAATTTGATTCTTTCATTGTTTAGCTTTGGGTAATGCTCGATAGATTGTTTCTTAATAAGGCTGATACTAGATCCAGTGTCGACTAGGAATGATAGGGCATGGTCTGTGATTTTGGTCTCCAACATGATGTGAGGTAAGTACCTTAGAGTAGGATTCGAAGAGATTTCATAAACTGGATATTGTTTAGAAAATGACTTAGAGGATACAGCGGGCAGACTATCAGTTTGGGGCTGGTTACCCTGTCGGTTAGTCTGATGAGATGCAGAGGATGCAGAGGGCAGACTGTCAGTTTGGGGCTGGTTACCCTGTCGGTTAGTCTGATGAGATGCAGAGGATGCAGAGGATTCAGAGGATTTATCAAATTTAACGTCGGCTTTGGCATGTGTTTGTCCCGTGCGACGTCTAAACGGAACACGTTTTAGTTTAAATTTTCGCGGTCACTGTTATCATCGGGTGTTTCGACTACATAGGTGTCGGTAGGGTTATTTTCCTGAACATAATTTACATTTCGCGGCTGAAAAGAGCGAACAAAAGTTTGTTCCGAACGGGCAGACGATCTTTGATTAGTGGAGAAGTTCTGGCGGCGACTATTATTGTATTCGCGCTTTCTACACTTCTCAATAGAGTGACCTTCTGCCTTGCAATATCTACAGATCAGAGGATTGCTGGAGTGAGGTGAATTAGTAATAGCAAGTTGTTGAGAAGTATGGACAGAGGGCTTATACATATATTCCCTAGACGTGCTTGGACGAGATCGATCATGACCTTGAGGAGGTTTATTTGCAGAGTGCAGTAACTTTTCTTCGGAAACAGCAAAGTTAATGGCTTCATTTAGGGTCTTGGGGTTGCGACATCTTAAGACGGTAGACAATTTTGACTGGAGCCCAGAGACGAAGGTATGTAGTGCCAAATCTTCCATTGCAGCTACACGTCCAGCCAATTCTTGTTTTTTGTTGGTTGGGATCGAGACGTTTATTTCGGTAAGAAGCTTGCTTAAGCATGTCTCAACTCGTAAACCAAATTGATTTACGGATTCGTTATATTGTTGTTTGGAATTTTGAAGTTCGGACAATAGGTGAGAATAATGTTTCTTTTCGCCGAAATTCTCTTTCAGAAATTCTTCTAGTTGCTCCCATTTTTCAAATTCCTTAATAGAGCAAGCAACTTCTGCTCTACCTTCAAGTTGGCTAAGAATGTACTTGAACAGGATATCCGTCTGGGACGCTGATGCTAAATTTAGAGCATTTTTGCAGTTATTCAGGAACGCGTTTAGTTTATCACGACTGCCATCGAATTTATTGATAAATCTTATCAAAATGTTCAAGTCTATAGGTGCCAACGAGGCACTTTCACCGTCACCTTTCACCATTTTGAATGTAAAAAGTTAAGATGGTGTTGTAAATGAGAATAAGAAATAATCACTCTGATGAGTTATGATAAGAGATGTCTCAATAGAAATAAGCACAGGAATGTTTAAGCGTAGGCGAGAGTCTCGAATTCTCAGAACTGATAGAGTCACTCACAGTATGATGATTGCAAAATCCATGTTGAAGAATATTCCCAATAGAATATTATGTGTTATTATTCTCTACACATAAAACACAAAAAAAAGCACAATCACTTTTAACACTTTCACAGAGACGTTCCGGGATTTTTGTTATCCCTTTACGCTGCCACCAAATGTTACGCGGGACCGGCGTTTTAGGTTTTTAAAAAAAAAGAATGTTTTATACACTAGCTTATATTACTTAGATTACAAGACTTGGAAATTGAAATGACAATTTGAATTATAGAAATTAGGCGTATGAGCCGCTCGAAGGATCAGGGCGAACTGACTGGCGCTGGACGGGAAGGTGGGCGATAGGAGAAATTATGATGATACTGCAATTGGTTTTTGGGATAGCTAAGCCTTTTCACGAGCATAGTTATTTTATAACAGTACGTCTATATGTTTAGTACGCTTGTGGCAGTAATCTTTACATTCCAACAAACGATGAGCGCTCTGATTGTCATTATACACCTTTATACAATTAAACTTTATTTCTGTAAAGATTTCTGACACAAAGTTACACATAAATCTCAGATCTTTACAAACGTCACCTATCGCCAAGTACTCAGCCTCTGTACTAGAGAGAGCCACACACTTTTGTTTACGAGACTCCCAGTTTACAATATTATTACCTAGTTTAATTGCAAAACCTGTATAGGACTTACGATCAATACAATCATTGGCCCAATCGGCATCGGTATAGGCACTCAACATCAATTGATTACTTTTTACATACAGTAAACCATAGTCAATTGTTCCAGCTAAATACCGTAAAACTCGTTTTTGCTGCTGACCAATGTACCTTGCCAAAACAATTATTATATTGGCTTAACTGACTACAGGTATAAGCAATATCTGGACGAGTACATACAGACAGGTACATTTAACTACCTAGGAGTTGCCTGTAATCATAAACATTGTCATCTAACACCTCGTCTGCTCTAGATAACTTAAAACCCGTCTGCATTGGAGTTGAAACTGGCTTACAGTCAGACATACCAAATCTCTTGAGTACATTTTTTATATATACAGACTGATCCAGCTTAAGTATGCCCTTTTCCCTATCTCTAGTCACTCTGATTCCTAAATAACTCTGAATAGGGCCCAAGTTTTTAATACTAAATTCCTGCTCTAATAAATTTTATAATATTTTTCTTGTACATTATATAAAATCGTCAACATAAATAGCTACAATTATTATTTCTTTGTCAGTTTTTAAATAATACACACAAGGTTCACATCTACTTTGTATAAAATTATTCCTAGTCAACAAATCATTTACTTTACAATACCAATTTCGACCAGCCTGTTTTAAACTATATATACTTTTTAATAGAAGACAAACCTTATTTGTATTTTTATTATTACAAAAACCTTCAGGTTGTTCCATAAAAATAGTTTCTTTAAGTTCGCCGTTCAAAAAAGCTGTATTAACGTCAATATGATCAATATTCAAGTCATATTCGTTTGCTAAACTAAACAATAACCTCATAGTGGAGTGGCGTACAACTGGGGAAAAGGTCTCAGTATAGTCAATCCCTTCTTTTTGTGTAAATCCCCGAGCTACTAGGCGAGCTTTATATTTTTGAAAATTACCAGAAGCATCACGTTTGGCCTTGAATACCCACTTGCATTTTACAACATTGTGGTCCCTAGGACGATCAACAAGCTTCCATACCTTATTTTCAATTAATGAGTTATATTCAAGCTGCATGGCCTCCTGCCACTTATCACATTGAGGACTGTCCATGGCTTCTCGATAAGATAATGGTACGATGACCAAGCCGTCCCGAACAAACATAGAAAGATCATAATCAGCATACCTCTTAGGTGGTACCGATCTTGTGCTACGCACAGGACGAGAGCATACAGACGAACATTCCCCTCCAACAGACGTCGCGCACGATGACGTCACAGGATCTACACCTGCGTCATCTGCCGAGCACTCATCAGAGGACTGGTCTTCATTGCCAGTGTCCCATTCATCTGTAGATACATAAGAATCATTATTATTATTTGATAATGTCACTTCATGAATATTTAAATTATTTGTTTCAGTTAATTCATCATTACTTAAATTCAATTCACTATTATTATTCTCATTTGACAAATTACTATCATTATTATTCAATAAATTACAATTCAAAAATATTATTTCATTATTATTAATAGCATTGTCATGTCCAAAATTATAAAAACTCTCTTCCATAAATTTTACATCACGAAACAAAAGTATTTTTCGAGGATCTGAGGGATCAGCCAGCTTATAACCCTTCTGAATAACCCACAAAAATATAAGGTTTACACTTTGGATCTAATTTCTTACGCTTTACTGCTGGTACCAAAGCATAAGCAAGGCAACCAAAAACCCTGAGATGACTAAGCTCTAACTTAGAACCAGTCCAAAGCTCCTCTGGTATCTGGCCATCCAAAGCAGCTGTAGGCGATCTATTTTTTAAATAAACCGCAGTCATCACTGCTTCTCCCCAGAACTGCTGATCAAGGCCAGAATGTTGCAACATGCAACGCACTTTATCCATAAGGGTACGGTTCAACCGCTCAGCAACAGCATTCTGCTGTGGGCAGTAAGGTACAGTACGCTGATGCACTATCCCATGTTTGCTTAAAAATCCAGAAAAACTTTTATTTATATACTCGGTCCCGTTATCACTTCTAAGACATTTAATAGATAAACCCGTCTGCTTTTCTACCATATTTTTAAACTGAATAAAATAATTACATACCTCGGACTTATTCTTCATCGGGTACACAAAACTCTTCCTGGTGCAATCATCAGTCAGGGTGAGAATATAGTTTGCACCACCCCAGCTGCTCACAGGAAACGGCCCGCAGACATCGGAGTGCACGATCTCCAGAGGCTTAGTTGCACGAGTGGCCCCCTTTTTCGGATACGGTTTAGCAGCCAGCTTGCCTTTCAGACAAGCGACGCAGCCCGGTAGGGTGGGTCTCCACAGCCTGAAACATACAGTCATTTTCCAACCTATCTCTAAGAGCGTACATACCTCCTAAACTCAGATGCCCCAAACGTTGATGCCATAACTGCTGAGCAGCAACTGCGGCACTCGGTGATTCCTGCCTGTTATGCAGGAACAAAGAATGCTCCTGTTTGTGCAAATACTTACACTATTTCCACTCCTAACACACCCATTTAATTTAAAAATACCATTAATATTACTAGCAGAACCAATAAGTTTATCTTTGTCATATATAAAACAACCTCCCGAATTGAACACCACTCTTAAATTTAACTCTAACAATTTACTAACTGATATTAAATTGACTGACAACTAGGGAACATATAATACATTGTTAAGGGTAAGTACCTGTTTCTTAGTTTCTATTTTGATAGTACCAATTCCTTCACACTTGATCTTCTCATTGTTGGCAACCGATACAGTAGATAAAGAGGAAGTGCCAACAGAATCAAAACAGCTCACATCATTGCACATATGAGTTGTACATCCAGAGTCCACAAACCAATCCTGCTGTCTTACTAAAAACGCAGCTGCCATGTTGCATTTGTCATCATTGCTGTTTCCACTAGAGCTCTTCTTCTTATCACGTCTTAGTTTAAAGCACTTAGTTTTTACATGGCCTTCACGGTGACAGTAATGACAGGTGACCTTTCTTTTGGACGTGTAGGAAGCAGATTCGGATACATTAGCAGGCTTTGATCAATTTTTTCTTATATCTTCTTGCAGCAAACGCGTTCTTACAACCTCACTTGATATTGTTGTTGTAAGAGAGTATGTAGACAGACTGGAAACTAGTGAGTCATATTCTTGCGGTAGACCACTAAGCAGCAACTCTGCGACTTCACTATCCTCAATAGTGCGGCCTATATCTGCCAATTGTTGCACAATGTTCATTGTGTGATCAATATATTTACTCATGTCATTGAAATTTGTGTACTTAGTACAATGCAGTTCCCTTAACAACAGTACAGTTCCCTTAACAACAGTACACGACGCAGCAAGCCACTGTCTTCATAGATTTCAGCAAGATTGCTCCATGCCTTCTTGGCACTCTTGGCGTTCCTTATTATGTTGATAAAGAGACGGTTTTACACTGAGAGCTATGCGCGCGAGCGCTCTTTGGTCACGCATCGCATCAGTCACGTTATCAGCCTCAACACAGTCCCAGAGACCTTCGAGCACGAAGCAGCATCTTGATAGAAAATTTCCAACCCATGTAGTTTGAGCTGCCCTTCAACTTCTCGATAGCAGCAAACATTGGTCCCGAGGAAGAAGACGTTGGCGGTGGCGGCGCATTGTTGGCCGAGCCGGGCTGAGGGTCGTCAGATGGCATCTTGCCGTTGTGTCAGTCAAATCGTGGTGTAAGTGTGCAGATCCCGTCGCGTGCGCAAAGTGTCTTTCCTGAACAATCTTACCAATTTGCCCGTTTCTGGTAACTTGCTAAAGGGCTGGGCCCATAACCTATTGGGAGGTTCCGTGGAGCGTGGTACCACGTTGACGCGCAGGTGGTGAAGGGCAGTTGGTAGAATATGGAAAAACGACACTTTGCTATGCACCGTTTATTATTGCACAAAATAATAAAGCACATAACATACATACATACATAAAGTCACGCCTTTTTCCCGGAGGGGTAGGCAGAGACCACTTCCTTCCACTTGCTACGATCCAGACATACTGCACAAGCACATAACATACAGTTTTTATATGTAGATTGCAAAGATTTACTTAAGTTTATATTTCTAACAATATTTGGCAACGAGCACACGTCACAGGAGATCATGGCGGAAGAGAGAGAGGGGAGATAAAAAAAGTTCTGTCATAGAGTTGCGGCAGTGTTGCCATGTCAATAAAATCAAGTTTAACCCTATATGTATGATGCTATACGCTCTATGCATACCTCCAACACTGTCGCTGCTACCCGAATCGGTCGGCAGTCGGTCTCAGCTGCCGTGTGACTGCCAGAATCCGAATGCTACCTTAATAGAATAGGCATTTGCTAAAAATATATGTTACGATTATGAATATGTGTTTATAAGCCCATCACAGATAGCACTATATGCACTACTGATTGCGCTATATATACACAGGGTGAGACAGGTCTCCACAAAATTGTAGGGTTTTTTTCCTTGTCACTGTGTATATAGTGCTGTTTGTGACTGGCTTAACACTCGTTAGTCTTAGGTTAAGATTCAAATTCAATTCAATATTTATAAAATGGCTTCTGTCATTTAAGATTCAAGGAGCTGTAAATAGATGTTAAAAAATGTGATTGATGGATTAATGTGATGACTGAAAAATATTAAGCGATGATTTAGTATTAATTAATGGACCTACATATTCAAATGAATAAATTATTATTTATGTATGTGAGTTGTTGTTTGATTTCTATTAATACATACAAAATCCGAGTGTCCAAGTTATTTTACGTATAAACTCTTAGTAACAAATGTGTCTGAAAGTAAAGGTGAAACTTTATTGCAGGCTGAATCCACCTGTTTGAATGAAAAATAGGACGATACCGTGCTTCAGAAGGCACCCCATACGTACGGTGAAAAGTAGCTAAAGGATTTCCATATATCTCGTTCTGCTTATGGGTTGTAATATCGATTTTTTTGGTATGACATTTTTGATCGCATTTTCTTTAGTCGTACAATCTCAGAAACACGATTACAGCAATTTTTTTCGATAGAAAAAGCTCGCAGACATTTCTCTAAACATTTACCTTTTTCATTTTATCTAAATATAAAAATTATTCACGTAAAATTAAGTGCACAATATAGGCAATTGTGACAGTAATCACTTGTAAAACATATATTAAAAAATAGTAAGTAGTTTTTCAATAAGTAAACAAAACTTGTGATGTCGTTTACGTCATTTTATCTCGAGCGCGTGCTCATGATCTATCCCATTCTGTTGTTTACGGTGTCGCTATCTCTCACCCCTTTCACTCAGTTGGCCGGGAGCCTTTTAATATTCGTCACACGAGGCATGTCAAAGGCGTTCAATAATTCTGACACCAGAGTGAGTGGGGTAAGTTGTCAACCTTACAACCCATAAAGGCTTTCATTTATCTAAGCCATACGATAAGATTATTGCGCTTACATTCACCATACTTAGAAGTGATTACATACTTTATCTGCAAATGAAACAATCACATAAGAGAATAAATCATAATTTTATTGGCATACAATTGTATTGAAATATTTACATCAATATCACAAAAACACACCTCAAAGAATGTTGTAAAAGCAAACAATGATTTACTAAGTAAATTGCCTACAAGTATTCAAAAAAGATCTTTGGAATGGGAATTTCTTGTACAAATTGTTTTTCAATACCAATATGCTGTGTTTATAAAATAATGTGAAATGCCGTAATGAAATAACAGAATATTGATTCAAAAATATTCGGATACTTTGTTACAAATATTACAAAAACGTCTACATTTTAAATAAGAAGAAAGACATTCTATGTTTTTGTGCTCTAAAAAGACACTATTTCCGAAAGGGGTTTAGGCGTATTTAGACAATATTTAATACCTAAAAAAAACATTTAACTTATTCAATTTATATTTAGGAATCAATATTAAGTTTTAACATAACATTGTCTTGTTAGTATCAACAGTTTAATTATTTTATATTGGTGTTATTTTTATCACTGTGTTGTCATTAAAATTAGTTTCTATTTTATTTATAATAATTGCTGCTAATACATTTCTATTGCGTGCTGTACTCTAAATTACATTATAGTTTACAGTATTGCTTTATGTATGCAGAGTCAAATTCATATTGTTTCATGAAAAAACGTCAAGCGAGCCGACGTATTCGGTGATTCAGTATTACTATTTTGTGAGCACCAAGAAAATACTATACCCACCCATATAAACTTCATAAATGATCTAAAACTTATAAGAAAATATTAAGTACAATAAGCACCCACATTATTTTGGCTCGGATCAACCAATTTAGGACACCGCATTATGAAATAATAATTATTTGGTACAATATCATGTTCAAGTCATGTCTAATAATTCAATCCTGTGACGTCATAACCAAGTAATAACTAATCAACAACAATCATGTTACATCATAATAAAGTAGTGACTAATCAACAACAATCATGTCACGTCATAATCAAGTAGTGACTAATCAACAACAATCATGTCATGTCATAATAAAGTTACGACTATTCAACAACAATCATGGCACGTCATAATAAAGTAGTGACTAATCAACAACAATCATGGCACGTCATAATAAAGTAGTGACTAATCAACAACAATCATGTCACGTCATAATCAAGTAGTGACTATTCAACAACAATCATGTCACGTCATATAAACAGGTGTAAATGTTTAAGTCTGCGAGTGGAGCGTGCATGCATAATGGTATTCAAAGATTGGTTGGTCCGAAGTTAAGAGATACCGCATAAGATAAAAAATTATTTAAGTATACAGCATAGATCTTCTAAAAAACGGTCACAGTTGATTTAACAATATGTTTTCTCGAATGGTCCTCTAACAGACATTAAAAAACGATCTAATGCCGCGACCGGCGCGGAACATTCAAGTGAGAGCGCTTACGCACCGCTTCCGATTTCATAGAAAGTCTGTCGGTTTGTTAACAATCTTGACGTCTTTTCATTGAAAAATTCTTTCCAAAATTTGTTATTTATACAGTTAGCAAAAAAGTGATATTATGATTGTTCTTTCATTGTGTTTTCTTAGTTAAAACTTATTTTAGAAATGTATTTTTCGATGAAAAGAACATTTGTAACATTATTTACGGATATTTTTTTAGCTGTTATTCTTGTTTTTACAAAAAACCTTAGGCAATGCATTCGAATCAGGAAAAATACAGATATTACTTTTTATCACCGTCAAAGAACAAGGATTCGAATCAGACGCAATGGCAAAAGCGACATCGGGTCTCGGTCCGTTTTTATAGCGCTGTGCATAAGCGCTCTAACAGTACTAGTAAGTACAACAATCACTAAATATATACGGATATAATTCCATAGGCATTTCAACATCGATCACGAATTGACTAAACAAGAACACATCTTTAACGGTAATTTACAATATAACGGTATTTTACGTAATTTCTACAAAATACCTTGATTCGGTAGCAAACTAGGAATTTCCAATTTTCTCTTTTCAGCGTCAGCGTCTGTCATTTCCAAGTTACCCTATTTTTAACACAATTTTACTAACTCGCTTTCTTGTCTGTGTTTTTAATGGTGTCACTAATATGGTAGTGCGCGTAAATTATACTAAAAAAATCGCTTTGAAGTACCGGCCAGTCATAGCGCTCAGAGTAAGGTTCCTGAGGTAGTTTCGCGGTGCGGGAGGGGTGACATGAGGCGCAACAGAACTGCCTTGTCGCTCTCAGCGTTGCCAGACGTCCCGGATTGTGGCGGGAATTAAAAAATTAAACACGCTCAGTCCCGCTTTTCGGGGATAACTCGACCGTGTGTGCAGCGTTCTGAAAACTTTTTATTCGAAAAATGATTTGTAAAAATCTTAATTCGAATAAAAAAATTGACTTTTGACTTCTTTAATTTTTTTTTTTTATTATTATTATTCAGATGACGAAGAAGATTAACTACCTAATTATTAAAATACATTTTCTATGGCTATTTTTTTGCTATCTATTGTCACGTAAACGTAACTTAAAACTCAAATAAAAAGATAAATATTTCAAAACTTCTGATTATAAGTATACATTTGTCTACTATGTCCCGCTTTCGACGAGAGTCCCGCTTTTTTTCACTAAACAAGTTTCAAATCCCGAGTTGGCAAAAAAAATATCTGGCAACGCTGCTCACTATACAAGTGATAGTGATGCCGACATCCGATTGAAGTCTCGCGTAACTAGGACACACCCCTCCCGCACCAAGAAACTACCGCAAGAGCCTACTAAGTTATGCTACGAGTGAAGACCTACATTCAACAACGAATATTTATACGTACTGTTTAGAACGTGATTATATTAAACAAAGACGTTGCATGTAAATTAACAACGCGCCCGTAACAATACTGATAAATCTTTGATTATTTGATTTAATGGACCACGTCCAAAGCTAATACCCATTACTCTGATTTTAAGTAGGTATTTGTCACTTGCAAAGTAGCAAGGTAATTCAACATATTTATAAATCAAGTGATAAAAATACGTTGGTAATGGCCCTTGTCCGAAGCCTCTGCACAAACGTAAGGCGTAATGATGCTACCTAAGGATATGCAGCAACCAGTGAGTATCTAAAAGAAGAAACCAGGACATATAACTATCACGCTTACTCTTATAGCTTCTTAGAGCCTCTCTGTTTAGCACACCCGAGCACCACTATAAAAACAAAAGTCCTTCGCGTGCAGAGGTAAGCGATTCTTGAAAAAACTACTAAACTGATTCTTTTGCTGAATCTTTCATTAAAAATAATATTCTTAAACATTATTTTTGTTAAGGCTCTTGATCTGATAAACATTAGAGAAGGTGCTTAATTAAGTTTTTTTTACGTTCACGAAGCTACAAGTTACAAATTACAAGTACAATTCGATGTACATTGCGTAGACAATGAGATAAAACTATAGTTTAAGCGAATTGGCTACGCAATGAATATCATATTGTAACTTGTTACTTGTAAATTGTTGCTTCGTGAAACGGGACCCAAGGGGGTGGCAAAGGAATCACAACCCATTAGCTTTTTCTAAGAATCACTCTTAAATTGTACTGTCAAATGCAGCGAAATATGGCCATTTTGGCAAACCACGTGGTTGCCAGGGCTCATTTTTCTCTGCATTTGAGTACCTAGTTCATAAGTGGAGTCCTTGCGTATCACGAGCAAGTTTGAAATTACTCTTTTTATTTAAAAAAATCGGTCTTAGCTTTTATGGGTGAAGTATAGGGATTTGTAATACATATACCAATTTTGTATCTAAAACATTGATTTACAACAGGCCTAAATAAAACGCGTCTTACAAAAATACACTAGAAACATGTCACCTATTTGAAAGTACGCTGAGATTAAAAAGTGACATGTGTATTTTATGCAACCTTATTGGCCTCGATCCGGGATGTCATGCTCTAATTCCAGCTATCCTTTTAATTTTTATGACCAATGAAAGAGAGGTGATGAACGAATGATAATAATTTGAACGAATATGATAACCCGACGGCTCCGTAGCCCAGGTGGTAGTGTATCTGCCTCCGACGCACAGGGTCGCGGGTTCGAATCCCGCCCAGGGCAAACATTTGTGTGATGAGCACTTGTGTTTGCCTTGTGTCTGGTTGTTGTTTATCTTTATAAGTATGTAATTATCTATTTATGTAATTATATCAGCTATCTGGTACCCATAGTACAAGCTCTGCTTAGTTTGGGATCAGATGGCCGTGTGTGAAGATGTCCCCACATATTTATTATTTATTTATCTAGGCCTGTTATAAATCAATGATCTAAAAAGAATAAAAATCTACAAAAAAGGTTATATACCGATATATTTAAAGAGATTAAAATTATAACAGCAAGTGATACGACCACACTTATGAATCTGACTGTACCTACATTCAAGCGACCAACGCAGTATGATCTATGATTATGATTACTGATTAGATTACCGTCGCGTGCGCAGCGGACGTCATGTTAATGCGCACTGATGATGCACTCTCGGCCCTGACCGACTCCGATGAATTTAACTGGAACATACATTTTTAATTATAAATACCGTCTTTCCATTAAAAATATTAAAGAATATGCATTTTTTTCTGTTTCGTATTTCACTCTCTATTGTATATCGAATAAATCACTACATGCTAAACACACAATTAATTAAATTTACACACTTAATATAACAATAACAGACGCTGTCTCCGTAGCCAAGCGCTAAACCCAATGATATTATAAGTAAAAAGGCGTAGATAGGTCACTTACAAGGCAAACGGTGTTTTAACATGGCACAAAACTTACACAAGGACGGCAAGTCTAAGCATAAGTGCGAAAAAGAGACAAAGCGACGCGTGACTAAGTTCAGGTTCGCTAATTAGCCAACTTTTGGTGTGCCGCTTTTTGAGCGCGTATGAATTATCAACGCCTTTTTACCTAGTATATCAATGGCTAAACCGTACGCCTCTCATTTCGGAGGTTCCAGGTACGAGTCCCGGTGGTGGGGACATTATCCGACGAAAATCTGACTGAGACATTCTCCTGTCTGGTTAGGACATTCCAGGCACAATCATCTGATTGTCTGAGCAAGGTGATCGCGTGCTTCAAGAATGTACACTGAATACAATATACAAACAACTAAATTAGCCTAAAGGACATACATACTGCAGTTTATCCAGACTTCTCATTGCTGACTCATCATCAACAGCTCATATACGTCCCCACCGAGGGGCTCGAGCCTACCCTGAATTAGGGCGATTAAACCTTCTGGCCCAGTGCGGGTTGGTCGACTTCACACACAAGGGATCGAACCCGCGTCTCCCGGACGGGAGGCAGCGGCCCTAGCCACTAGACCACCGACGCTCACACGTACACATGTAGATTATTACGTGTGTAATGCAATGTATAGTGTGTACTGTGTATTTCTTAATCGTATTGTTAAGTCGGCACGACATTATAAGAGTCGGGCCACACTTATCGACCGACGCTCACTGGCGCTCATTTCTGACCGTAACTAACTTTATAGTGTATTGTATCACCGTGTACAACTCACCAGGAATTTGCAGGAACTCCTCAATAGTCCGCACGTAGTCAAGCGCTTCTTTGGGCAGCTTGTCTAAATCGCGAACGTCTTCTATACTCTTCGCCCAGCCCGGCAAAGTTATGTATTCAACCTGAAAATTAATAAACATACAATAGGGAACATGCATAAAAAACATATTAGATTTTTTCATAGTTCATCTGAAAGTATACAAAAATAGAATACTGACAGTCGAAACAGAATCGAGATTGATCACATTATTAAACAAATATATCTGTCCCTCTCTATGAAAACAAAATTTTCTATGGCGGATGTATGACCCGCGACACATATGTCGTCACATGTGTCGTCGGACCTCTGTCTAACCATCAACTTTGAATGAAGCCTTATAACTTTGTTTCTGAACAAGATATTTGAAAAAATATTTTTTGTGTGTTTATCTGGAACTTGAACTATTCCAATTAATGAATTTTATAAAATTGTTCATGTTCCCTATTTAGTTGGCTTTTAGATCCTTCCATAGCATCTTATGCAAGTCGCAAAATATGCACGATAAAATGAAGGATCTAAAACACAGATTTTTATTCTAAGAGTCCGTTCCTAAACGGGTAGAGCTATTACTTGACAGCAGTCTGTTTCACTTGCACTTATGATATCTCAAAAAAGAATAAGTGAAAAAGCTATGCTAAGCAAATTTAGCACATTTTGAAACCCACTCTAATTACATAAAATAAGAACTTGTTCAAACGGAGCTCAAAGTTTGTAGTTTCTTTTGTTGAATAATTGTTTTAATTTATATTAGTTACATTACAAGGTCAAAAATATTGAGTTACGGATACAAGTTCGTTCTACGATACCAATTATTTCAATTTCAAATATCATCTACCAATGCGCAATAAATAAGACATTGGAATTAACTTTTATCAAAGTATAAAACATGTTCTCGTTATATATAAGTTTCTTTGTGAAATAAATTAAAAAGATTTAAAAAACCGTGCTTTTCTAGTTTTTCAATGAGGGATTTTCTGACAGCTCTAATAAAAATAATAGTTCTAATTAAGACGATAGATGGCGCCAGGTTCTTCGTGAGTTCTTTTTTTTTATCCTTTTATTATTATGGCCCTGGGTGAATCGCCGGATTTCTTCGGATCCACGAATCGTCAATGCCATCTACCGAAGTTTTATGAACTATTTTTTTTAATTGACTGTCGGAAAATCCCCCAGGGCGACATTGTTCGACTTACCTCGACGTTGCTGAGTTCCGTCATGGACGATGGGAAGTACTCTATCTTCTTCCCTTTCAGTTTGTAGGCGATGCCTATTTTGATCTCTTTCAGCGTGTCCAGGATGTCCATTTTAGTTAGACATATCCTGCAATAAAATAAGAATAACACTCATGTTAGTGAGAAAGAAAGGGGGAAAAAGTTCTATTGTCACGCACACGTAGATTTTTTAACAGCTCATATACGTCCCCACCAAGGGGCACGAGCCTACCCTGAATTAGAAAGATTAGGCCTTAGTCGACCACGCTGGCCCAATGCGGGTTGGTATGTAAGCGTCGAATAAACGTATATATATGAATTCGAAATCACATTGGTACGTGGTTGGATTCGAACCTGCTTCTCCCGGACGAAAGACAGCAGCCACCACTGACGCTCTCACGTACACATGTAGATTATTAAGTGTGTATGTATAGTGTGTACTGTGTATTTCTTAATCGTGTTGTAAAGTCGGCAACCGACGTTAAAAGCCACCAAAGGCCACTGACATGGCTCGTGTAACGATTATTCCCGTAGATATAGCAGTAGCGTAGTAGATAACAGCCAGGGTTATATGGTGGGCAACGTGTACCATATAGTGTGCAACATGTACTATGTATAGTGTAGAACGTGTCCATGTATAGAGTTGCGCAATGTGGACTCTGTATAGTGTGCAATGTGTGTACAAGCCAAGTCATTGCCCTTAGGCGGCTCAATTACATTGATACCAGGGTTTGTGAGGTCGGTTGTCGACCTTCAACCCCCTCAATGTAGAAGTATATGTGTAGAACTTATACCATTTATGGTGTACTTCATCTGCTTCAGCCTTTCAACTGCTTCCACTCATCACGGCATACGTACTTATAATGTACATGTGTGTGTATATGTGTTGTTTGCAATGTGTACAGTGTCTTACGGTGTACAATGTGTACTACAGTTGTACTACAGTATGCAATGTAATCTATAGTGTGCAGTGTGTACTACAATTTGTAATGTGTACTACAGTATGCAATATGTGTCCGAGTGTGTACTCACGCCGTGTATCCGTTGACGATGGCGGTGTAGCGCACGACGACGAGGTCGAGCCAGCCGCAGCGCCGCACGCGCCGCGTGGTCACGCCCACCTCGTGACCGCGCTGCTGTAGCAACGTACCCACCTCCTGGAAAGACCGGGTTTATAGTTTAGACGCGAAGCATGTAATGGGTCGTTTACCGCGCTAGTGCAGTTTTATTAGTTTTACTATTGTCTTGTGGTCGTTGTAATGATGTTTTGGGGAGGCCTTTATTCAGCACTGGACGTGTTTCGACTTATGGGTGGGTGGATTTACTTCTACTTTGTTACCAGGAAATGTCTCATAGAGGGACTATCTGCTACAACAAACAGCTTATTCTAAATTAGGAAAGAGATTGCAATGAGTTCAAAAAGATAACACAAATCAAAGTCTGATAAATGTACTCGCCTTGCTGATCAGCTAAATTAATCTACTAAAATCTCGACGAGGATTCCGATTCTCCATCTCAGTTAGACACCCAGAGAGGTCATTCACTGGAAAAAGAAAGCAATACTCACATCGTGCAGTTCAGTGGGGAAGGGTCCGTCGCCCACCCGCGTGGTGTAAGCCTTGACCACGCCCAGTACGTCGCCAATGACTTTAGGAGGCAAACCAAGCCCCGTGCACACGCCGCCGATACTGCAGTTCGATGACGTCACGTACGGGTATGTACCTGTAAAAAATAAGTTTTTTTATAGCCCTTTTTAGCTGTCCCACTGCTGGGCAAAGGTCTCCCCTTTGTCCTTCCACTGATCTCGATCTTGGGCCTCTTTCATCCATTGCCGTCCGAATGCATCTAATTCGTCGCGCCATCGCTTCTTAGGCCTCCCTCTTCCCCGACGGCGATGGTAAATTCATAAAATATGGTGAACAGTCCGATCCCCTATTGTTTCTAAATCCAACCCCTGATTATTATCATTATTTTTTTGCAGGGCGTATTTCACTGTGTGAGTATAGACAGCGATAGATTGTGAGCGAGATAGCATGCGAGCGGACGCCATTTTCAGATCTATTCTTTATCTGCTCAGGTTATAGCTGTATAAGTATATTATAGGTATATTGACGCGGACAGCATTTAGCTTTGATTTTGTATGCGACCCGTTATCTAGTTGTAATAGGCTATTTGACAACTTTTTTATTTTATAAATCCAAACTTGTTAGTTTCTGCTATCGAACACTAAAATAATTTTTGCTCTATATTTAAAATTGACCTAAGTTATAAAGGTTTGAAATTCAAGATTAGACAGAGAGGCACTTACTAGCATGTGACGTCACTTGTTAGTAACGCCATATAATCTTCATACAAAAATCGTTTTCAAAGAGACAGAACTATTGAAATTTTTAAAAATCACTGTAAATTCGTTTTTAAACCGATTCTGTTTTTTTCTTTGCGAATCGTCTGCTACTAATCTATATTTTAAAATTAATTCATAAAATATGGTATATTTTATGAATTAATTTTAAAGTTGATCGAGGCCACTACTCAAAGTTGTAACACAAATCACGCACTTACCGAAGTCAATATCCAGCATAGCAGCGTTAGCTCCTTCAACCAGCACCTTGCGGCCACTGCGTATCTGGTTGTGCAGGTAGGACACGGTGTCCTTCACCAGCGGCCTGATCTGCTCGGCGTATTCCTTATACCGCGCGATCTCCGATTCTATGTCTGCTTCTAGTGCGGGGAACATTCGCTTGTAGTTCGCTACTAGTGTGCGGTATCTGGAAACAAGTTTCACAAAATATTAAAAAAAAAAACTTGACTGTACAAAAAACGCAAAAAATCAAAACTCTTAGTCTAAAAGCCCAAGTCACACAGAGCCGTGCCGGAGGCGGTCCTGGGCCGGGAAAGCGGGACGGTGCTATGGCGCGGCATCTGCTCTCGCTCTGTGTGATTTGGGCTTAAGAGATGTAACATCCAAAAGATAATAAACTATTCATTCATTCATTCATTCATTCAAACACGTTGTTGGAATTTTGCTACTCTGTTTATTTATCAAACAAAAACTATTCAAGAGGCGCTAGCCCAGTCCGGTAGCTTTCAAAATACGACTGCAAGCCTAACAAATCGTAAGAAAAGGTGGTGAAGATCTTCTCCACAGTGAGCGTACACTTGTAGTGAACGTGCCTACTAGGGACAAACTTCTTTTGTCCTTTGGCGTCGAAAAATGATTTTGTTAAATCTTACTTCGAATAAAGTCATTTTTATCTTATCTTTGTCATGGAAAATGGCCCCGATTCACACAGTCATGTCAGTCAGTCTAATCCTAATTTTAAAATCCAGCTATCCTTTTCGTTTTTATGACCAATGAAGTCAGATGAACGAATGATATTCTTTTGATTGAATGATAGATAACCCACCCTAAAATAAAGGCGTAGAGATCAGATTAAGAGATTTTTAAGTCGCATGTTTTAGTACTCTAGAGAAAAAAAAATAGAAAATTAATTATTTTGGAAAATAGTGCCATCGACGCGGCCATTAGGTTCAAATTCGATGTTTGACAGTTCTTCTTCTTCATCGTGTGGGTTCTAATATAAGGATAGTCATCTCCTGTCCCTTTTTAATTTTTAAAAGGTGAAAAGGACGGACGAACTAAGAGTAACAGTGAGAATTAGCCTCATTATCATAATCTGGCCTAGCTATTGTTTTAATGATTGGAATACTGCATAGACTAATCTGCAATTCAGACTAGGTTTGAGCCCCTCGGAGGGGACGTATATGTGCTGTTGGTTGGTTGATATATCATCATAAACAGTTCATATACGTCCCCACCGAGGGGCTCGAGCACATAGATGTAAATGTCTTTAGGTATTCTTATTTCTTATCTTAGTCCTTAGGAGTGAGTTGGAGAGTAGAAACGAGTAAACTCGCTTAGTAAGTATTCATCAACGAATTATCAGAAGAGTATCTACTTTTTTAAACTTGACCCCAACACATAAATACCAAAGAAGCAAAACTATACCATACGACATTCGAATACGCGGTACAATAATGTTTTATATGACTCGGTTTGTAAGAACGTCGAAAGTAAGCTATGTACAGCAGCGACATCATCTGCCTGTCTGTCGTCGTCGTCTGTCAAAATTAATTAGGTGCCATGTTTTAGCGAGCTTTGTTATTAAATCACTATCCTATAAAATTACTAAGAGAAAGTAAATCGAACTTTAAATACACCATTATATTTAGATTTCCCAAATGTTCAACCTTCAACTGAATGAACTTGCAAAAGTCGAATGGCAAATTGGTCCATTGCCAACTGTCTTTTAACATTTTACAAAGAAACCTGTTTTTTGGCTTGACTGCCTGTCAACGACTAAATATTCAAGGGCCAACCATAACCTAGAATAACAGCTACTCTATTTAAGACATATTTATTAGAGTTATTAGCCCATTCATAATCTTATATTTACTCAGCAAAATAAGCATTGCCTGTTGTGTCGTCTTTCAATAAGTATTGTGATTTTGTCATTTTCTTGTGTGTAATTAATGGTAAATAAATACTTTGGCCCTGTGGCGCTAATCGTGAAGTCGTAATCTTAACATCAGCTGCAGTAGCGCCACCAATTGAAATAAATCATTCACTTATTGTCAGTGACTTCGCTCGAAATTATCGGAAACTATAAGAACTATACTGTTGAAACTTGGCAAGTAGATGTATTCTGTGAACCGCATTAAGATTTTCATACAAAAATAGAAAAAAAAAACAATAAATTTTGGGGGTTCCCCATACATAGAACTGAAACTCAAATTTTTTTTTTCATCAAACCCATACTTGTGGGTTGTGGGGTGTCTATGGATAGGTCTTCAAAAATGATATTGAGGTTTCTAATACCATTTTTTTCTAAACTGAATAGTTTGCGCGAGAGACACTTCCAAAATGGTAAAATGTGTGTCCCCCCCCTGTAACTTCTAAAATAAGAGAATGATAAAATTAAAAAAAATTATGATGTACATTACCATGGAAACTCCCAACGAAAATTGGTTTGAACGAGATCCAGTAAGTAGTTTTTTTTTAATACGTCATAAATCGTAATTCGTAAACCGCGGCTACTATCTAGTCGTTACACGAGCCAAGTCAGTGGCCTTTGGCGGTTCTATAACACTGACACTAGGGTTTGTAGTTACAACGAACTACAAGAACTTTTATGTTACTTGCTGCTACGGAACCCTTCATGGGCGAGTCCGACTCGCACTTGGCCGCTTTTTTTTTTAGATATGACTGCCAAGCCGTATTTTTTTATTTTTAGATGATATTTAAATTTTACAGCGCAACAAGCGTTTTGATTTTTTATACAAGTCTAACTTAGCTCTAGATCTTAAACAGACAGAATTCATGGTTACTAACTTTTCTTCAAATATTTTGAAGTCGCCAAGTAGATCACCGATCCTCAGACCATTTCTCGTGGCCTTTGAAGAGTACGTCGGACCGATGCCCTTCTTTGTTGTGCCCAGGGAGTTCTTGCCTTTCTCTGCTTCTTGAAGACCGTCCACCTGAAAAGACAAGTCCGCATTTATATTGATATACTGGGCAAAAGTAATGACCCTATTTGGTTCAGCTACAACATCTATTCTAAATTAGAAAACTAGAAATAGTTTTTCATATATGTCTATTTAGGCCATGAAATTTCATCGCATTACGATTTGAAGACGATGTCTCTTAAATGGTATTCGAACTCGCAACCCAGTGCGTCGGAGGCAGATACACTACCACCTGGGCTACGGAGCCTTACTATAAAAGTTTTGTGCGCGATTGTACATGCGCCATCTTGGGTCAAGTTAAATCGCGGCAACTGCAGTAGCCAAACACCCTTCCGCTTGGAGATGAGGTCAAACAAAAATTTATGAAACTGTCTCCAGTTTGGTAAGAACATTGCAGACTGAATCACCTGGGCCCCGTTTCACGAAGCTACAAGTTACAATTCTTGTAGAAATAAATGGCAACATTGACCTTAAGTGGCAACATTATTCGCCACAAGCGTTTCACAAAGTTTATTTTTTATTACAATTGTTACTTTATAAGAAGTACAAAATTTACAAGTCAAAGACATTTTTTTTTTATTGTTCAAAATACGTTAAATCGAACAAGTGTTTCACGAATAAAGTTGTAAAGTTTTTATTTGTAACTGTCAATTTTGCTACAAGTCTACCTAGCTTTTTAGTTAGGTAGAATTGTAACAATAATAAGTGATAAAAACATTCGAATTTCATCCGATTTTTTAAATAAAGAATAAAGTAAGGTAAAACAAACAAACAACAAATTGTACAATAGCTTAATTAAATACAATAATATGGCTACAATAATTTATTTGTTCAACGAAAGATTTCGGATGAAACCTGAGAAGATGGGGGAATTGATCAGAATGCTGGAGCCATGTTACATCCAATCCAACAGATAGAGGTTTCAAGGACTAGATGTCAAAATGCAGTTGTGCGTAGCTCTGAACAAACTGGCTTGGGCAAAGAGTATAGTAAGTCCAGAGCACAATATCACACTGTATCCGACATACATGCATGGTGAAAAGTACCCAAAAAGGACACCTTTCCTTTTGAGAATATCTCTCAAAATTATCATTTTGAGCTCTTTCTGATCCATAAGAAATAAACAAACACCAAACTTAGTTTTCATTTATTTAATAAAAGGGGTGAATGATTGAAGGCGCATTCCGAATCTGACTTTCAGCGCTGTCAGGGATCAGAAAAACAAAAAAATGTATGGCTGACAGTGATTCGGAACGCGATTACGGGCACTTTAATCGATCTCAGCGCATCTCGGAACGCAGCCTGAGTGAATGAATTAAGGATGTGGGCCACACTTGTTCAATCTATATAATTTTCCTTGTAAGATGCATTCATAGACAATTTACTATTGTGATGATTTTTCTACAGGTTTGTGAAACACTAATAATTGTAAATTGTGAGATTTCTCAGCTTGTAATTATTAAATTGTAACTTGTTACTTGTAGCTTCGTGAAACGGGGCACTGATTGTCCGAAATGTAAGACTTTCCGTGCTTCGGAAGTAAAGCCGTTAGCCACAACTATTATCTATAGAAAAAATAAATAGTCTTATATGAGCCTTTTTAGAGATTTAGGGGGTCATAACTCTGACACCAGGGTTGGTTGGGTCGTTCGTCTGCCTTACACGTTGTAACTTATGGGTTGTACAGACAAACCATACGATAAAGTTTTTTTTCCCGCCATTCCTTACAAGCGGTATCAAGTATTCGTAGAATATCAGCCGATATCAGGAGGTAGCAATCTATATGACAAAATAATTGGTAAATCAATACTTATTTGGGTACAGGCAGTCGTAACGTGACTAAAGGTCGTGACTTTTCATAAAACTTGTATTTGCTTCAGAATTTATTACAAGGGTCAATATGATGATGATCTATCCGACCGATTTCGGCCATGGCGACCACTTCTACTCCTAGTCAGTCGGGCGCTGGTGCACCCGAAGATGGCTTATGTAGCCGATCTTCGCAGCAAACTCCCGTGCACAGTGAGGGCACGTGAGCACGCCCATTACATAATTATAGTCGATGGCGGCGGGTGGACGGGCCTTCAGCTCGTCACGCTTATCGTCGAGGTCAGCTTTACGCTGCTCCTCGAACTCGCGTACTCGCCTCTTCACAATCCCGCGCCATTTCGGTCGCTGCGCTGCCAAACCTTCCCATTCAGAGGGCTCTATGTTGCATCTTTTCATATGCCGCTTCTGAATATCTTTGTAACGGAGGAGAGCCTGACTTAACTTAACTTTTTATATTTTTATTTTTATATTTATATTATTTTGTTAGCTGACTTGAGTTCAGTATATTTATGTATTATATAATAAGTATTATTAGTTGTGTATATGGGTGTCTTTGCCTGAAATAAAAAAATATTATTATTATTAACAGAAATATTTGTTTAATCGGAGAACTGCTGATAAAATTCAAAAATAATTTCTGACTTACCCTGACACAAATGATAAAGCACCTTTTTTTAAAAAAATATCAATAACTTCATAAACTTCATACTTATTGTTTTTATATATTTTTTAATTTTGTGTACTTTATACTCGTAGGTCAAAGTGTAAGGAGCAAAGAGTGTAAAACAATTTTCCTGACTTTTCAGGTTACCCACAGGATTTCACCGACTCTCACCCCTGTAGTGTAGTATGTAGTATAGTAATGTAGTAGAGATAGGTTAGTCAGTAATAAACGTACTGTCGTAGAAGCGACACGTCTTTTTATCATCTCCAACCACGCACCCGCCACACCCCCTGTATAGTTTATAAATAAGTAGATTTACGTTTCACTTGTAGAAAGTGACAGTTAGCATTTATTGTAATTTTAACTTATTACTTTCTATTGTATTACTTTCTTTTTACTCTCCTGTTTTTTTGCCTTCTTTCTAGTGTTATCTTCCCAAGTTGTCTGGAAGAGATCGCTACAAGCGATAAGGCCGCCTTTGCGCACTCAATCTATACGTTAGTTATCTATTGTTTTTATGTTATGCAATAAAGTGTTTCTGCTTTTACTTACTCGTACTATTCGCTTCCGTCTTGAGGATACTAAAGGTTTTACCTACGTAAAACTACAACTGACGATGTATCTAACATACTTTAATTCAAATTCAAATATGTTTATTGCATGACACAGACAAACATTATACAATTTTGACTTAAAATTAATACAATGCCGTCATATGACGCTCCGGAGGAGCATGGCAACTAAAATTAACTTATATCTAAGTACTAGGTCTAAAAGTAAGTATTTATTTTTATCTTTATCATTAAAGAATTCACTAACAGTATAATATGTTTTGTTTATTAGAAACTTTTTTAATTCTTTATTAAATTGTTTTGAGTTTGTTATGTTTTTTAGGCTATTGGGTATACTATTGTATATTTTAATTACCATGGAATGGGGACCTGTAGTAAATAATGTTAATTTGGAAAATTGAGTTTTTAATTGATTCTGTGTGCGATTGTTTCGTTTAGTGGTATTTATAGGTGAGTAAGATGATGGATGTTTTCTTATAAATTTACAGGTTTCCAGGATATAAATAGAAGTTAGGGTGAGAATGCCAAGACTTTTAAAATGGGGCCTACAGTGGGCCTTCATGATTCCATACTGTCAATATTTGATAAAATTCTTATGCATTTTTTCTGTAACGTGAAATTTTTTCTTATTTCCGTGCAATTTCCCCAGAGAATTATTCCGTAATTAAGTCTAGAGTGTGCGTAAGCATAATATGATTCTAAACTGCGTGCGTTGTGTATCCAAGTTTTGCCTATGTCATCTAACGAGCTATATCTATAGTAATCGCATCGTAAGAATGCCGCCCTGACAGCAGGCAGGAAATATGAAAACCAATGGGTGCAAAAGAGACAGAAGAAAAATTGTACGTGTATGACAGGTGTCAGGACGGCATTCTTACGATGCGATAGGTATAATACAGCTCCATTCAAAACTAATGTCCATTTACAACAATAATTTATAAATACGCAGACAGAACACACATAGCGACCTTTATGAATGTCGTGTTATAAATTACGTAAAGTCAAACAATAGTGTGCGCGTTTTCACTAGCGAGAAACTGAACGAGGCTATTAAAATATACAATGAAGCGTCTGATCGTTGTGATAATAACCATTACCTGGGCCCCGTTCCACGAAGCAACAAATTACTAGTAACAAGTTACAATTTGATATACATTGCGTAGCCCATTCGAATAAACTGTAAGCCGTTATCGTTTTATCTAATTGTCTACGCAGTGTACGTCGAATTGTACTTGTAATTTGTAACTTGTAGCTTCTAGAAACGGCCCCCTGGGCCCCGTTCCACGAAGCAACAAATTACTAGTAACAAATTACAATTTGATATACATTTGCCTCTTAGATTCGGAAAGTCATCTTCTAATTCTAATTTTAAAATCCAGCTATCCTTTTCGTTTTTATGACCAATGAAAGAGAGGTGATGAATTCAGACGAACGAATGATATTATTTTGAATTAATGATAACCTAAAATAAGGGCATAGCTGTCAGATTAAGAGATTTTTAAGTCGGTTGTTTTATGTGCTCTCTAAAACTGTACAATCAACGCGTCTATAAGGTTCAAATTCGATATTTGACAGCTCTAATATTAGGATGGCCATCTCCTGTCTCTTTTTAATCTTTAAAAGATGAAAAGGACTGACGAACTTAAATTAAGGATTAGAACGTGACTGTGTGAATCGTGACCTGACCATTGCGTAGCCAATTCGCCTAAACTTTAAGCCCTTATCGTTTAATTCTACGCAATGTACGTCGAATTGTAAGTACTTGTAATTTGTAACTTGTAGTTTCGTGAAATGGCCCCCTGGTATTTATATTCAAGGTTATGCTAAAAGAAAGATACACGTACTGGCGTGAATACAACTGAGTACATAGAATAGGAAATATGCTCAATTTTTTTTTTATTAATTAATCGATGTATTTCAAGTTTAACACATATAAAATATTTTTTCAAATATCTTGCAAAACAAAGTTATAAGGCTTCAAAGTTGATGGTTAGACAGAGAGGTCGGACGTGACCTGTGACGTCATTGGTCACGCAGGCCATACATCCGCCATAGAAAATTTTAAAAGGGCGACCGATATATTAATTGTTTAATAATGTTCTATCTAGTTTGTTTTTCGATCTATTTGGATTCTGTTTCGACTGTCAGTATTCTATTTATGTATACTTTCAGATGAATTATGAAAAAAAAACTAATATTTTTTTATGCATATTCCATATTTACAGCATTTATGTAGGTATAATGGTTAGAATGTTTTAATGTTTTCGAACGAACTTATATATTAAGTTGCAAAAGTCTCCTATTTAGTCTTCTAGAATAATTTTTCTAAAACGTTTACGTAAAATGTAAGTATTTGCATAATTATAACTAAATAAATAATAAATAAATAAAGAACTCCGGTGGAAAATTTCATATGTTTCTAGCTAGACTCACCGGTTTAGTCTGTGCGTTGTATGTTAGTCAGTTTTAGAGAAGATATTAGAGAAAATAAATATGTACATATAAACGAAGTATTACTTAGTTTTCTTATCAAGATTTTATTCTAAATTTAAAAGTGTCTGAACCTCAAGAGGGAAGGAATAATGCTACACCTTTTTCTTAGCATGTAAAATTAAAAGGTATGGAAATAAAACAGTGTTTATAATTATCGGTCTCCGCAAGTATCCCAAAGGCTTAGTGTCGAAATGCGCCTCTTGATTCAAGGTGACCGACGAATATGTACGACACTTCAGACAACACTTCAGACATTAAGTTTTGATAAACAAGAGAACGACGAAAGTAGAAATACGATAGCAGGACAAATAAATACTTCCTATTCATGCAGATGAGTAACTTCAAAATTGTGATGTTATTCTATAGTTAAGTTAATTACCACATCGTTGTGTGGGTTATATTATAAGGACACCACAAACCACAACCCGTCAATCCCTGCGTTCCGAGAAGCGATGAAATCGATTAAGGTACCCGTAATCGCGTACCGAATTACTGTCAGCAGGCAAAACTTATACGTTTTCTTGCTTTTCTGATCGCTGACAGCGCTGAAAGTCTGATTCGGAGTGCTCCCAATGGCTTCTGACTTCTATATCTATGGCATAGATAAATAGCAGAGACTAACGGCTTTACGTGCCTTCTGAAGCACGGAATCATCTTACTTATCGGTAAATCAGGTTGATTCAGCCTGCAATGTCCTAACCAGAATCTCACACAGTGATTCCCCACCGGGATCCGAACCCAGACTTGTCTATAAAGTGAAAATCACGCGATACTTTACATCAATACTGAAACTCCTCGGTTTGAGTCAAAGATCACTCAATAGCGATATACGAGTGCTGCGTCGTGAGTCGTGAGTCACAATCACGTGCAGACATAAACGTGTGAAGTAGGTAGGTATACTAATCGTTTCTCAAGTGCATATAAGCGAAAATTAAGCGCTTGTTAACAGATAATCTAAATCATTGCAAACAGTGATAGTAAGTAGTAAAATAAAAACGTCGACACGTGTTTATTGCAGAATACAACTCTAAAGGCGTATTTCGCTACCTTTAAAGATTTAAATTTTTTGTGTCTCGGTGGCTTTGCGATCCTGTGCTTTGTAGGAAGGCATACTACCTACCAACTAGGCTTCGGGACTGACATTATTTTTTATAAAAAAAATAACATTTATTTTCTCAAGTCGCTCAGTAATTATTTTCTAGATACAGTAAAAAAAAGTTCCATAAAATAATGACAGGTGGGGTTGGAGAGTTTTTAAAACTAGGTAACGATGTGTCTCCGCTAAAACATAAATACTCGAGATCTCTCTCTAAACTTAGGAGCGGTCGTTGTGGAGATCTTTTAATAATTTTTATATTAACCACTAATTGGCTACAAATAGGTGGTTATCTTTGACCTTATCGGAACCGGAAGACGCAGAGTGAGCCGGCCCAATAAGATGGACCAACGATTTAGAAAGTAAATGCGGGCAGCCCAGGACCATTGTAGAGTTCGTAAAGGCCTTTGGCTAGCTGTGGACATCATGCATGCAGGCTTGTGGCATGTGGACGTCTCGGGAAACGTAGTGTGGGACGCCCCCCTGCCAGGTGGACTGATGACCTGAGGAAGGTCGCTGGTGGTGGCTGGATGAGGAAAGCGGGTGATCGTGCGCTTTGCCGTGCCCTTGGGGGGGCCTACGTCCAGCAGTGGACTGCAATAGGCTGATTGATTGATTGGACATCTTCAGCTAAAATTATGAAACTGAAAACCAGCTTGATAATAGATTGGTGGCAGTAGATAAAATAGATACCTGTTGATGAAGGTCGAAGACAAGGTGTGCTCGATCGGAGATGATGAGTCGGTTGTGCCAGTCTGACATGCCTTTCATCTCGTTCTTCTTCAACTCCTCGAATAGACCAGGTAGGTGGATGACCACGCCGTTGCCTGCAATGGCATACAACTTCATTTATAATCTGTCAACCTCGGATTTTCATATGCCTATAGGAATTGTAATGGAAGTAAGTATCCTACTCATAGTACTCTGTGCTCATACTATTAGGAGCGTCGTCGGTGGTGTAATGGCTAGGGCCGCTACCTCCCGTCCGGGAGACGCGGGTTCGATCCCCACCACGTACCAATTTGTGTGTTTTCGAATTCATATGTACGTTTATTCGACGCTCTTACGGTGAAAGAAACATCGTGATGAAACCTGCACTCTCCTTCGAAGAAATTCAAAGGTTGTGTGTGAAGTCAACCAATCCGCACTGGGCCAGCGTGCTTGGCTAAGGCCTAATCGCCCTAGTTCAGGGTAGACTCGAGCCTCTCGGTGGGGACGTATATGAGCTGTTGATGATGATGATGATCCAACTCATCTGGGCAATAATAGATCCTTACTTTATTTATTTATTTAAACTTGAACAGTTACAATTATAACATAAAATTATGCGCCAAACTGTAAAAACAGTTTGTTGGCGCTTTGCGCTCTTACACTTAACTGTTACAATGTTTAAGATTGCATGCATTACACTAAAATTACAAGTATAATTATATTAAGTTAGGTATTTTTGTAGTTAAACATAATATATTTGTGTTTTAGCAGGTATACAAATCTAGCTAGACATGCTTATATAAGTTTGCGCCCGCTATATTACCACTTTGGTAGAAATAGCGATCGGGCCCGTTAAAAAAAAGTGTATACTTTATGGTACTACACTACGGATAAAAAAATGAAGGTACTTAACAAATAATGTATTACAAATGATTCTATACAGAACATCAAAAAGCAACAATATGTTCGTAGTTGTCAAGGACAAACTCGACGACTCTTATTATTCTCTGCCAATAAAAACCATTGTAGTTATAATGGTTCGTACCACTACTATAGTTGGGTTATTATAGGATGGGTTCCGACAGCTTCAAATTTTTTCATACGACGTTAACAACTTTTTATAATAATATTCAGTTTAAAAACGATAATAGCTAAAATATTTAAAAAAAAGTAACTTCACCTCTTATTTCATCATTAAACAGTATGTAATTTTACTTAATAAATAAATAAATAAACGAATTAATATTAAAAAGTTTTTAAAATTTTAATCTGTCAGAGCTCATCCAATAGTAACCCAAGTATATTATACATCAAATTGCACAGGATTTAACGTCGGTACAACATAAACCAATCAATCGTGTTCAGCAAATTGCCGTGACCTTGGAATGAATTACTCATTTCCAAGGCAAATATTAAGTTTACAGAATTCAGTGTTGGGACAGGTCAAATAGTTAGATACTTGTTTGGAAATTATGTAATAACAATTTATCTATGCACCACAGAAACGTTCGTTCCACTATAAGTTCTACTGAAGTAGTAGACGGCTCCGTAGCCTAACTTCGAAGCACAGGGTCACGGGTTCGAATCCCGCCCAAGGCAAACATTCGTGTGATGAGCACTCGTGTTTGCCTTGTGTCTGGATGTTGTTTATCTATTTATATATGTATTTATCTATTTAAGTAATGTATATCAGCTGTCTGATAATCATAGTACAAGCTTTGCTTAGTTTGGGATCAGATGGCCGTGTGTGAGATGTCTCCCCAGATATTTAGTATAGGTTTTTTACAATTATCAAGGGCTCGAAACATCCTCGAGATCTTTCCTTTGGAAACCCATATAAATATTAATTTCAATATTCAATTAATTAATTATAGTCAATTCATTACTCAGTTAATTATATTCCTTTAGAATTACACTTTGAAGCTTTGAATGTCATAATTTGCATACAAATGGCAGGCCAAATACGCAATTACAATTATATCAAAAGAAAAAAGTTAAAAAAAAAGTAAAATGAACTTATATGATGATGACACGTAAACAAATTACACGTTTGGTATACCTACAATATTTTATATGGCTCAATGTTTTTAGTAACCTAAGATTTAATGCTGAATAAATTATCTTATCCTATTTACCATAATGCATTGTGAACTAAGAAGTACCTATGTATGGATCTGAACTATGTTTGGATCGTGTTGTTAAAAAAACATAACAGCTCCAAAAAATACCAGCAGCCTCAACACTACTGTTCAAATGATATCGTACCTGGTATACGGAGGTACAGATTTGCGATTTATATTAATTTTTTTCGCAAATTTCTTATACGTTTGTTTGCATATTGAGAAGATTTACATTAGTTGATATATAAGAGCCATTTAACAAACATGCTGTTCTTTATTGTACCATACGGCCGTTAATTATTAGACTGAAAAAAAAAGTAAGTATGAACCAGATAAAACGAGATGAAATTAATAACTCTTGAATAAGAGTTAACAAGTCGTTGGCTCACTATTACAAATTTCTATGTTATAATTTTAGTACTCATTTAGTTAAGAATACTACAAGGTTCTATGTATCATTAGCTACATTTTTTCACATATAATAGAATGTTACCAAGTTATAGGACTAGTATACATTTTACCAAAGTAAAAAAATTACAAGTCTTATTAGACCTCATTCGCGTCGCTTTTATCATGATTTGAGCTCCTGACTGATTTCGGTCACGGCGACTGCTTCAGCTTCGATTTGAGAGTATGATCCTATACTACTAACCACAGAACATTTATATACTATGTGCTACTTGCTACTATTATTTCTTCTGCGGTGCTACTGGCCCCGATTCCCACTGTCACGCTCTAATCCGTAATTTAAGTTAGTCTGTCCTTTTTACCTTTTAAAGATTGAAAAGGGACAGGAGATGGCCATTCTAATATTAGAGCTACCAAACATCGAATTTGAACCTTATGGCCGTCTCGATTGCACAATTTTAGAGAGCACTTAAAACATGCGACTTAAAATCTCTTAAACTGACAGCTATGCCCTTATTTTAGGTTATCATTCGTTCAAGTTAATATCATTCGTTCATCACCTCTCCTTTAATTGGTCATAAAAACGAAAAGGATAGATGGATTTTAAAATTTAGAGCATGACATCCCGAATCGAGGCCACTAACAGACCTTAATCTGGTTTTTGTTAAGATTCAATATCTTATAGTCCAATACACATATTCGTAAAGTATAACAGTACGAATACCAATCCGAATACGTGAGGGTAAATAGCTTCCTGGTTTTTACAACCTGACAAATTTTAACAACATCAACAACAACATCAACGGCCCGTTACAGTCCACTGCTGGACTATGAGCCTCCTCCACTCAAGTGGAGGGTTTTGCCATAATCTCCACGTTTGGCAGGCGGGTTGGAGATCGCCGATTAAAATGTTACTGTACCAGAGAGCGCTGCTGCCCGTTCCCTGTTCAATGTGTAGTCCCTAAGTCGCCTCTTACGACACACACGGGAAGAGTAGGGGTTGGCGACAAATGTATTCTACTCTGCTGTCACCACACGGCAAATTTTAACAAGTATAGGGTATACTATATGCTCCATTACCTACTTTACAGCAATTTTAGACAATCTGACGCAATCTGATAGATAATAAGGGGATAGGCAATAATAAAATAACAATCAAAATATAACAAAAACGCAAGTGTATTCCACAAATAATTCTGTGACGAAAAAAACCAGACAATTGGCAACGTTTCAATTTTTATATTGTTATCGGTCAAATAACCACCATACTAAATATAGGAATTACACGACCCTTGACTTTCAGTTTTATCAGGAACTGTAAATCCAGATATAATTTTATCATCAGTCAATCAGTACGCTGAATTGGAGCAGCAGTATAAATTCGTACCATTTGCGGTGGAGACGGGGGGCCATGGTGTGTCGAAGCTAAGGGTTTTGTTCGGGATCTTGGACAGCGCCTACGGGATCGCGGTAACGACCCTCGCTCAGGAGTGTACTTGGTGCAGCACATTTCGCTGGCTATCCAACGCGGCAACGCAGCCAGCGACAGCGTGATGGGGACTTTTGAGCTGGGTACGCTTCGGGGCGGGTTATTTGACTAGCTTGACGCTTAGTTAACCCTTGTTAGTTACGCCTTGTGATTTATTTGTTTATTTAAAAGAATTATAATATTATAATTTTGTTGATTTTGTGTATATTGTATTGATTTGAAATAAATGATTTTTCAATTTTATCATTCATTTAATAACATTCTTGTACAACTTTTTGGATGACGCGACCCTTTCGCAGCATAGTACCAGATACGCACTTGGCCAATAAACGCATTTGTACCTAGTACTCGGATATGGGACGAGGTGCGGACGGGATCAGTCGCGAATGAGGCAATTGGTGAATGAGATAACCTGCTACTAATTCTGAGGTACCAGTGATTTCATAATTTCTTAGCGGGTACAAGATGTATGAACTGACAACGACATTCAAATATTCTCGCGATGTTTTTCTTAAAAGATCGAATCTACACCGAAGTAAAGAGATAAATTAATATTTGCAATTGATGAAACCACATAGCTCAATGAATTAGGCTAGTCATATCCGCCGTGAAACCAGTGGTCACCGGGGTAGACAGAACTTAAATTAGTAACTCGAATCGCTATTAATATTATACACGCAGGTTAGCAGACTACAACTGGTACATACTCGTATAAATATTTTAGATTAATAGAAAACAACCAAAAACGTAAATCTTCCGGCGAGACTTGAACCCACGACCTTCGGCCTATACGCAGCCAACGTGCTTACCAACTACACCACGGAGGGCTGTAGTTGGTAAGCACGAGGGCTTCTATAATAATAATAAATTTATTCAGTACAGGTAAAAAACATTACATCGTTCATAATAGTTAATACAAATTGTACAATGATCTGACATAAAATTATGACGTCACCGTAATAGGCAACCACTTGTACTATAACGCATTCGAGCTCAGTAGCGAGTGAAGGTTATTGTTTTTGAATCTGTATGATACATACCGATAGCTATAGAAGGTGTTTTAAAATTTATATTTTGTTGAGAGGCCAATATCCCTGGGAAAAGCAATACCACTAGTTCTTTAATAATGTTTTTATTGATTAATAAAATATCGATCTTTAGATACCTAACTTACACTTTATCTATTGGAAAATAAACACAGAAAACCACTCAAAGTGCTTTTTTTACGCAGCTATTTACCTCGTTGAGTAGTTTTTATCATCAATCATCATATTATCTCATATTGATGATCTCATTTTGAATTGAAATGACGAAATCAAACAACGATTGGAGGTACTTCAATTATAAGTGATGATATACCAGAACCAGGTTCATCTAGTTTACAATCCGTACTAAATATACCTATGTAAAAACCAACTACAAATGAGTTTAGAAAATACTAAGCTGAATTTGAAATTACGAGTAATTTAAAATATTGACACACAAAGACGGTCATGTTCTAATTTTTACCTTACAGTCAGTATTATGTTAAAACTTCGCTAAAAGTTCAATGTTTATCAAACTAAGATAGTTTTGTTGCTATTCGCTATTTGTCCAATATAGTAAATCTGTCCACAATAAACGATATGGCCAGGTCACTGGTTGACCGATAACAGCAATGAACTTGTCTTCCGCGTTGGACGCACGTTAAGCTGTCTCGGCTATTATCATAGATCTATCTACTACTATAAAACGCCTACTGAATATAGGGCCGCAAAATAATAATAGTACTCAGGTATGACTTGACTGATCGCTGATGGTGGCTGGATGAGGAAAGCGGGTGATCGTGCGCTTTGGCGTGCCCTTGGGGAGGCCTACGTCCAGCAGTGGACTGCAATAGGCTGATTGATTGATGGCTTGATTGAATGTAATAACGATTCTTAACGTTGTGAAAACTATAGCTGTGCGCGTGCGTACATACACTTTTAGCAATGTTTAAAAGAACTACCTTCAAGTACAATCAATTCTTAGACAGACAGTTCTGCAAAAGAAAAGCTGTGGTGTATATTTTCTCCAGTTGTGAAACTTAGTTGCGATCGCGTCCGGAGGTGTTGTAGAATATAAAGCTTGTATTAAACCAGCAATAATAAAAACCTTGAAATTGTAGCTGTCGAAAAGGACTTACCAATGACGGATGTGCATTTTCGGTTGATGATCCCACTGGGCAGCAAATGGAAGTCGAATTCTTTCCCATCTACCACCACGGTATGCCCAGCGTTATTTCCACCCTGTAAGCAAAAAGTAAAAGTAAAGTAAGTAAAATATTTATTTTGAATAGAATATACTACTTATATTTATTTATATTTTCTTCTACATCGTGTGGGTTGTAAAATCGACAATCGACCTCACAAACCCTGGTGTCAGTGTTATAGAGCCGCCACAGGCCGCTGAATGGCTCGTATTGACTATATCCACTATATATATCTACCTATATAGGTCCTTGCCCGTCTGAGGGCGCCCCCAGGTACGTTGTCATAAATTTCTAAGGAGTACTCCCCCGCAAGTCCGCGTAATATATTACCACTCTGGTAGAAATAGCGATTAGTCCGTCAAAAAAAAAACAAAATCAAAAATATTTTATTCGAAATAAGATTTTTACAAATCATTTTTCGACGTCAAAGCTATCATGGATGGCACGTTCACTACCAGTGTACGCCCTCTGTGGAGAAGAACGGCCAGAAGAAACTCCAAAGGAATCGTATCTGTTGTACTTTTCTTTTAAATATATAAAGAATCATACATAAATCATAAGTATGTATACCTGGGCTGATTGATAACTGGCCGAAACGACGAACTTAAAAAAATGATACGCAAAAAAAAAAAAAATTATATTTTGGCATCTTTTTGAAAATAGAACGCCAAATTTGAATTTAATCGAACTGGTGGAATTTGTTTGATAGGACGTAGAACTTTCTCTGTCGTAAATTTTCTTAACAATGGAAAGAAACGAAATTCGTGCGGTGATAAAGTTTTACGTTTTAAAACAGAAAACAGCAATCCAGATTAAAACCAAGCTAGACAGTGTTTTAGGTAATTCTGCTCCTGCATTGAGTACAATTCACACCTGGGTAACTGATTTTAAACGTGGAAGACAGAGCTGCGAAGACGCCCACAGGTCTGGCCGTCCAAATGAAGTCACGAATCCGGACATGATCAAAAAAATTCACAAAATTGTATTGAATGATCGGCGCTTGAAGTTGCGAGAGATAGCAAAGATGGTGAGCATTTCATCTGAACGCGTTTTTAATATTTTGCACCAACATTTGGGAATGAAAAAGCTTTGCACGCGATGGGTGCCGCGTTTGCTCACTGTTGACCAAAAGCAACGTCGAGTGGACGATTCATCGGAGTGTTTGGCGCTGTTTAACCGAGATCCTAACGAGTTTTCGCGGCGTTATGTCACAGTCGATGAAACCTGGATACATCATTATACTCCCGAGACAAAAGAACAATCTAAGCAGTGGGCTGAGAGCGGAAGACCTGCGCCGAAGAAAGCAAAAACGGTTTTGTCGGCCGGCAAAGTGATGGCGACTGTTTTTTGGGATGCTCGAGGGATTATTTTAGTGGATTATCTGCAAAAAGGAAAAACAATAAATGGAGAGTACTACGCAAGCTTGCTGCAAAAATTAAGTGAAGAAATCCAGAAAAAACGACCACATTTGGCCAAGAAAAAAGTTTTGTTCCACCATGACAACGCACCTGCACACACGTCAATGGTTGCAGTCGCCAAACTCCATGAATTGCGGTTCGAATTGCTACCGCATCCACCCTATTCCCCGGATCTGGCCCCGTGTGACTTCCACTTATTCCCAAACCTGAAGAAATGGTTAGGTGGGCAGAGATTTTCATCAAATGAAGAAGTCATTGTTGCCGTGGACGAGTATTTTGAGGGGTTGGAGAAAACATTTTATCAAACTGGTGTAACGGCATTGGAGAAGCGCTGGACTAAATGCATCGAGGTAGAAGGAAACTACGTTGAGAAATAAATTTATTTTAAATAGATTTTTAAAGTTTTTCTTTGTCGTTTCGGAAACTTATCAATCAGCTCTCGTACATATATATTTTTTTTTTTGTAAGACACCTACGAATTTCGATAAACTCTACTTACTTCATACGTTCAGAAGAAAGTACACGCGGCTAGACATAGTAGCATCACTCTTATACTTTAAACGAGCAAGATAAGAATAATAAGGATCTCGGAAACGTACGGCTGCAACGATATCGCAATTTAGTTTCGGGGGCAATAAATCGATCTAGCTTATAAAATAGATTTCCCCGTATTTTCAGGCTTAAAAGAATTGATACGCGATATCATTGAAATAGAAAGGTAATTTTGGCTCAGTCGGGACACCGCGAGTTTGCAGTTTGAATCTCGACAAATATATTTTTTTTATTTCTTTGTTCTTTTTTCGTTTGTTTCGTTTGTTTCTTTTTTTATATTTTTTTTTTATTCTTTCATTTAGTTATTTAAATACAAAAATGAAAGAAAATTTCTGATTTTGATAGGATTCAGAAAGGATTATTATAGGAAAATAAATTATTCCCATACCAACTAACCTACCAACTTATTAGCAGTAGTTCCAATTTTGGCCACTTCACAGATACAGTGGTAAAGGCGGCGCTAGTAGTAATATAAATTTGCATTTATTGAGGTTGAGTGGATAATTTCGATGAAATTTAGCATTATATGGGGTTTCGGGAGCGATAAATCGATCTACCTAGGTTTAATTTTTAGTAAAAATAGATTTCTCTGCATTGACAATAAATTAGGATCGGAATTTGGATAGAATTCAGAAAGGAAAATAAATTATTATTCCCATGCCTAACAGTGGTAAAGGCAGCGCTAGTAGTAATATAAAATTGAATTTGATTAAGTTGCGTGGATTAAATAACGTCTCCGTGGATAAAATTGCATTTTCCATTTCTGTGTTACATATCTGAAAAAATAACTGAAAATACTTTTAAATGCTTTTTTAGAAGAAAATTTCGTCACTATGCGAGTTGTAGTGCCATCTGTTGCAGAACTTTCGGTGTAAGAAAAACGAAGTGATTTTCTGTAAAGGTATTTTAATTGAACTAAGTAAATGAAAAAATAAGTAATAACAACGACGACGACGGTAAGTAATAAATACGACGACGGTAAAATATAAAAATTGCTCTATCTGTTGGAAAAAATTTAGACCACGAAAAAATAAGATACTAAATAAGAAATTTTTATTTCTGTCATTTTTGTATTTAAATAACTAAATGAAAGAATTAAAAAGTTAAAAACAAACAACAAAAGAAACATGTACAAAAAAATAAAAAAGTACATTAATGTGGATTCGATCGTCTGACCTTCGGATTCATTGCCTCTCGGTTCCCCAACAGAGCCACCGCGTCGTTATGGATAGCGGCGAAATTAACCTTCTCTTTTAATGATATGGCGCACGCATCTTAGGCCTGCTGGTCATAGATTCTAAGTAATCATTTATCGTATAGTAGGCCTTAGAACATGAAATATTTTTAATTCTAATTTTAAATGGATAAAACTTCGATCACGCTAGCCATGGCGGGCAAAGCGCTAGTAATGCATATGTTGAATAGAATAGTATAGAATATAATACAATAGAATAGAATAGAATGGTTCATTTGCTTCAAACATGGTATAAACAGGTCTTAAGTTCAGTCATGTTTCGCCAAGAGGGGCGGGGCATGTTGGTACTTGGATCGGTAGTAACTGTGCTTGCTAACCATGGACGAACGTATTAGCTACGTACGTAAAGTGATCTTGTGAAGTCTTTTTTACTTGTTCCTTTTATTTTGACGTTAACAAAGGCCTCCCCTAAGAATTTCCACATGACCGGTTCTGTGCAGCCTTGGATGGGGGCAGGCAGGGCGATTTTTGAGATTGTTAGAGAACTTGGGTCCACCTTGTAGATGGCCGCCCACCTACGCTGCGTTTTGCTACGTCATCGTTGCGTTTTGATAATTATAACAAATTAAACATTAAGATTATGCTTTGATGAATATATTTTGCCATTCTACATATTTTTTCTTTCATCTTTATTTTAGATTTAGACTACTTTATTTAATACAAGTTTTCTAAACAAGACAGGTAACCTAAATACTAATGTGATTACAAAATGTTCACGATAATAAACTCATAGTTATCTTGTCGCAACAATGATATTCAAACCTTGAAAGTAGGCCGCTGATTTCACCTGACTATGCTTTTTACTACAAGGCTATTAAAGTATTGCAACACATCAAATAGTTTGTACTATATTACCTATTTTCAATGTTATGTATTTTTTCAGCTGTGATCGGCAATGTTATTATAAGTACATCAACTTTCCCTTCAATAGAATCCACAATCTTGTAATAGGATTTGTTACATATTCATGATATTTCTAACTAGTGGTCCGCCCACAGCTACGCTCGCGTTGTGACTTTTTTACATATTTCCATTTCAAATGTCATCCAAATCCGTTCATTAGTTAAGGCGTGAAAGGGCGCATTCCGAATCAGACTTTCAGCGCTGCCAGCGATCAGAAAGGCAAAAAAACGTGTGAGTTTTGACAGCTGACAGTAATTCGGAACGCGATTACGGGTGCTTTAATCGAGTTCAGCGCGTCTCGGAACGCAGGGAAAGAGTAACAAACATGCATCCATCCATACATACTGTAAGAGCCTTCCGCTCCCCCAAAAGTCCGGTTACGCTTGATACGTCGATTTTGCGACACAAGCATTAGGTCCTTGTCAAAAAAACAAAAAACCATACATACAAACTTTCGCGTTTATATTCGTCGTAATATGTAATGGATAAAACTTATAGAGACATTTCCACAAATATTGCAAATCGTCTTATATTTTAATTAAAACTATGGGCTTCAAACAGTTCAGTTTAGTGTTGAAGTTATTCTAAAAATAATTGTGGGGTCATGGTAATGTCAGGATTATAGTTCAAATGTAATTGACTATTATGAAGTAAATTGTGACAAATTGGCTTGTTTACTGAATGACAGATTTTTGGAACATCTGGAAGATCTGTGGAACATGTTGCTGGTGTGTAAGTTGAAATAGTTGCACAACCTGTTATATAAGTTGAAATAGTTGCACGACACTGTTTATGTTCATCTTATAATAAATAAAATAGACAGATTTTATTGAAAAGAAGTATACCTTTTGCCTGCTTAAAAATATTTAAAAAAATATTTAAAAAAAATTGGTTTTTTTTTTACTAAAACTATCCATACTTATTAGATTAGTGTTGATGCATCATCTAGTCTAGTTAAATATCTATTTTGAACAGATATACAAACAAAACATGTGTTAATTATATAATTTACGAAATTTTGCATTAAAATAAGCAAGGAAAATGCGACTAGACAAAACAGACCATATTCATAAAGATAAATTATTATCTACAAAAGGTTTTCAAGGTGACAAAGTGCGAGGATTATTATTATTACAATTTATTAGTCAAAATAAAATGGCAAATGTGTGTCAAGCAATAATCTGCATCTTAAAACTGGTAATAATGTAAGATATTTTTCATCTAAGTTTGGAACATAATTACCTAACAATCAAGAGATTTTCTAACCAGTTATGTTCCCTCTAATTTTTCCACAATAGATTTCTTTCTTGTGGTATCCTTTACATAACAATCTTCATCAAAATCTGTTTAATGATTTAGTAAATAAAACCAGCCTACCATACAATTCACATTAAATTAGTACACATGCTTTTTTATCTGGATCATGTGAATCAGTGTACCAGTGATATCCTGCCTTGTGCCACCAACAGATTGCGCCAAACTTCTAGACTGCTCTGAACACGGCACGATTCGATTTGCTACTGCAAATATAGGTAAAAGCGAAAACGCGCAATGCGCGAAGCAACTTTAGAGCGGTCTAGAAGTTTGGCGCGATCTATACCTGATAGATTAAAATGTATAATGTTTGTTTACCTTTGTAATGATAACTATTAATTATATCAGTTTTAATCTACATGTGACATGTTTTTATACAATATCCTGTTTAAATAAGTCAGTTTAAGCTTGAATGATTATTAAAAAGAACTGCACAATGACTAATGGTAGTTACACTGAACACAAAGGTTAATAAAACATAATTTATTAACATGTAACTAATTGTAACTAGTAAAAACAAGTTTGACACAGTTTTACTTATTAAAATAATATGCATTCATATCAGATAAACAAGCTATGTCCCTAGTACATCTAAATAATGCATAAAATAAATAAATATTAAATGAAATTGATCCTGCATAACCAACCAACTTAATCAAGTTTTAAAATAACTCCCTCAGTGACAAAAATGTAGAATGAGTCACTACATTAATAGTTTTTTCACTAGCATAATTTTTCTTTATACAGAATGAACAAAAATACATTAAAGTTTAATATATTTAATACTTTATTTATAGATAAACTACTTAACTTTTTTTACTTTATTTTGTAGATAGTAAGAACATCTACAGTATTTTAATAACATCGGAATGATTGATTATGTTTTATTTCAAATACTTAGTTACTGTAATAGCTAAAGAGACAGTCGAATTAATTCTTATTCAATCACTTTCATAACATAAGCATATTATATTATATTTTTTTGTATATTTTTTTCATTATTTTATATTGCCAAAAATGTGCTATCACCATTTTGGTTCTGATAATACAGATAATACTTCAGCAGAAAATTAATTTCAATAATAAGTTCAAATCAAAGCTTTGGAATAACAATGTTTTAAAATAACAAACATCTGTATTTAGACAGAGCCCTAGATTCTTGGAAAACAAATATATGGCGTCTGTTGTTCCAATAGCTTAACCATGACAATAAAATGTCCCAGACCTTGGCAAGAGTCCACAATTAGCAAGCGGACATTCACAACATCTATTTATGTTTCTGAACGACATAATATCAACATATCATGCAAATCACATGACTGCAAAAAACTGCATCACAGTAACTGATATTGCAGTGGTGATTACCTCCAGAAAACTTTAATTATATTTAATAATAATAATTTAATATAAGTTATATTTATTTGCTCTCATAATCTTTCTTAAAAACTAAATAATACAATAATAGTGAATTCAGCACCAGAATATGAGAGCCTGGTGTCCGTACTAGGGATTACCTGTGTGATGGATCGCCATATATAACTCAGGGAACACCGAATTTACGCAACAGCGCATAGAGCATCCGCCTCTCCTTGCAAAAAAACATTGATATTGTACAATCACATGTTTTCAAACACAGTTTGGCGCCGAGCCAACTATAATAGATTTTGACACGAATGCGTGACACTCGATATTTACGTGAGAAATTATATTAAAATTTACGTTCAGCAGAAAAAACATTACCTACATACTAAATCTGTATAGCCTGGTCTGTCGTTCTCTTTATAACCTCAAACCATTGATTAGAATATGTAAATATCGAAACGGAACTGTTAGGTTAAGCTTGTGAGGGCACCAGTATACAGATAATAGGTAATTTCATACAAAAACTACGGGAAATAATATAGAAAAATAAAATGTCCAACCTGACAACGGGCCACGATGTCCGAGTTGACAGCGAGCAAATCCACGAGCTTGCCTTTTCCCTCGTCTCCCCATTGAGCACCCAAAACAACCGTCACTTTGTTATTATCCATTTTAAACTTTTTACACGGACAACCCGGGCAGTTCGATTTGACCTCGCCGTTTAACTCAGGCTCGGTTTGCTTCGAATTTGGAGCCGAAGCCATTATTTATTGCAAACTTACTAAGATACGAAAAAGGAAAGGGCGAGACATGCGCGCGCACGGACAGTCCGCTACCAAAAAGCTTTTTCGCGTACCATATCTAAGAATGAAAACTCCCCAAGGGTTCACTTCACTCAACAAAAAATATCCCACCCACTTTTTTTGGTGTGGTGTCCGTCATCGAAAAAAATAATAGCTGGAAAAATAAAAACGTATCTTTTGTGAAATGAAAGGTGGTGCTACTGGTAATACAAAATTGATTTCAACCAATTACACCAGTTCTGAAAGTGCACATTTCCATACTAATCGCCATTTATACGAATGTATCTGTGAAATGGTCAAAATTAGAACTAATAAACACATAAACAGTCACACGCAAATTAGGCGCATCAGACGTCGGCTTGCGGAAACCAGTCCGCTATACCATACCACCATACACATAAACAGTTTGGCAAAAAAGAGTTTGGAATTAATGAGGGCGCTTTTATCGCACTTGTGGCCACCTCGTAGTCAAATAGGAAAGGGAAAAATATTTAATTTATAAAATATTGTAAAATCAACGAATAACAATCAACATGGCATACAAATGGGATAATAAAAAGAAACCCAGCATGAATGCCAGCAAACTAAATATTGAGTTCCAGCTGTCACCGCACCAAACTCTTTTTTGCCAAGCTATACGGCGATTAGTATAAAAAAGAAACAACTTTCAGAAGTATCGTGATTGGATGAAATATAATTTGTACTACTACTAGCGCCGCTTTGCATTTTACTGATAAGTAATTGGTAGGTCTGTAATTTCAATTTTTGCCTTTTCTCAGACGCTTTGGTAGGTCTGTAATGAATTGATTGATATCATTGATACCAGAACATGATATACTATCTAACATGATTAGTGTGGAATTTATTTATTTTTTATTTTGCCGGTCTATTAGTATTTTGTTTTCATAAGGCAAATCCTAGTCATTCTCTGGATAATACATTATCAAAATTACACTATAATAAAAAATAACAAGACTGAACTATATTATCTCATAATAAAAAAACTTTAATTTTGGTTCCTATTCTTGACTCTATCACAGCAAATCAGTCACATACAAGAGGCTCCCTCTTACTTGATCTATATTCGACACTTCGCTGATTTCCTTACTTACAGGGTAAATTAATAAAGTGGTCACATTCATCTCGAAAACCAACATTCGGATACACAAAACACATACTAGAACAACATGATTTTTAAACGAAACTGTCTATTCTATTGGAAAGCGCGGAAAACTTCGAGGAGTGTGTAGTTCAGTTTTTGCTTTTGTGCATTTTAATTTTAATTTTTTAGTTAAAAACTAAGAGGAAAGTTTGGTAGTGTATATAATTTCTAGTATTTAGTGTGTATATTTTTATTTGTTACTATAATTTTGACCCGTAGGTGAGTTTTGTAGGTATATAATTGTAAATATGTAATATTTAGTATGAGCAAACCCCCTGATAATAAATATCGGGGGGTTCCAGGCATCATAGGCCTGAATCTTTCCGTTGGCTCTTCAGTTGTCGTTGTTTCTGATCATGAGGACAGTGAAATGGATACAGATGGATCAGTTATCATCTAAACAAGGCAAGATGCAGAAAGAAGAAAAATTTTGGACAGTCCAATATTACAGGAAACTATTGTCGATGTGAAACGAAAAAAATAATCGAAAATTCCATACTTTTTAAAAAAATTACCCCTGTGGATAATGAATCGCGTAGCAAGACTTTTTTTTTTTTTGATCCGCCAGCAGTCAGATGCTTCTCCCCATCTAATTCATGTGCAACGAGTAGAAACTTCCCCTTCAGATGGAACAATTTTACACCCTATTACATTTGGCAATTTCCTTAAAAAAAATATTTCAGAATATTGTACCTGGGAGTGTTAAAAAGAATTGGAAGGAACCGATGCGTAGTTGCCTTTTCGAATTTCAAGGACACTAACGAACGAATAGATTAAAAGCTATCATTCCAACTTTCAATGTCACCAGAATAGGGCTAGTCCGTGGCATTCCAGAAGACTGGAGTGATGATGACATTTTATCAAATATTTCTACCTAGGTTGGTTGTTGGTTGGTTGGCTAGGTTGTGGAAAAACTATAAAGTTAAAATCAATGGTTCTACTTCTTGGAAAGCATCTCAATCTATTGTTGTTACTTTTGATGGCCAAGTCTTACCCAAAAGAATATTTTTATGCTATAATGCCTTACCAGTTCAAATCTATATTTAACCAACTATTCAGTGTTTCCGTTGTTGTAAATATGGTCATACTAAAATACAGTGTCGTTCTTCACTACCAAAATGCTTCATATGCGGTGCTGGACACCTTGGTGAATCGTGTACAAAGGAAGAAGATTCTGCTTCCTGTATAATGTGCGGTGGGTTCCACTTTGCTATAAGTAAAGTTTGCCCGGAATTTGCTCACAACTGTATTTAATTTGCAGACGCTAGTAAATTAGTCCCTCCCGTATCTAGATCTTATGCTGATGTTTTAAATTCTACATCTATTAACCCCAACAAGTCTTCCCCTGATATATCCACTCACTCTAGCACTGATCGTAATAGCTACAAAAAGACAGTTTTTCAATAGCCTCGTTCTCCGTCAAAAACCCAAGCTGGATATGACTGTGTTGCCCACAGATCTCTTCTAAAAGAATTCGAGTTTCCGATTGTTAATGGTTCTGCTTTAATTATAAAAGACACAGAACCCAATGAGCCGTCAGATTCTATTGTAAATACCAATAAATCACTTATTACCTAGTTGCTGCAGTCAAATCCTTTTTTTTTTTTTTTTTTTCGTTTTGGCATAATGCTATTTGCACATTGTCCTTTAAAACCGTCCTACGTTACCTCTATTATTGATTTCTTAAATAAGGTTTCCCATGAAGGATCCAAATCCAAAACTAATCTTGCATTATCATCCAAAGAGGCATAATGTATTTTTTTTATTGAAAAGTATTATAGTCATCGATTAGTGAAACATTTTTTAGTAAATAAGGTAATGTTATTAGTTTTTAATAATGTCTCATGTTTATCCTACCTTGCGTGACTACGGTGTTGATTTTTTAGACTAGTTTATCTTCACCTGCTCTCGTATGTCGTTATAATTTTGTCTTGATTCCTCTAGTCTCTTCATGTTTTTTTTTAACTCTAATATCTGTAATGCTGTATATTATAATGTTTAATTTTTGCTTATAGTATTATAAAATGTATCTGTGTACGTAGTTATATTATATAAGGAGTTATTTAATTTTTTAATTATTTATACTTGATGTAAATAATTAAATATGTATAATAATTTTACCTAACTTTTAATTTTGTTGAGCTCTTTTTTTACCGTTATATTAGTTTCCCTACCTTTTATAAAACTTGACACTGGCACCTAGTGCCATAACATAAAAAAAAACTGTCTATTGTCTGTCACTCAGCTCGCATGAGAGTGGGGTTCATGCTTGTTTCCGTTTTGTACAGACCGTTTTTCGTGTTACAGTTTTGTACAGACAGTTTTTTGTGTACTACATGCTTGCCTTGGACGGGAAAAACAGTGCGAGCAGATTATGACCGACCCGTTTTCTGCAACCATTTTTTTTCCGTCCACGTTTTGCGCACTCGAATTTTCCAACCATTAGCCTTTTTGAGAAGTAATCTCCTGCGGTCGCCGGCCGTTGCCGCGGCACGCTCGCTGCGCTCGCTCGTCTCCCTCCGCCTGTTGTTGACAACAGTCTAACCTAACCTAACCAAAGTGTATTCTTTCTGGGTGGATTTCTTTTTATAGCGAGGGGCTGCGCCCCTCAAACCCCCCCTTCGGGTGGTGCCCAGTAAAAAACAGCGAAAAAATACAGTTTCCTAAAGTCGAGCCATTATTTTGACATTTGTAATCATTGGCTTAGAAAAACGCGGCGTACCAAAACAGTTGCGTTCAAAACTGCACGAGCACTTTTTGTACAGACCTGTTTTTGGATGCAACTTTTTAGGCATTCTCATATTGAATGAATGCGTATTCGTTGTAAACCATGTACATCAAAAATGTGGCGTACAAAACCAGGGACGGTCATGAAGGTTTCCCTCGCATGATGAAGGCAGGCGATTAATTCAAATCATATGCTCGCTCAGTAGAAAACTTATTTTAACAATAGTTTATCCAATCATACTATTATGACAAATAATTTTAATAATTTTATAGTTTTGATTCTATTTTTATGTCAAGAGTTTAATTTAGTATTTACAAAAATTGGGAAGAAAGATACGACGTTTATTGATTATGTTAGTGACGGCGATGATTCTAATAAACGGAATAAGGGTTTAGAACAGTTGATCAAGCACTCGATGTTAAATCGTACGAAATTGCAAGTGGGTTACAACTTGGTCACGCGACAAATCACCGTAAACATTAAACAATTTGAAACTTACAAGGATATGTCTGTGTTAAATTTTCCTATTACGGAGGGAGTTTCGGATGCTCAATTTACTTTTCAGACAGAAGATGTGCACATGAATTCAGTTGGCAAGTCAAACCGCTAATCTAATATTTTATTTATTGATAAATATATTATGTAATTTTATTATCTGATGGAACAGTGAGAAGACTTTATGCTCAGTGGGTCGCTTGTCGCTTCGCTTATGCATGCTGCACGCACGGCACGGCCTACCTGCTGCAGAGTTGCCAGAGTGATAGTTTACTAATTAGAGATAAACTACCTACGATAACTTGGCCCGTCGTCCCTCCAAGTTTTAAAAGTGGTTGATTGAATATAATTTGTGAAAGTAATATCACAGAATTAATATAGTAGTAATATTTATAAGCATAGATATTGTGTGCGTGGTGCTCCTCCGGGTCAATCATGTCAAGTATGGCGTTGGGTTAACTTAAAATATTATGTTGAAACAGTAATAAATAATAGTTAAAAACGGGATATTTGGTATGGTTTGTATTGTGTTTAAACAACCGTCAAAGTTTTAAAATGTATATTGCACAGTAATTCTGAAAAGAAGTCATGTTATCGTAGTTTATCTCTAGCTAAAATTAAAGCTTATAAATCATTCATAACCAGTTAATAATGGATTTTGTTTCTACCCATTATTATGTTGTTTCAGGCCGCTGTGAGCCTAAAGACGTGATAATCAATATTAAAAGAGGATCTTACCCAGCTGTTAATCCTGATAACTATGCTTTTCCCAAACACTTTATATCACCAACATCAAGAGAACAAATTCATACTATAAAGATGCTCTCAAATGGACAAATAAGAGAATATAGCATAAAAAATCCAAAGCCTGGTACCTGGTTTGCGCTAGTCTACATTAAATGGGAAGATCCGAAGAAAAAAGATATAGAACAGAAAGGTTCATATTCATACCTTCATAAAAGCACACTACTTCCTCCAAAAATCAGATTACTTTAGTCACCAGACCTTTCAGATACTACTTGGTATTTTTTTTTTATTTTACATTAGTCACCCATTTTTATTTTACATTTTCAGGCTTAAGCCCTGAATGTAATAGGATTTTATACACACATTTACAAGTGAAACAAGAGCAAAACGTAGAACTCGTAGACTGTTTTAAAGGCCTAGAAGTAAACTATATTAACTTGCCAGCTGTTTTCAAATGTATGACTCTAGATAGCACCGACCCAATGGTCCTCAATATCACTATTACTAATACTACCACCAAAAGTAATAGTATTTTATTCAGAGTGCAAGCATTAACGTTTCCATCAGATAATGAATGTTTGCTAACCTGTGCCTTTAATCCGAAGCTGAACAATAAACAGTCTATATTTTTTAGTGCAAACCCTAGTGCCTGGCATTACATCCATTTAGATCACACAACAAGGAGGAAAAACTACGCCGATTGTAATTTTTTTTATCACAGAACAGAGTTAGAAGAATTGAAAGGGAACCACACAATTTTAAATCTCATGAGAGATGATAAAGGCAGATTTTTTAAATTTGAATATGGTCTGCCAAAATCAGATATTCTCGACACGTCAAGTTTAATAAATATAACAACGGATGAAATTAAAACAACACGATTTCAAATAAACCAATTCATTGACATAGGTGGTAACTTAGTCATCAAGGCTAACTTGCTGATGAGCGCGGGTTATGAGATGACAACAACAAAATCAAGTGATCTTTTAGATTCCACGCACAGAAACAGTTTTCTAAAAATTGTAATTTGTGTAGGTATTGGTTACGCTAGTGTTCCTTTGAAAACAGGGAATTGTAAGTTTAACAACAATATAACACCAGCTCTTTTAGTATTGGATACCAAAAATATTGAACCATTTACTAGTATAATACCTTATCCTGATAGTGGAACCTGGTATTTGACTTTGAGAATGTTTTGTGAAGATGATAATGTTGTCTGCCGTTGTAATACGACTTACGATGGTCGAAAACATTACCTACATTATAAAGCATCAGACAAGCATATTAAAGATAATATTATGTCAAACGATGTATCAAAATATATCAGAAATGGAATAATTTCTCATAAAGCTACTGTAGTGCTATCTGTATCTTCGAAGTCATGTTTGGATAAAGAATGCAATGATAATGGAGATTGCATGCTTAAAAGCAAAGATATGGCAATCTCGTTTTGTATCTGTGACAGTGGATATGGAGGTAATTGTTATGAATTATTGCTTCTCATCATTTGGCTAATTTAACCTACCTTATGTCATTTTTAAAGATTGAAAGTCCAAACTTAAGTATCTAAACCATCCTTCGCAAAATCTTTCAGTGTTTTCTATATATTTCAGGGTGGGATTGCTCGGACACTTCAAGGATGGACAGTAGATTTTACATGTTTTGTGCAATGTTATTTTTGACACTTAGTAACATTCTTTTCTTAATTACTATATACGTAGCCATCGTCCGTCTTTATTTCACCGAAGCCATGATGTACACGTTTACCATGTTCTTTTCAACATTCTACCACGCATGCGATGCCCATCAAATTATAGCTATGTGCCTTTTTAGGAAAGAAATACTGCAATTTACAGACATTTATTGTGCTATACTTTGTTTTTGGGTAACCCTGCTTGCTGTTAGTATTTTAACGGACCAATTAAGAATGATTTTGCAATTATTTGGGGCAGTGCTTGTAGCAATATTAGCAGCATTAGATGTTCATTCCCTTAAGACTTTCTTGGTACCAGTCGGACTAGGTGCGGCTGTATTATTTTTTTCTTGGTTTTGTGATTACACTAAAATGCATTCTTTTAGGTATCCTAAGTCCTATTACAAAGTACATATGCCAGTCGGTTTATTCTTAGTTGTATCAGGTTTGATATGTTTTGGCTTTCTGGAAACAGAACGAAATTATTATATAGTTCACTCTCTTTGGCACGGTTTAATAGCTCTAAGCGTTGCCTTTGTGCTACCTGATGTTAAGAGGGAAGGTTGCTGTAATCCTTTCCTGCCCAGCCCCGACTGGTTTCATATATCGTTATTTAGAATTTTTAATAGAACCCCACTACCGGGGGCTTTTCCACTGCAGCCGCTTGTAAAAAATAAAAATCTCTCTGTTTGATAGCTTGATACGAGAAGTATTATATATAAATATCCAGAGTGCGTGTACTTATTACAAATAAATATGCTTTGCCGTAACGTTGCTTTTTGATTTTATCAACTACCAAAAATATTATTTTACTCTTACGCGTGCGCTATCAACCAAATTATATCTGACCACTTGGCATCATCATCATAATCATCATCATCATCGTAAGGTAGACAACCGATACCAAAAACATGATGTCAGTGTTATAGAGCCACTAAAGGCCAGTGAAATAGCTCGTGTAAGTGTATAGACTGCTTTCGTAGATAGCAACTGGGACCCTCGGTTTAACATGTCTTCCGAAGCAATCTTCTCGGAAAATCTGGTGATTCAGCCTGCAATATCCTTACCAAACTGCGTTTTAATTCTCCTATAAAGTTTGAGTCGTCACTATCAAAATAAAATTATACACTAAACCATCACTAAACACTTAAATAAACTAAAATAAAAGAAAACTAAAACGAAAGTGGTTCGCCATTGAAGAACGCTAACAATCGACCCCCCCCCCCCCCCCCCCGAATAAAGTTCACAATTTTTTTATATTTAGCTAATTTTGGTTTTGTTTTGTACCCACTGTGTGTGTTATTGGTTTTGGGTGCCGCGAATAAATGTCCTATTATTATTATGATTGACATAGGTACCATCATCTCGAAACAAATGTGTTCCGGACCTTCAGAAGGCGTGTGTGGATCCAAAGCCAAAACGTAGACGTAGAGGTCCGTTTGTCAATTTAATCAAGATTTTGTGATGTGACATCACCTGGCGATTATCCCTGTGTGCATTAACAGTAATGCACCCAAGGACAACCCCCGGTTAGTGTAGGACATAAGAATCTTATCATATCTGATATGGGAACCAAGGGTATCGGGTTATTGTTATGCGGTGCTAGTGTATTGGAAACTGGGACTATGTAAAGGACTATGGCGTCTTGCTTATGTTGAAAAACACGGAAAAAATGGACAGACGTAACTCGCCAACTCAGATAGGACAAGAGGGCAACACCAGGTGAGTAGCTGGAGGTTGAAGAGGTGGTGTTGGACTTTTAAGGACGATTACGCGCTCCTGAGGGTTCAGCGTCACGTGGCCCACTCGCCACTTACACAACACATTCACCCTTCGAACTAAAAGCTCTGAACGGCCAATAAAGGCAAGCCGGAAGCAAGGCTGGAAACTGGTATTTTTTTAACCTGGTGAATTTCGGTTTCAAACCAGATCCCAGGCGAATCAACCGTAAATCGAAACCGACTTACGAGCGATATCGCTTTGGGATAAACCTGATTAATCCCAAGCAGCGCGTGACGAGTAAAGCGCGATGCTCTATCTCTTTCTTTCTTGTGCAAGTCTTTGCGTGTGATTGTTTATTATATTTTGAATAAATGCAGCGAAACAGATTCGAGTGAAGCAAATCAGTCCGATATTTGAGCAGGAATCAAAATGAAAATGCTCTATGATCAGAACCGAAAAAAATACCGATTCTTGCGAGCCGAATTGTAATGAAAAAGCTCTTCTTAAAATGTATGGACATGCGCGCAAACTGGTTTGAAAATTCAACGAGGTATTCAAGCCTTGGCCGGAAGTGGGGATCTGTTCCTCGTCAGTGTTCACTCCGGCCACCACCGGAGAGAGGAACAGGGCTCTCCCCGGGAGCACTCGGGTCCGTGGGGTCGTCGCTACTCCCCCGTGCTACTTACTCCCCAACAGCTCGCTCGTCACAATCTGCCCTGATAATCATCATCGTGTGGGTTGTAATTGTAAGGTCGACAACCGACCTCACAAACCCTGCCCTGCGGGCTTATTATGATTATTGTTATTAATTTTACCTTGCTACCAGCCAGAGAATACGTCTAAATTAGCTTACGCTTCATATCCATTAACCCTTTACCGCATGGATTTTTTGATTTAGCTCAAATTAATTTACATGGTCATATATATTTTTAAAAACATAGGAAAAATAAGAAAACAAAATTAAAACACTTGGAAAACCGAGAAAAATTCCAGTAACATCAATGTGCCATATTTGGTACAACATGCAGTAACGTAGCTTTTAACTGACTGGGCGAATATGGTCCAATATGCATTAAGGGTTATAAAGTAGTAAATATAAACAAATAATAAAAAATAGGTTATTCGGTAAGTAAGCATACTATAAAGAGTACTTAAAATATATGCCACCACATGTGGTGATTATGCCTACAAAACTTAACTTTTAAAATAGAATCACCTAAAGTGTAGGTAGCAGATATTTTTGAACACCCAAAATGTGTAGTTAATCTTACTGCATATTGTTCCAAATTTGACCAAACACAAAAAACTACCTTACTGCATACTGTTCCAAATTTGCCAAGGAAAAATTACCGTAACTGCATGGAGTCCCAAATTTGGAACAATGTTTGAATGGCTAAAAAACTGTCTTAGTTGATTATACTTATATTTTTAGCTGGTTCTATGCAAGAAGAACGTTCTTCTTCAAAATTCAACAATAATTAGATTTGTTACTTCATAAATTGAATAGAAATGTTATTTTTTCTGATCCGAAATCACAATAACGCACTTTATTCTGAATTTTCAACTTTGGACTGAAAAATAAGCAAGGTAAGGGTAGGATGAGAACAAGTTTTTTTTTTTGAAGTTTTATGGTCCGGTTACTAAGACCTTTAGACCAAAATGATGAGAACAAGTTTTGTGATTTTGTGTTCGGATACACTATACTCTATACAAATAATGAATGTCTGGCAAGAAAAATGGAGTGAATCCGAATATTTCAATCAGTTAGTGACGTGGGTCAAATATGGATTCTATGCGGTAAAGGGTTAAATAACAAGATGGCAACCTTGTGAAAAAAATGTCTGTTTTCTTTGACAATATGCTGATAATAGTTACAAGTAACAGGTACGAAATTTCCGAACGAAAAAATCTGTTTGACATTGACAGCTGGCTTTTGTCTTTTCATTCAGCTGATTTTGCGGTTGGTTGGTGGTCGTTTTGCGTGGGTGATTGATTGTTAGTCAATAATTATCGATTATCCGAGAACCACCGCGATAAGATAATGGTAGAAAAATCAAGTGTTGTTTACTGATTGTTTATACTATCAGGTGCTCTGTTTGGGTGTGTACGGGCCTCAGGTAGGCGAGAGCTTGTCGTGATGCGAATTTACTATTTTTTGTTGTGTGTGTATAGTGTCGCAAGTGTTAGCGATAAAGAAACAGAGCTTGAAATTAAGAGGAGGACTGCACTGGAACAGTTGCAGAAAAACCGCACGGTACTACTCGATGGCTACCACATGGTGACTCGGCAAGTGGCCCCAGATATACAAATGTACAGAAGCTACCGCACGGTGTCCGTTATTTTTTTTCCCATCGGTAGAGATGTGTCCGAGGCCCGGTTCACGTTTCAGTCGGAAGAACTACACTGGAACAATATTGGTAGGTGCACTGCACTGCTTTCGTAACTCTTGCAATTTTGTGTAATTTTTTTATTGAAAAACTAAATGGGTAAATGATTGTACATATTTAAATCAAACCATAAAATACGAACAACAAAGATTACATAATTTTAAACTTTCGCGGTCATTATCATAACATAAAATAAAAAAGCCCGTAAAATATCTCATAAATGTTATAACGAAGATTACTTTTAATAAAAAAAATTAGAAATCATATTAATAAATTAAAAGATCACTAATACTTTGGGTTGCCTGTAGACTCCCATGGTTGCTGTCTATAGAAATTATTATAAAGCCTTATTATTATTATCATTTTTGTTTGTAACTATGTGTGTTAATTGTTTTATGTGTCGTAAATAAATGTATTCTTATTCTTATTTCATCATACATTTATTGGCCTGATAAAAATAGTAAAAGTAAGATGCGAGTAAAGATGGAAATAACAAGAAAATATCTTAAGTCAGTAAATATTAGGATACTAAAAATAATAATGACATTAATTATAGTAAAATCTCCAATATTATATTTAATTTAAAGGAATTATTTTATGGGAGAAGCATAGCCCATGTTGCCTGTGCCTTTTCTAGGTTTACTGTAATACTTTTCCACCTACAGCCTGTTTCAGAACTTCTTCTTTGCGTTTCGATGACAAATTAAATCACTCCAGCCCAGAACTCAGCCACATCGACTGCACTATTTGTGGCGTCCATTAAGTCCTGCTGGGAACAGGTAACAGGGCAGGGCAGGCAGGACAGGAAACTAGATGAGTTCAGAACTAGATACCTACTTCAAGGTTAAAAGGCAAAAAATAATAATCAAACTTAATAATCTGCAGTTTGTTTGATAAGATAGTGAATGATAGCTAAGACATCACAGGTTGTTCAGTAAACTATAATAAAATCTGTTGTGTGGAAGGACAAGATATTAACTGCATGAAATTTCTTTTTGCTACACTATCCTGTCACTTTAATACTGTTAAAATGATAAATAAATTAAGTATATATCAGAAGCTTAAGCCTCTCACAATTGCTGTACAATACAAGACTTGTTTGTGGAACTGGTTCTCTTGTTAATTTTCAAACAAAAAGGGCTAGTAAGTAAGTAGTGGACAAACATTATGGACAGGGCCCAAGGAAAACTGACGCTTTGATAAAGTTTTCGGAAGTTACTGGATGTGGGCAGGAGTAGCCTTCTCTAGATAGAGGACAATCATTCTTCGACAACAATAATAAATAATGATATGCACCATCCTACTCGCGTAGGATTACATAGTCGTAACTATACTTCTCATAAAAAAAAACGAAACACCTTGGAAGTTTATGTTTTGTAAGGAATAACAGAAAAATGTATATATTGTGTTGTATTGTTGAACAGTGTGTATATTGTGTGTGTATTACTAAATATACACATTTATCTGTTATTCCTTAAAACTTGCAAGGTGTTTCGATTTTTTTTATGAGAATGAGAAGTATATACTCGTATTTAAATAAGCGCGATATTAACGCTTTTGCTTCGCAGACGTTTTATACGTTCCCCACATTTTGGCACAAAATAAGAAGTGGACGATTTATAAGCGCTCGACAGAAGAATATTCGCCTCGCGGCTGTATACATCATTTACGGAGTGTATGAGAGAGAGAAAGATGCTGGTGCATTCAAGATGCATTCAAGGTCCTGTGTTTATTAGTCGTCATTTGGCTGAAGCTTCAAGGTGGGCGACTGGCGACTGCATGAGGAGTAGACCCAGAATTTGTCGCGTGTCCGTGTAATGCGTAGGCGCCATCAGTTAATTTATCAAGGAGATAAAATTTGCAGCGTGCCAGTATTTTTTCGCAACTTCTATGAGGCACGACATTTTAACGCACAAAACGGTCACTGTACAATACATATCACATTTTACAATACTGTAATTACAGTTCAAATGAACTAATTAATTGTGGGTATGCACCACACATTGCGTATGCACTGAAAGCACACACTTATCGTATTGTTCTTACGTCGAACATCTAAACTGAACGTCAAGAAGATTTGCATACATAGTATCTTTTGAATTCCGTTAATAGGCTTCCTTGTACGGCGGCAAAAAAAACGAAAACCACGCCTGTTATTGCCACGCTGCAGAAAAATTAGTTATTGACCGAGCGAGCGCGAAGCGTTTCCTTTCCAGTTTGGCCAAAATTTCTTTCTTCTAAGTCTCTCTGTCCACCTGTCTGTCCATCTGTTAGTTCTCCTCTACAGGTCGCGATTCTTAACCGATTCTCGAGAAATTTTGTGAGCAGGTTTGTTAAATGTATTTTTTTTTGTCGAGTCCTTTTTTGGAAATTGTAAATAATAACGTAGTTATGAGGGTTGCCAGCTTACAAGGCCTACCGCTGAGGCTGTTTTCCTCTACAGGGTCCCGTTTCACGAAGCAACAAGTTACAATTTGATACTCATTGCGTAGCCAATTCGCCTAAACTGTAAGCCCTTATCGTTTTAGCTAATCGTCTACGCAATGTACGTCGAATTGTACTTGTAATTTGTAACTTGTAGCTTCGTGAAACGGCGCCCAGGTTACATTTCTCAACCAATAAAAAAAAAATGTGATAAATTTCAAGGGGTCGCCGGTCGGGGATGTTTGTGGAAAAATAATATAGATATAAAGACTCGCGAGGTCTACAGCACACAGAGCCACTAATTATATATCCCTTAATTTAAATTAAATTAAAATTAATTTGTCATCAGGTTCCTGTGAACCTCAAGATGTCGTCATAAACATCAAGAGATCATCTTATCCTGCCCTCAACCCGGACAACTATGATTTCCCCAAGGAATTCATATCCCCAGCATTCCGAGATCATATTCAAACTGTAGACATACTTTCAAATGGTCAATATAAATTCCACTCTATCACAAATCCGAAGCCTGGATACTGGTATGCACTTGTCTACATCAAATGGGAGGACCCCAGGACACAGAAAGTGGAACAACAAGGTGAGTTAATTTTTTAAATCTTCTCATCATCATCATTATCAGCTTGTGGCAGTTCACTGCTGGATGAAGGCCCTCAAGGCGCGCCGTTTATCCTGATCTTCGGCTGCACGCATCCAATAGCTGCTTGCTAGCCACTTTCTGCATATCGTCGCTCCATCTAGCCGGGGGTAAGATGTCATCATCTTACTACTGATCAATTAACATCCTTTAAGCGTCTTTTTTGACGTAGTTAAAACACAATTTGTCGCGAATTGACACAACACAGCAAGGCATTAGATAACGAGGCCTAGAACCTTTAAAAAGTTCATGTTCATCCTAGATATAGTAAACAGAAGTTGCTTGAACTCTGAACGCGCACAAGACGCTGCCCAAGGCTGGACGAGAAGGTATTATATTTAATGTAGGGAGATAGAGATATTAAGTCGTGATTTCGATTTCAGGCGTCTTCCGTTCGGTTCAGTGCAGGTTTTATTTAGCCCGAGCCAAGGTTTCCACTGTAATTCATGCAGTATATTTTCTCGGAAAGTTGAATAAATGATGTGGTGACGTTAATCGACTCAAATAGCATTACCTACCTAGTTGAGCGTTTTGATTCCGCATATTACCTCAAATAGTCGTCTTTGAGGCAATTTGGTAACTTCACAATGAATATTAGACGATCTTCATCCATATATACTTAACTGCACGTTGCACTATAGTTTGATCATATGAAGTCTATTGGCCTCATCGATAATGAGTATGTAAATGCGGCAATCGACACTGATAGACGATGTCAGAGGCGAGGCCACATATTGTTCAACACATTTTTACTTCTCAATAATCACAAATGAAAATAAGAATTACATCGAGTTACTAGTATCATCTCATAATTTAATCAATATTCATTACAGCTTGAGGTATAACTGGTTTTATCGCATGATGGTATGAAGTAGTTAGTACTTGAGATGCCTGAATTAGTACCTGCTTATATATCTACTACAATTTCTACATTCGTGTCAAAGAAAAAACTAATTTAAAAATTTTGAAAAACCCACGCGCCGCCGTGTGTTTGAAACAAAACATCTTAGAATAAAAATAATTGAATAACATTTTTGGAAGTTAAGTCCCCCGACTAGAGTCAAATCAAATAAGAAAGATAAATTTAAAAAAATCTATATAGTGATAAAAAAGATTTTTCACGAATTCCGCCATACAAACCGCTTAGGACCTCTCTTAGTCCTTACGTTTACGTGTCTACCTACCATTTAGTTTCTCGTAGAGATAGCAATAATATTAATTAATATACATACTCATCTACCTAATAATATAATTACAAATCTAATAAAATGCGTGAGGGCTTATAGGTACACAACACAGGGTTGAGTTCAGATGTTTTAACATCTGATTTGCGCTAAGCAAACCTTTTGTTTTGTGCAAGTTTATTTCTATTGTTTTTCTTTCTATATTTCGCTGTAAAAAATTGATGTTTTGTGTAGCTTCAATAAAATTAATCACCGTAATTTTGTATTACTCTTTCATATTTAAATACTTTTATGTATTTTTTTGTTTTTATTATTCAGAAAAATTCGACGTAATACCACGCGCAAATGCAGTATGAAATTCAACAAATTCATTCCGAAAAATTTGTTACTAAAGAAGATAGAGCAGTAGCTATACGTGCAATACTTATTACAACTTCAATATGTATGCATGAATCTTGTCATGTGAAGTACAGTGACTTTTACTAATCAATTACAATTTACTTAGAATAAAGATGATTCACCTAATACCATAACCATAATGTAGTGTCTATAGATAGGCCCTTTACCGATAATATTAATAAATAGTAACTAGGCAATAATACTCGTAGTAATACAACAAGTTAATAAACACTAGTTCTATCCAGCTCATTCGAAATTACTGTTTATTTTGAATTCTAAAAATTGTTGCCACAAAAATAACAGGAACATAAAAAACGTTGATAGATAATAGCGAAATCTATTTATGATACAGTTCAGTTCATTTACCTTTTAGTTGGGATGATGTTGGATGTTAGAACATGACATGTGTTGAACACGTTAGTTGATATGATAAATAACCCATTCAAGAGCCGGACGTGGACCTTTAAGCAATGAGGGTCACATCACAATCGTCGCGTTTTCTGATTGTCGCTATGTGAACTAAATTCAAGCAAATATATCTAGGTATATCAATCTCTCAAACCCTGTGTGTTTATTTATTATAGGATAACCTACATACTTTTATTACGTATTAATGTTTTCGCTAAGGAACTTTTTATATAGAGAAAGAGGAAGGAAACGCCATTTATTTCATTCATTTATATAGCATTAACTTATTTTCTGTAGTGTGTAATTCTATCTAATAATAGTTCTTCTAAATAATATGGATAATCATCTACGATATTACACTAACATATATTTTATTTCAACATATAGTATTTATTTCAAGTTGTCCTGGTTGAGTTTCTAACTAATAAATATCTTTACTGTATGTTAAATCAATGATGAGAAAAGTTGTTTTATTTATTTTCAGGATTAGTAGCAGATTGTAGTACAATTTTCTACACGGACTTGCAAGTAAAGCAGAAACAAAATGTTAGAATTATCGACTGTTATGCTGGAATTACTGCCAACTACGCCGACCTGCCCGCCGACTACAAATGCATTGTCGTAGATAGCCCTGATTCTATCACTGTTAATATTAATATCACTAATACCACTAATAGTGAGATAGTTTTGGTGAGAATACAGGCACAATCACTACCAACCGAAGAAACTTATTTAATATCTTGTGTGTTTGATCCGAAGTCGATTAGTGCACAATCTGTAACCTTTAGCCCTTATCCAAATGCTTTTCATTACGTCCATATAGACCACGTAGCAAACGGTTCAAGATACGCTGATTGTGAATCGTACGAGCCATACAATATTGAAGAATCTGATTATAATCTCACCGTTCTAGACCTTATGAGAGATGATAAAAAACGTTTTTTTACTTTCGACTATGGAATACCAACAACAGATGTAAATGACGCGTCAAGTTTGATAAACATAACGTCGGGCCAAGTTAAATCGGTGAGATTTCCAGTGAATGAGCATTTGGACATAGGAGGAAATCTAGCCATTGAAGTGAGTCTGGTGATGAGCCTGAAATATTATATGGGATATAAGAGGGAATTGAAAGAAAATGCTCTGTTAGCATTCACAGAAGATAATCAATTTTATAAGGTCGTTGTTTGTATGAACATTGATCACGCTAGCATTCCATTAGAAAATGGTAGTTGCGAATTCAATGATAAAAAAACACCATCTCTTTTTGTCCTGAACAGTACAGATTCCGACTCTATTTACGAAAAAACCATAATACCCTATCCCGAAAGCGGAACATGGTATTTAACCTTCAGGTTGTTTTGTGACGAAGTCGTATGTCCTTGTCCCACATCGCACAATAATACGAAGTACTACGTAAATTCTTTAGGATCAACGAAGGACGTAGGAGATGATATATCTGGAAAGTTTTCGAATCAAACTAGAGAAGGGGAAAACAACTGCAACGCAACTGTCGTCTTGTTGATTTCATCGACGTCGTGTTTGAATGCGAGGTGCAGCAACCATGGAAACTGCTTGCTGAATACTTTCGGGGGCATGGTGATGTCATTCTGCCAATGTAGCGCAGGATACGGAGGTGAGATCAGATTTCCTTCTTGACTTTGAAACAATTGGGCAGTTGACTCTATTAAATATGCTTGGTATTTCGCTACGGGATAAAATCCGAAACGAAATCATCCGGCAGAGAACCAAAGTAGTTGATATCGTCCAGAAGTGTAGTAAGCTGAAGTGGCAATGGGCTGGCCACGTCTGTCGCAGGACCGACGAGCGTTGGAGCAGACGTGTTCTCGAATGGAGACCGCGTCTCGGGAAACGTAGTGTGGGACGCCCCCCTGCGAGGTGGACTGATGACCTGAGGAAGGTCGCTGGTGGTGACTGGATGAGGAAAGCGGGTGATCGTGCGCTTTGGAGGCCTACGTCTAGCAGTGGACTGCAATAGGCTGATTGATTGATTGAATGTACCTTAAATAAATAAATAAACAATTTTGCACGATTAAGAAATAAACCGTTCTAAATAATTCGTTAAAACACATTTTAAGAATTATTATTACAAATCAAATTAGAAAAGCACAGAAATGGTCATAGCACGGCGTGACGTGAGAAAGAATCTGATTTGACTTTAATATATAGTCAGTCAAATACCCTATTCTGTAATATTTCCTTTGTAAAGTTTTAATTGGAATGAAATATTATTTTACACAGACTTTTGCTTCTCAAATTCGTTCGAGTAGAATTTGCTCCTATAGCATGTTTAAAAAAATACCAGTCAATCTACCTACAATCAGACTTGACCGCATCTGATAATAACCATGAATGTATTCAACTTGTACTTAAGTAAATAAACAAGTCAGATTTCCGCAAAATACTCGTACATGATTAGTGAAAACAGTTACGTTTTGTTCATTGCAACAATAACAGTTTACGAAGGTATTATGCATGTATTCAAATAGTTAATGAAATTTATTATTCTGAATTTAAACTATTTCTAAAACTAGCTATGTTGTTTGTATTTAGGTACCTACATTAAAGGTCTATCCACGTTGCTCAGTGCCGTGTCAGGGACGGGGCCGGAACGTGGCAAATGTCATAGAAAATATATGTACCGATATTTTTTTAGACTCGTGACGATGACGATTTTCTGTGACATTTGCCACGTTCCGGCCCCGTCCCTGACACGGCACTGAGCTGTGTGGATAGACCTTAATTCTCCTTATTTCCATTTCAGGTTGGGATTGCTCGGACGACTCTAGAATGGACAGCAAATTGTACATGCTTATGTCCGTACTATTTTTAACTCTTAGCAACCTTCTCTTCTTGATTACCGCCTACATCGCCATTATACGCCTCTACTACACTGAAGCTGTGATGTACACGTTCACTATGGTGTTTTCAACGTTCTACCACGCATGTGATGCGCCCGAGCAAGTGGCGTACTGCATAGTTCGAGGCAACATACTCCAATTTGGCGATTTCTATTGTGGCATAATGTGTTTTTGGGTGACGCTACTTGCTATGAGTATTATTACGGATAAGTTTAGATCATCATTGCAGCTCGTTGGGGCTATAATCGTCGCGTTGTTGACAACTTGGAATATGCATTCCATAGTTTCATTTATGGTGCCGGTTATTGTGGGCGTGGCTGTATTGCTGCTGTCCTGGTTCTGGGATTATAAAAAAGCGTGTTGTTTGAGATATCCTAAGTCGTATTATATAAAGCATTTGCCGGTTGGTTTGACGCTGGTTTCAGTTGGGTTGATATGTTACGCGTTTCTGCAGACGGAACAAAATTATAGGATAGTTCATTCTATTTGGCATGGCATTATAGCTCTTAGTGTCGCTTTCTTGTTGCCTGACGTAAAAAGAGAAGGTAAGCCGAATCCGTTCTTACCAAGCTGCAATATTTGTAAGTTGTCGTTTTGCAGGATTTTCAAAAGATCTCAGGGGCCCGTGTTGTCGGGCACCGATAACGCCGTTAGAGTGGATTAAGAAATGCTAATGATAAAGTTTATGTTACCTATAGGTAGATAGAGCGACGGATAGAGCGTCGGCGGTCTAGTGGCTAGGGCCGCTGCCTCCCGTTCGGGAGACACGGGTTCGATCCCCACAATGTATCTTCGAATTTCGAATTCATACGAGTATGTAAAACGTGATGAAACCTGCACACTCCTGCGAAGAAATTCAAAGGTTGTGTGTGAAGTTGACCAACCCGCACTGGGCCAGCGTGGTCGTTCGTGGCGGGCCTAATCGCTCTCATTCAGGGTAGCCCTTCGGTGGGGACGTATATGAGCTGTTGATGATGATAGATAAGTATACTCGAACTAGAATAGAATTGACTAGTCCCATTGCACTCTGAAACTTACTGAAGAAATCGTAATCATGGTTTATTCCAGGGGCCTATTTAATAAAATTTACAATTACAATTCCAAGTACAGTGCGTAGCCGATTATACCAAGAAGATAATGGTTCATAATTCAGGCTCATTGGCTACGCAATGTAGTTCGAATTGTAATTATAAGTTTTATTGAATAGGCCCCAGGTGTAAGTCTGGTCTCCACAGAATTATGAATCATAATTTTCCACTCGAATTTCTTTACGGATTTTTTCTAGTGATCATTCTTTTTTTTTCTACAACATTACCTACCGCTTACATCCGGTATATCTTGAATTGATTTATAATTATGTAAGTGTACGTGTGTGTTAACAATGTGGGAAGGTAAATAAAAAAGTGAGTGCTCTACACTTATTCCTAGCTAGTCTATTTTAAACGCGACCTTGTTAGTCGAACAGCTAGACAGCCCGAAAAGATGGGTTCTGTTTTTTTCGTAAACGATTCCATTCTAGCTACCACCTACCACGCTGGCCCAGTGCGTGTTGGTAGATGTGGTGGTTAAACATCCTTTGAATTTCTTCGCAGGAGTGTGCACTGTGCAGGTTTCATCACGATGTTTTCCTTCACCGTAAGAGCGCCATATGAATTCGAAATTCGAAAACACATTGGTACGTGGTGGGTATCGAACCCGCGTCTCCCGGACGGGAGGCAGCGGCCCTAGCCACTAGACCACCGACACTCTTAATTATCTAATTAATTAATCTAATTATTTTATATTAATCTAGTGAATTATTTTAGTTAAGTACAAATATTTATCAAATTGTTGTCTACTAGTCATCCTATATTCACAAAAGCACAGAACAATTTTCGACTCATTTTTAAAGGCTTTTAGTTAAGTTTCTTAGAATTTATGAAACTGTTCCAATGTAGTTACTTCACAATATGTAATATTGTTCGAAGTACTGGAAAAACAAAAGACTGTTAGAGACGACTCTAATTCACAAAAAGGCCCAAAGTTAATTGACAGGTCAAAATTATTCATTGATGTATCAATCACTTTTTAAGTACGTACATACATAATATATTATATTATATACTCACCAGCACATCTAACCGCCCACTCTTCATTTCAGGGAATACTCGTGATTCTTTATAATTCTATTAGTTACAGCTGATGTCAGTTAAAAAGTTGTTAATTTAACGTTTATTTAAGTGTGTTTAATTTATCGTAAAATTATCAAATCAATTGTAATGTGTAACGATAAGCGTAGTAAAAAATTAACCCGAAATACAAGGGTGGGCGATTAGATGTGCCGGTGAGTGTAGTTTAGTACATGTTTTAAAGAGTAAAGGAATTAAGATGGATGTTATAAAAATTTGATCTCTATTTCATTATGTATGACACTTGTGAGGAAATATACTCATAGGTAACTGTGATGAAATGAAAATAATATACCAAAAAGTACTGCGATGTGATTCTGTGTCTAGGTTAGGTGGCCTTAGAACTACTCAATATTTGGACAATAACAGAAGCACAATATTTTTGCAAATAGCTCTTCTTTTCGTTTTTATGCCTGCTTTTATTTTATTTTTTAGTGTACGTACATATCTACGTGTTTGTTGGATAATGCAAAACCTCTCGGTTGGTACTCAGCCTATTGAACTGAACAACTTTTGATCTAGAACATTTTAAAATCTGCGAAGAAATAATTTGGACTTTGATCCTGTCAGTTGATTAATTTGTTTGTATGTGAAACAATTTGTCGCATATTTCCAAAGGTTGTGCAGTGAAAGTACTTGTGTTGAGCCACGGAATAAAGGTTGAGCTATTCGAGAGGTTTTTAGTTAACTAACACGTAATACTTATTTCGGTTTATAAGAACAAGATCCAAGCGACGTATCATGCTGTATTTTTAAGCTATTTACATACACACACCAAAGCCACTGGCATGCTGTTGTGTAAGCGGCCATCCATAGCCTTTATTTTGCCACCTTATGTACACCCCATTTTATGCAAATAAAATATATTATTAATCATGATACCAGTGTCCTTAGCCACTTGTTTTAGTGTGCTTTGTATACAGCCCTAGAGAAGCGATTCAAACTATTTTTTTTCTTATTGTCGCTACCACTCGGCTTTCCGAAGACTTTAACCTATCCAGTTGTTTATTTTGTTTTGTAGATGTACCTACATCGTGCCATCTATCTTTGGCTCTGTCATAGTTAATATTTTGATCAATTAATAGCTGTTTATGGCTTGATTGTGTCTTATTTTAAGTCCTTGTTGCGCATTATTTTGTAAGTATTAGGTGCTATTTGTATTTTCAATCGCATTTTTTTAATAAGGTGTAAGTGTTACACATATAAGGTAGGTATTTAAAAATTATTAACTTTTTGAAATTTCGGACATAATATTGACGATCAATCCTTCCATAAATTATTATAAGTATACCTTGTCTTATATTGGTACTGATTCTGAAGGTTTACATTTGCCTGAATTTGAAATAGGATTGTTTTTATTACAGTATTTGCACTTGATAGAGTAAGTATATCTAAAAGTAAACATAGAAAAATGATTCGAGACTTGCTACTGTTCCTATAGTTTCGGGTCTGAGGGGACACTTATTTAGGTTACAATGGGAACAGACCTAATAGGTATCTTTTCCCACCCAAATTGACGGTGCCTTATATTGTCCATTTGTAACAAGACTTTATGAATAGTCCATACATAAGAGATTATGTACTACTGTGCCATATAAAAATCAAATAGTACCTATTACGTAGCTGAGTTTAAAGAAATGTGAGTGTATTTGAAATAGAACAATAACCATTAATCTTCTTGCATAGTATGTTTTGTTTAAAGGCATAATCTGTGAATCTAGCCATTTTTTATATTATTTAATAATTTTTCATTTTTTATATGTTTCAACTGTTATAACTAAGTATTCTGAAGGTGGCTACCACGCCTGTAGTAGTCAAACAACTGAGTGGCTATTTATTTCTTTACATTAACGGACGCCGATTGGCTAACAGTAATAGGTTCTTGGGTCCAGTGCACTCTAGGCGACGCGCGGCGTATAGACTATAAAAGTTAACAATTAATATAAACTTTAATATCTATAAAATAGTAAAAGTCCTAAATAATTATTATGTTCTCAGTCTGTTCGCCGCACCTCACTGTATGCGTTGGGCCGAACGTGGTGGACGCAGGTGCGAATCTGACCTCTAAAATGACGTAACGTGAATCCCTATGTAAACTCGGATCGTGGGCCGACTACACGCGCTCCGAGACGCACCCGCACCCGCGTATACAGAAAATGCGCCTTTTCTGTCTTATGGTCGTACTAATTGATTCTATTAGTAGGAACACGAATAGCATTGTCAAATATTTAAAATGCCCTTAAACAATGTATAGATTTTTGTAACATAAAATTGTATTCTCTGTTGTATACAAAAAGATGATTGATTTGGTGTAAAATGTCAATAAAAATAATGCATAAAATGCAGCTGTAAAATAAAGTGTTGTGTAAAAAGTCATCTATCAAGTCGAAATTATCAACTAAATATGTTAAAATTCTGTATTGTCTTTATTTCAAAATGTATTATATATTTCTTTAATAAATGAAACAATAAATTGCAGATAATTTTTATTAAATTTTTATTTTCAAATAATAATATTTAGCTGTTCCTTAAATAAGTTAAGTCTTAAATTCTGGCATACATTTTATTCAAATTAATTAAAACTAAACTTTATAGATTAATTAAATATGACAATATTTTGTTAAAATAAATTAATTCCCCCTATTCCAAACATCATTTGCCTTTGCAGTTCCTCAGCCTTTATAGTTCCATCTATACTTTCACAGTTTCTATTGAAAACACTATAAGCAGATGCTTCTCCAGGCTTCCTTCTCCTCACACTTGTATTTAAACAGATTCCTACTAAAACTGAACATGCAAAGTAAACAGCACCAAAACCTTGCATTAAAAAGAATATCCATAAAGTGAGCCATATCATAGTGTATATAGTCCATTTCATAATGAAGTATTGCCAAGATTCTGGGTTTTCTTCTTCTTCAATAACTTCCGTTTCAATAGTTTCCAAAAATTCTTCATCGGGCTCCTCGTATTGGATTGAAAGTTCTTGTTTAGATACTGGTTCTTCATTCTCCATCTGAAATAAATTGGAATTGAAGTTTTTTAAACTTTCATTAAAAAATTTGATTAGTTTTTAATATTTTATAATTCTCAGGGACAGTTTACTGTCTGTCTGCTTTAAATATTTTATACATACCAGTAGCACTTCATCCTCTTTTTTTTCCCTGTCCATATCGCTCAAAAACTTGGGTGTCAAAAGATTAATAACTTTTTGTTTGGTGTTCTCCAATGTTTCCTTGGTGTTTTCTATAAGTTCCTTGCGGCGACGCAAAGCGCGGTACTCGCGCAGTTTCTGCTCCATTCGTGGCGAATTTGTTATCGCCGTGAAACGAGTACCTAGTTACGGTTACAATAAAAACCTCTGATATCACTGCTTTTTAAGTGCAAATTAACAATACGATAGTAGAAATATATTATTTGTGTTGCTATCAGATTTATTTTAATCCGATCTTCATATTTTTAAAGATATATTACGTGGTAATTGGCTTGGAACGTATTAAAAATGTTTAGGACTTTTGTACTGCAAGTTTTATATTCTTAGCGAGAGACTTGCTAAATTATCATTCGATTTTGCAAAGAAATTGAAGTATTACTAGGTTCCAGGCGTTAAAATAACAAAATTTAGAACAAAAACACGAAAATAAAACAAAGCTGTTTGGCGACTTGACGTCAGCTGATGAGCTGTATCTGTCAGTGTCACTGTCACTTCACCTTATCAGACAAGTCTGTTTTCTTTGGTAAATACTCGTGGAGCACGTATAATACTAGTTACAAAATTAAAAAAATATTTTAAAATGGCAACACTAACGATGGCGCGAAATCGGATCGATAACTTCCTTCCGGAAACTCCGGAAAGCCTTCGCTCTATCAGCAAGATGGTTATAGGCACTAGGTAACAAACAAAAATAATAAATACTTGTCAAATGGACCATCAGTCAGAAATGGGAGCTTACGGGGAAAATCCAAATGTTCAGAACAATGGGAATTACATAACTATAATTCCAGTTGACTATTCTAGACGAGGATACCCAATGCAAGCAGAGTATCAATACAAGTGAGATTTATTTTTTATTTACCTAAACTGATTTTATTTTAAGAACTTTCCTGATGATGATCTTTAAATTATGCTAATTCCATCCAGTGAATACAGGTCCCGCGAAGAGTACTACAGTGTTCAAAGCCAGAAATTGCAGGCGGAGGTGAACGCACACCTTTACTCTGTGTCGCAGCGGCTGCCGCACTTGTCTTACAGTCCGATAGGCCGCCACAGCGACTGGGACAAACATGACCCTCACAAACCACTACAGCCTGAATCTAAGGAAAGCAACAGCTCGGATTCCTTGGAGAAGAGTGTCATGGGTGAGTTTCCAGCTGCTAACATGTTCGTAATTTCTTGTATGTGCAAAAACCCAACTTTTCAAGAGAGACAAAAAACTGTTTTTCTGATAAGTCGAAATAATTATCAAAATTTTGACAATAGCAATAGGAAAAAAATAAGCATTCAGATTATGTGCTGCTAATGCAAATTTGTAAAAAAATACATTATTTTGGTCACTAGATATTTTTTTGTCGTTTTGTGCGTTTTGCAACCTTTTAAGCACATAATTAAGAATAAGAAATCATTGAATTAGTAAAGTAGCCCAAAAGGCTCTTTCTGATTACCAGACCAAGACTGCAAAAGTTTTATGGCAGATCAATAAATCGCTTATAAATATAATAATAAATGGTTGTAGTTAACGGTCGTGGTCAGTCACTATTTATTCAAGGAATAAATGCTTTTCTATTCTATTTTATTTTATTCTACTATGAGGCAATCATACGATTATAGTTTTTTTAAAACGAGAATTGTTCTCCAAAGTTTACTGGGATACTTTATTAAGTATTATCGACCAACACCACGTTTTCAGGGTCAAACCTCAGTAGTTGCTCCAACCAGACTGGCTCCAGCAGTATCGCCGCTGGGTCCTTCGGCACCACGGAACCCATTACCAGCGGAGGAAGCTCTTCCAGCGCCATATCGCCGCCTCTACCTGGTAAATCCTTAATAATGGTGGTAATACTTTCTTTCCAGTATTTCAATAGGGTTTGGTTTTGCCTTGAAGTGAGGGAATATTTTGTGTACACTCGTGTGATCGATGAGAATAAGTGATTTGTATTCTGGAAGTTCTTTATCAACAACAACGTAATCAATCGCCAATTTGGTTTGTTTGTGTTAACACTCAATGAACAAAACGTTAAATTCCATAAGTTTGAAGTTCCTTCTTCATCTCCAGTATTTCACACGACTAGTGTTGCTTACTTGGACTTTCTTCGAAACACAGGTTCATCAGGCAGTACCGCATCATCATCATCCGTATCATCGAACCCGGTGACATGCATCTACCTGATGTCACGCACGGCCATCATGATGGAGATGAGTTCAGAGGAGGTGCCTTCTTGCGTTACCGCTTCCAGGTTCCTCAACGCTGTGCTGGCCACTGAAGAATTGGGCCTCATGCAGCCGGCCACCAGGAGTCTTGCAGCCAATGTGTTTGCCTTGTGGATGTGCAGTCCTTTGTTAGGTGAGGTCTACTATGAAGTTGGTTATAATTTGGTTGGTAAATAAAGCCTCTGTTTTTCAACTATTAGCTGTTTGTTTTAGTATTTTCTTTTTCAAATTTCAGAAATTCAGTTGAAGCCGCACCATTGCCCTTGGCGCATCTGGGCTGGGTGGCAAAAGTTACTACAACGCTATGGACATGGATCAGAATCTCGAAGGGCAAAAGACCAACCTATTTTACGATTGCAAAGAAATGTATTTTTCCCTAAACATTTAGAGGAAGGAATCAAGTAATTATTAAACTTTTATTGTATAACTGCACACGATTCAGTACTTTTTGTATTCTGTTTTAATTGAATCAATATGGCCATAAATAGCCTTCTTCATACATAGCCTTGAATTGTCTTTTCAGAGATTCTCGTATTCAAGAGTTACTCTACGAAGAAGCTAGGTACAACGTCGTCAACGGTCGTTATCCTCTGGAGAGCGCTCAGGCTGTAATGCTAGGAGGACTACAGGCCCGAATTCAGCTTGGACCTTACGATCCTCATCGACATACCGCCAAATTTTTTAGGTAAATAAATGATTTCATGTCTTGGAAGGAGTAATTACTAATTAGAAGCATCTCATTTAGTTTCATCAATGATCGTCATCAAAAGCTCATTTAAATCTTCACGGTGGGGATCAAACCTGAGTCTCCCGAATGAAAGACGCAGCGGCCCTGACCACTACACCGCTAGTCCGGTTATTGTAGGAAGAGCTCTGATAGCTTCAAAATTCTTCATTCAACACAAACAACTTTTTTTATATAATATCCAGTATAATACCCATAATTGCTATAAACTAAAAAAAAAGTAACTTCACCTCTTATTTTACAGTAATTTTACTTAATAATTAAATAGATTAAATAATATTAAATAGTTTTGAAAAGTTTAATCTGTCAGAGCTCTTCCTATAGTAACCCGAGAAAATGTTTTTTATTTTGATCTCATAGAGAGCACCAGGATAAATATTTACCGCAGCACGCTCGGTCCGGGCGCTGGGCTCAGCTGCTGCCGGCGGGGCGCAAGGGCAGCCCCGAGGCCAAGCTGCTGGAGCAGGCGCAGCGCCCGCCCGCCGCGCCGCCAAGGAAGCTCCGGCACAAGTACCTGGCGCACGTGAGGACGCTGCCCACTTACGGGTGAGCGCTGTCTTTGTGCTAGGTAGCAAGGGCAGCCGCGAGGCCAAGCTGCTGGAGCAGGCGCAGCGCCCGCCCGCCGCGCCGCCAAGGAAGCTCCGGCACAAGTACCTGGCGCACGTGAGGACGCTGCCCACTTACGGGTGAGCGCTGTCTTTGTGCTAGGTAGCAAGGGCAGCCCCGAGGCCAAGCTGCTGGAGCAGGCGCAGCACCCGCCCGCCGCGCCGCCAAGGAAGCTCCGGCACAAGTACCTGGCGCACGTGAGGACGCTGCCCACTTACGGGTGAGCGCTGTCTTTGTACTAGGTAGCAAGGGCAGCCCCGAGGCCAAGCTGCTGGAGCAGGCGCAGCGCCCGCCCGCCGCGCCGCCAAGGAAGCTCCGGCACAAGTACCTGGCGCACGTGAGGACGCTGCCCACTTACGGGTGAGCGCTGTCTTTGTGCTAGGTAGCAAGGGCAGCCCCGAGGCCAAGCTGCTGGAGCAGGCGCAGCGCCCGCCTGCCGCGCCGCCAAGGAAGCTCCGGCACAAGTACCTGGCGCACGTGAGGACGCTGCCCACTTACGGGTGAGCGCTGTCTTTGTGCTAGGCAGCAAGGGCAGCCCCGAGGCCAAGCTGCTGGAGCAGGCGCAGCGCCCGCCCGCCGCGCCGCCAAGGAAGCTCCGGCACAAGTACCTGGCGCACGTGAGGACGCTGCCCACTTACGGGTGAGCGCTGTCTTTGTGCTAGGTAGCAAGGGCAGCCCCGAGGCCAAGCTGCTGGAGCAGGCGCAGCGCCCGCCCGCCGCGCCGCCAAGGAAGCTCCGGCACAAGTACCTGGCGCACGTGAGGACGCTGCCCACTTACGGGTGAGCGCTGTCTTTGTGCTAGGTAGCAAGGGCAGCCCCGAGGCCAAGCTGCTGGAGCAGGCGCAGCGCCCGCCCGCCGCGCCGCCAAGGAAGCTCCGGCACAAGTACCTGGCGCACGTGAGGACGCTGCCCACTTACGGGTGAGCGCTGTCTTTGTGCTAGGTAGCAAGGGCAGCCCCGAGGCCAAGCTGCTGGAGCAGGCGCAGCGCCCGCCCGCCGCGCCGCCAAGGAAGCTCCGGCACAAGTACCTGGCGCACGTGAGGACGCTGCCCACTTACGGGTGAGCGCTGTCTTTGTGCTAGGTAGCAAGGGCAGCCCCGAGGCCAAGCTGCTGGAGCAGGCGCAGCGCCCGCCCGCCGCGCCGCCAAGGAAGCTCCGGCACAAGTACCTGGCGCACGTGAGGACGCTGCCCACTTACGGGTGAGCGCTGTCTTTGTGCTAGGTAGCAAGGGCAGCCCCGAGGCCAAGCTGCTGGAGCAGGCGCAGCGCCCGCCCGCCGCGCCGCCAAGGAAGCTCCGGCACAAGTACCTGGCGCACGTGAGGACGCTGCCCACTTACGGGTGAGCGCTGTCTTTGTGCTAGGTAGCAAGGGCAGCCCCGAGGCCAAGCTGCTGGAGCAGGCGCAGCGCCCGCCCGCCGCGCCGCCAAGGAAGCTCCGGCACAAGTACCTGGCGCACGTGAGGACGCTGCCCACTTACGGGTGAGCGCTGCCGGTGATGGACAAGCGCAGCAATATCAAAGCGTCCAGAAAATTACTGCATTCCTATCTGACGCGTATTATATGGATAGTGCTGATTTATAACTGTATGTCTTAACTTCAGATTCCTGGCCCTAGTTCCACTATGTAGTGGGGTCACTTACTTTAACATAAAAGTGCCCTGTTATATTCATTATAAGTAATCAATTTTAATTTCATAGTTGCCAAAAACAATAAATCAGTGGTGTTTCTTAAATTCGAGGTCATAAAAATATTCCCAACAACGGTCACAATTACATATTTAATGATCACCGTCTTCCGATACATTTTATGATTAAAATACATTTTATGATTAAAATAATTTATGAATAATTTGTTGTTTTGTTTCACTAAAAAAATAAAAAAGACAAAGATGGAAATACCATGTTATTCTTTTGTATTCGTGTAATACACTCTCCACTGAAGTAAAGTTTATATAATATCGTTGTGGCAGGGCGGCGTTCTTCCAAGGCCAGATCGAGCAGCCGGTGCGCAGCCTCACGAGCCTGCTGACGCACGAGGACATCCCCGTGCTGCTCGCCGTCAACGCTAACGGGGTCTACGTCATCGACGACACAGAGAGTGTAAGCTATGATCACCTGTTTTTGTCACCACCTCACCCGTAATAGGGGATCGGACTGTTCACCATATTTTATGAATTTACCATATTGTATGAATTATCTTTAAAATATAGATTAGTAGCAGACGATTCGCGGAGAAAAAAACAGAATCGTTTGAAAAACAAATTTACAGTGATTTTTAAAAGTGTCAATATGACTGTCTCTTTCAAAATCGATTTTTCGTAATCATAATCATAATCATAATCATTATATGGCGTTACTAACAAATGACGTCACAAGTGGGTATGTGCCTCTCTGTCTAATCTTGAATTTCAAACCTTTATAACTCGGTAAATTTTAAAGATAGAGCAAAAATTCTTTTAGTGTTCGATAGCAGAAACTAAGAAGTTTGGAATTATAAAATAAAAATAAAGTAGTCCGATCCCCTATTGCTTGACAAAAGCTTCCCGAAAAATCTGCACAACGACTAGTGCTGCTTAGCCTATATCAAACAACCGTGTGTGTAACCATAGCAAAATGTTGCGTTTTAGAAGGATGAGAGTATGATAGGCAAATAGTTCTCCATGAGAAGTAATTGTGCACCTAAATTCGTGCACCTAATATACATTCAGAGAAATTCACAATCGCGATATTCACCAGATCATTTTTGAGGGGTTTACCCACGCTGCGTCTTCCGGGTATCACTTCTGCGAAACTGTGTCCAGCGACATACATCTAGTCTAGTAGTCTAGCTATATAATCAAACGTACAGTGATCTGAAATGTAAACATCTAACGTCATATGCGTTGCGCCTCTCTCATTATAAGATGAAAACTTTAAGTGCGCGTAGGAAAATCCTAGACATAATGTTTCTTTTTAAGTTAATCAACGGTTTTATTGATTCACCAGATATCTTAGAACGCCTACATTTATCTGTCCCTCGATCCGGTAGCCGCTTACAAAATCGAAAGACGTTTGCTCTTCCATTCTTCAGGACTGTTTTCGGTCAGCACGGACCGATTTACCGTATGTGCTCGACATATAACGCTATTAGATCTAATTTAGATATATTTACTGGTTCGGTAGTCTCCACTAAGAATGCTATTTCAATTATTTTTAATGTTTAATCTTAATTAAGTACAAGGGTTTGTGAGGTCAGTGTCGACTTTGCAACCCATACGATGATCATTACTAACTACTACGTTTAATTGTCACACTTTAACGATAGGTAGATAGTATTATCCATTTTGTTATAGATATACTTACTAAGTTAGTCTATAATTTAACTTTAATTTATCTCGCTGAGCTGCTTGCTATGTATATGTCGTAGTCATCTGGTTGAATCTCCTATTTGATTGAATGACTAGCGCGTTCATTAAATGACAACATTCAATTGAATGACTAGGCCAAACGTTGATTGAACAAGCGTCACTCAACGTCCAACTAGTTAGCGGATTGTAACATAGCCCTTTGAACATAGCGGACGTAAAATCAGTCAGGTGATTCAAATTTAGTGCATTTTTTTTCCACTGCGGCGCTAGTAGTCGCCAAAACAAATATGGCGTCAAACAGCTCGGACAGATAGCACTGTGTTGATATTTTCTTCTTCAAATCAAATCAAAAATCAAAATTGTTTATTTGCAAGAACACGACATTAACGTTCTTGCGTGACTGCATGGATTTACGCCACCGCCGGCTACTTTTAAAGAAAAAATTGAGGCGAAACTGGCTGAATACGAACAACAAAGTCGTCTATATCCCATTCAACGACTTCGCTAAATGACGTTCAGTCAAGACGTTGAACATTACATTCAACGACTTGACGAGTTGTCCTTTAGTCATTCAATTGAAATTTGTCATTCAATGAACGCGCTAGTCATTCAATCAAATAGCAGATTCAACCAGATGACTGCGACATATACATGTTGTGTTCATATCGAGTAGGGTACATTCACCCTTGTTTGACACTTTCTTTGCTTTTGTGCATGTACTTAGAATAGTACCCAGTTTTATGAACCTAATAAAAAAAAAAAAAAATGTCTTTCGAAATCAAATTTCTGTATTTGTAAAATTATAATTAGGCTCGATCACCTTGTAGTTGTAACATTAGCCGAGAACCATCAGGTTCAAAGGATACACTTGTACAAAAAACAGCCATTAATTCCAGACGGTGCTACTGGGTCTGCTGTATGAAGAATTATCTTGGGACATCGGGTTGCCATCTGATGACAGTGAGGACTGTCTGCCGTGCCTCTTCCTGCAGTTCATGGTGGTGGAGAACGGGCTGAGAGTCTCCAAGATACTGCAGGTGAATCAGGTGTTACTGGGTCTGCTGTATGAAGAATTATCTTGGGTCATCGGGCTGCCATCTGATGACAGCGAGGACTGTCTGCCGTGCCTCTTCCTGCAGTTCATGGTGGTGGAGAACGGGCTGAGAGTCTCCAAGATACTGCAGGTGAATCAGGTGTTACTGGGTCTGCTGTATGAAGAATTATCTTGGGTCATCGGGCTGCCATCTGATGACAGCGAGGACTGTCTGCCGTGCCTCTTCCTGCAGTTCATGGTGGTGGAGAACGGGCTGAGAGTCTCCAAGTTACTGCAGGTGAATCAGGTGTTACTGGGTCTGCTTCGGGTGCTTAAGTTTGTTCGTTCTGAGACATAAGTCTGAGGAGTAGTGGTGGTGGAAAACGGGCTCAGGGTCTCCAGATACTGAACATAAATCAAGTGTTACGGGACTTGTTGACCGAGCGAGCGAAGCGTCTCTGCTTCAGCTTGGCCAAAATTGGTTTTGTATGTCTGTGTGTCTGTCTGTTTGTTCCACTCTACAGGTCGCGTTTCCCAAACGATTCTCGTGAAATTTTGTGAGCGGGTTCGATAAATAAATCAAATTGTTTTGTCGCATCAGTTTTTGGAAATTTTAAAAAATGACGGATTTATGGGGTTTGCCAGCTTACAACGTCCACCGCTGAAGCTGTTTTCCTCTACAGTCACATTTCACAACCAATAAAAAATAAAGAAAAAAAATACGCAGTTATAAGGGTTGGAACGTAAAAAAAACATAAATCAGCCATTTAAAAAAAGTATTTGCGAGGTCTACAGCTCACAGAGCCACTAGTACAGGAGTTGTCTTGGGACATCGACCTACCTTCTGATGACTGGTGGTAAAGAATACGCTGAGAAGATCATGGGCTGAGAGCTTTAAGATACTCCAGTTAAATCAAGTGTTACAGGTCTGTTGTACTAGGCGTCCTGGGCCTGGGACTGTTTGTTTACTCTTCGTAATATTGGATTAATAGGGATCGGACTACTTTATTTTTATTTTATAAATCCAGACTTGTTAGTTTCTGCTATCGAACACTAAATGAGTTTTTGCTCTATCTTTAAAATTGACCGAGTTATAAAGGTTTGAAATTCAAGATTAGACAGGCACATACCCATTTGTGACGTCATTTGTTAGTAACGACATAATATAATCTCCATACAAAAAATCGTTTTTGAAAGAGACAGACATATTGAAACTTTAAAAAATCACTGTAAATTAGTTTTTCAACCGATTCTGTTTTTTTCATCGCGAATCGTCTGCTACTAATCTGTATTTTAAAAATAATTCATAAAATATGGTAAAATATTATAAATTTAGGAATAGTCCGATCCCCTATTTAGGGCAAGCTCGAGCCCCTCCGTGGGAACGTGTATGAGCTATAATATTGATAAAACTTGCAGGTGTTCTCTAAACAAGCCATAATGATGGACACTCTGATCGAGCACTTCGCGGGTGAATACCGCAAGAGGCTCGGGCAGGAGACGCCGAGCGACCACGCCAACTACGACTACCATTCAGGTGGGCGTAGAATAGAATAGAACAGAATAGAAGCATCGCGCCTCGTTGGTCTTCGTGCCATATAGTTTGATGCTGGCGGTGTGATTCTTTTTAGAATATATCGGCTCTCTTATCAATTATCATGTTTGAAAAGAGAGTGACAGAAACTTCATACGGGCTCTGCCGGGGAGTTTGATAGACTTGCTTGCCGCCCGCCATAGGGTGCGGACGTTGTTTTTGTAAATATCGCTACGAACGCTACCATAGTTAAAGTAAATAAATGTGTGTCTCTAAATCAGCTTTTTGTATTCAAAAATAATTTTAACAAAAAAATAGAAACCTCCTTCAAATTACCTTATATGGTTATCTCCACTAAAAATAAAAAAAATAAAAAAAATACAACCGAATTGAGAACCTCCTTTTTTTGAAGTCGGTTAAAAATAGCAGCTCACTATAAGAGCTGTTACTGTACAGTAGAGAACGGGGGCGGTAGCCAGATGAGCGCTAAACTAATATAGTGATAAAACGATGTTTTGTGTTGAATCTAATGTTTTTTATATTATTTTCATGAATCTCTTTTAAAAATCAAAATATAGTCTACTCAGTAGCCCGTTGGCATCCCGAGTAAAAAAAAAACAAAAAAGAACCATTCGATATATCAAAATATTCAAATCCAATCGAACTAAACGAACAGCCAGTCACCACAAAGGAGACCACTCCTTACAGTACTATACCTAGAAATATTCTCAAATCTACAATCAAATTACGTTGACGTGAAAGTTACCTACCAGTAGGTAATGGAATACCGTGGTATGGGAAACTCAGTAGGACCACGAGCCCTGAGAGACATTTTCACCTCAAAAACTCGCGGTCCTGCACATCCTTCTACTTACTCGGGGTTGAGCGTGTATCCTCTTCCAAGTCTTTGAGTCTGAGAGGTTACAACCCAATGTTGTTAGAAGTTAAATCTACCCCCTAAACGAAATCCGGTATCTGCCTGCACAAAAACCGAGCTCCCCAGAAAAAAACAGTAAAATATCAATAGTATTCAAAGGTGGTGGATATTGTCCAGAAATGTAGCTTCGTGAAGTGGCAGTGGGCTGGCCACGTCTGTCGCAGAACCGATGAGCGTTGGAGCAGACGGGTTCTCGAATAGAGACCGCGTCTCGGGAAACGTAGTGTGGGACGCCCCCCTGCCAGGTGGACTGATGACCTGAAGAAGGTCGCTGGTGGTGGCTGGATGAGGAAAGCGGGTGATCGTGCGCTTTGGCGTACCCTTGGGGAGGCCTACGTCCAGCAGTGGACTGCAATAGGTTGATTGATTGATTGATTGATTCAATTGACCCCGTTCAATCCAGATTCGGGCAGCATATCGCTCCCGCCTCTATCCCGGCCGGACTCTCCCCAGCGTCGCCTCGCCAACAAGCTGTCCCGACTGGCGCTGGCGACCCACGACGGCCGAGGGAACCTGCTGGGAGGCGCCGGCGACTGGAACGCACATCTCGACCACCCCCAGCCTTCTTGGATACTGCCCAAGCATTAATATATCGATCGACAACAATTAAAAAGCGACGCTATTTTGAATCGTGCTATAAAACAAAATGGCGCCCTTTATTGTAAAAAATCTATTAAAATTATAATAATTTATCTCATGTAAATAGACTGATTAAATGAGTAAATGTACCTGAATTGTTGAGTTTCCTTAAATTTCTCAAATGTCTGGAATAACATACCCACCAACAAGCTGTCTCGGCTGGCGCTAACAACCCACGACGACGGCCGAAGGGTCCTGCTGGGAGATGCATCTCGACCACCCCCAGCCCTCTTGGATACTGCTCAAGCACACTAATATAAGAAACCGATACAAAAACGGCGCCATTTTGGCGCAAAATGGCGCACTTTCTTGTAAAAATATTTTGTACTATTGAAATTAACTGTCAATTTACTTTTTTTTCTTTCAATGTGTAAATATACTAAAATGTTGAGTTTCTTTTAATTTTCCAATTATGTGGATGGATGAAGATATAGACATAATATGATCGCCAAAAAGCTGTCCCAACTGGCGCCCGTTTGAGTGAAATGAGTTATTGATGCGAAATTACTGTTTTTCACTCTGGCGTGAAACCTTAGTGTGACAAACAGTCTGCAAGGGATGCAAAGGCCGAGGGAATTTACTGGAGGCGTTCTCAACAATTAAAACTTTTTATCTATACAAACAAAAGTAATTTTATCTACACTCATGTCGTAAATCCTTCATTTACTTATCAGAAACGCTAAGCAAATGATATACCTTTCGATGGAGCCGTGACTAAGGATCCATACAAATTTCATTTCGTTATCGCAAAGTTGTAACAAAATGAAGTTTTTTTTTTTTAAATTTTTACGCAGATGCTTGCTATTTGAGCACACTAGCGTGTTTCGGAACGCAACCTTGGCGGCGCGCATGCGCGGTGCGATATTACTGCAAATTTATTTTCGCGCCATTAACGTTAAATGTCAATAATTATTACAATAAACAATGATTACTTTATTTTGTCTTTAATTTAAATTTGTTGTATGAGTGTAGATAAACTATTGTATGCAACTGTACATAATTAGTATTTAACACTCGTGTATGCTTTTATGAAACGAGCGCAGCGAGTTTCATAAACCACACTCGTGTTAAATACCCCTCATTATGCAACAGTTGCATAAATAGCTATTATAAGTACAAATAATGAAATGAAATAAAATAATGATTCAGAATCGTATGCTGAATGTACCCTATGAGTCTGTAGAGACCATGTAGTAACAAATAACTTATGGCTACGGTAGATTGGAAAGATAAATTATGTAGTAGATAAAAAAAAAACAATCGAAAAAATTTAAAACATAATAGTATTAAAAACTTGTAAACATATCATATTCTAATTCTATAGTAGGCCTTCATGCGGTTGTACTCTTCGAGCAGCGGGTGTTTGCTGAGGTAGGCCTCCATCGCGCGGTAGCGGGGCGCCGAGAGGTCTCGGTGGCGGGACAGCCGCACCTCCAGGGTGTGCACCGAGAAGGATAAGTCAGCACTGTAACGAACAAACAAATATAAGTACGATGCTTTATTTTGTAAATTAACCGACCCCGACCGTCAGGCTCCGACGTGATTTGCCATCGACGACATCTGTTTGGGTCACTAATCCACCGTAGTAAGTAACATCTCAACTTCAGTGATTACCCTTTTTAATCCTTTTATTATCATCTCAGCCGGAAGACGTCCGTCTGGCGAACACAGGCCCCCATGTTTCCAACGTGAACGATTCGGTGCTACTTGCATCCGCTGGCGCCCAGCAACCTTCAGCAAGTCATCACTGTCTACTTTATGGGGGGCCGTCCAACACTTACGCCTTCCAACCTCTCATTACTCCCGCACTGGGCCAGCGTGGTCGACTACAGCCATATTAACAGTCTAATTCTCCTGAATCAGATTCAAGCCCCTCGATGGGGACGTATATGAGTTGATAACTTCCTAATATAAATAAATAAATAACAACAATAAGAACAACGTTGGAGATGTTGATTTTTTAAATAATCTCTCTATGTTCAACAAGTAGATAATGTTTACAGACCTCAAGGCAAAGTAAGCGGCTTCCTTCTCAGGCGTGAGGATGAACTGGTTCGCCAGATACCACAGCCTCTTCGCTTTATACTCCGCATTCAACTGAAAGTTCAATGCAAAGTTAGAAGGGCTCACATTACGTGTATGGGTATAGTGGTATGCGTAATGCGTACATTAAACTTTAATGCAGCTGTTTGAAATTCATTCAAACATACGCCAAAAAGAAACGTGTTTGTAGCTCTACGTCGTCGTCGTAGCATCGTCGTAGCATCGCCGTAGCAACGCACGCTACGCCACCGCCGCACTCGTAGCAAACGCGGCGACGCTTGAATTAATGGATTAAAAGTAAAGTAGAATACTATTATAAATGTGTATGTAGTGTCAGTAGTTTTTCAATACAACTTGCTCGAAGTTACGAAGTTACGAAGGCAGTAAACTGTCTACGGTCTTCATTATTTTACTATCACCCAGTAATATTTTGATAATAAAAATAAAATTATCCCGATTTTATAAAGAATCGATTCGGAGAGGCTCAATGATGGCGAGAGCCTTTCCTCCATAAATGCTTATAAAAAAGAAATTATTATTGTTTTGAAATTGGCGCAAATTTTGTAAAATTTTCATTTTGTGTTACATTGATAGTTATTTAATGATAAATCTCAATAGACAGCAACTAAAACGGCGCGTGACATAATAAAGGTTGGTTTTTTCAACTGTTACATGAATAATTTTACCTGTAGTATCGTAGCTATTGTAGGGGTACCTTTCTAAACCATTTAATTTTCATTATTTACTATCAGTTTTCTCACAAGTGTATTGAGAAACATCGTATAACACACGAATCTTAGGTTTTATAACAAACTCATGAGTGTCCTTACTATTGCTCAAACAATTTTGTATAAAGTAGATGTATCATGAAAGTGGACCGATAATTTGTAAACGAGTTCTAGATCAGAGATCAGGTTTCGGCCTTTCAGCATGGATATTGTTTTTAAATGAATTGCATCAGCCCAGCCACATTCTAAAAAGCGAAGCTTACCGTGTCGAATCTCTCTTGCACGAGCATCTGTCTGGCCAGTTGCTTGGACTTGAAGTCGTTAATGCATTGTTCGTGGACCAACGTGGCCTCCTTGACGGTCAGCGGCTGCTTGATTCCGCGCGACACACCGAACATCCGCGCGATGTATGGCTGCAGCGGATCCGCATCAGCTTCCGTCTCGCGCTGCGCCATCTCGGCTAGCAAGCGTTGCTAACACACAAACAATATACTTACTATTGGTATTTTGATTAGAAAAAAAAGTTAGTGTTAGACAAATCAATTCATACTATATAATACCCATAATACCCTGGTGCTCCGTAGGTCCTTACCTACGGAGCACAAACATGGTCTCTGACGGAAGCACAAAAGTCCAAACTCAAGGTTTGCCAACGCGCCATGGAGCGTAGTATACTGGGAGTGAAAAGAGTAGACCGTATTCGGAACACTGTACTACGCTCCAAAACAGGCATACAAGACGTTGGAAAGAAGTCCGCGAAACTGAAGTGGGACTGGGCTGTGTGAGGTCGACCACGAAGACGATGGCGAGATGACTTGGACGGATTTCTGAAGGGCTGGCATCGAGAGAGATCGGGAGGAATGGCGAGAGCGAGGGGAGGCCTTTGCCCAGCAGTGGGACACACAAGAGGCTACTTAAAAAAAAATACCCTGGTAGGCTTATATATATATATATATATATATATAGGTATTTATTTTCGAAATTTGGAATATAATCACACTAATTAGACGTTTATAATAACGGATGGCGAGAGCTAACCCAAGCAAGTCAGGAAAGAATGGAAAAAAAGGGAGAGATATCTTCGCCCTGCAGTGATTACAGGCTAAATCTAAACATTAATCGCAAGCAAAAACCATGTAAATTTTGAGTTAGTTTTAAAACGTTAAAACACGTAATTTAAATTAAGTTCCGTATCAGTTTCGCGAGATAATAAATTAATAATGAAACAAACCTGTTCGAAGTATCCTCTCTGTGCTTCTACGTTCCTCTCAGTGTTGAACAGGGACACATAGAGTGTCGGCTCCGTTAACTCCTTGTATCGCTGAGCGAGATAGTTGTTGACATCTGTTTCATACTCCCGCACGTGCTTGGTAGTTATGGTCTCCCACTTCATATTGTCACACAGCCCCATGTAAATGTCCAGCGGTCGAGGAGTTTCAGCGCAAGGATCGGCCTACAAAAGTCAATGGGATTGAGATCGAGCTGGTTAATTTGAGAGAAGCGTGCACTGCCACTAAAAAAGCCTAGGCAGTAGAAGCAAAATACGGGAAAAATAAAGTATGATTATGAAACATCATCACGACGAAGAAGAGGCTTGATTCTGATACCTGCCTCTGCCCCTATGCAATAGTTGCAACAGCTTTACCACAAACACCACCAGTATATAGATAGTTAACAAACCTCTTATTACTCATAATAATAAATGCTGCAAGAGGCTTTACCAATAAGGGCGTTATTATACACGTTATTAGTTCCGCACGCCCCGTCGCAGGCAGCGGTCGCTCACACTTGCTGCGCGTACCTACGCATACTGTTTAGATACTTCCGCTCGCTCGGGACTACCTTCAGTGCCGTAAACAACCTGTGATTGCTATGGCTTCTTACCCCGACACAAATATGTCGGCGACTTGCACGGCGTGCAACATAATCATCAACGAACAGTTTTGTTTCGTTCAGTCTAAAATGGATGTGATGTCAGAGAAAAGTATAATTGACATCTGTGAAAGCCATAATACCAACAGTGAAGTAATTCTCGCTAAGACCCTATTGTTTGATTTAATCAAACCTAAACACCGCAAGAACATGACAAGAAAGGGAGATGATAAGAAAAGAAAGCATCTACAGGACATAATCTGCGTACTTAAAGAAACAGATCCGAGTACCGCGCCAGTGTTCGTGGCGCGCGACCTACATAAACTACCCCCAATAAATTTTGACCATGTTGACGTTTCAAGACTGCTGTTCGATATAGCAAATCTCAACCGTGAAATAATTTCAATAAAAGCATCATACACCAAGGTGGAAGACACATCCGAATTGAAAGAGCTTGTTAGTGGGTTACTTCACACAAATAAAATGGACAAACGTCCCAGTAGTGAGCCAAATGTAAACGCCGTGTTAAATAAAGCACCGTCACAGCTCCGGCGCGGCGTTCTCGTGGTCACGGACCAAGTAGTGGTCCGTGCTCGTGGTGCACACGAGCCTCCGTCTGACCCAGCCTCGTCACCTTCGAAGATGAGTGGTCCGATCGGTCTTATATATGCAGAGAACACTAACCACGAAGACAAAAAGCGGTATTCTATTCACGATCCGGGAACTCTAAACCAGCCTGATCCCGACAATGGATTTATCACGCATTTACCCAGAGAAAAGAGGAGAAAAGCACTAAACATCCGTGGGTCTGGTTCAAGCACATCATCACAACAAAAAAAGTAAAAGCAAAGGCAGTAAAGTAGCCAATCAAAACACCGAAGTGTACACCTCCGGCTTCGACAAATGCGTGACAACGCAAGATATCACCGAATATTTGAGCGAGATTGGTGAGCAAGTACTAAAGATAGAGCAACTGCCTGATCGACCTGGAATTAGCTGCAATGCATTTAAGATAACCATACCTAGAGAAAACCTTAAACACATCCTGGAACCCGATATATGGCCGGCGGGCACAACGGTCGGTAAATTCAAAGCTCACGCCTATAACGCATACAAGATTCGAAACCCTAATACAAACAATAATGGATAGTGAACTACATATAGTAAGCATAAACTGCAAGTCATTAAGAAGATCACAGAAATTTATTGAGGACCTGTGTTGTATAAATGATATAGTGTTGTAACAAGAAACATGGCTGTTGCCTACATACACAAGGAATACGACGCTATAGGCACCTCACTCAGCTGTGGACACAGCAGCCGGTCAGCTCGTTGGTCGCCCCTATGGCGGTATCGCCATATTATTTAAGAAAAACCTAAAAGCTACCGCCACGCCGCGACTGGCCGCGGTTGAATTTACTCTTAACGACTAAAGTAAGTTGCTTGTTGTCAATATATACATGCCTACCTGCAAACAAGAAAACTTTCCTGAGTACTGTGACCGACTAGGCGAAATACATGGTATAATAGCAAACAGTACCTATACCGACTGCATCGTGCTGGGCGATTTTAATGCAGACCCTATGACCCAGTTTGGACAAGAGCTCTCTTCCTTCTGTGCGACGAATATATTGACAGGAATTTGCTCCCTGGAAGCACGTACACGTACGTCAGCGACGCTCATGGAACTGTATCTTGGCTCGACCATTGTCTTGGAACCAGTGCAATAGCCAAATGCATAAAAAGCATAAACATTGACTACAGTGTGGCATGGACAGATCACCGACCTATGTCATTAACGCTCAGCCTTAGCGGTCTAACGAAATCGGCGCTTGGTGACGCCAATAGCCGGCATGTGAACCCGTACGCATGGAAACCTCAAAATATGTACCAAATCGGTAAATACAGCAAGTTGATGAATCTTCACCTGCCACATACTACCTGCTTGTCACCACTGGTCTCTCCATACGACATTGACAGAAATTACAATCAAGTTGTCTCGTCTATGCAGCTGTCGTCGAAAAAAGCCTTCACCTATAATAAAAACAAACGAACAAATCGCGCTGTGGTTGGCTGGAATAAATACGTCGCGGAACATTACGCGGCATCACGTGACGCACTCGTGCAATGGCACAATGCGGGCCGGCCGAGAGATGGCTCAATCGCAGACTACCGTCGTGAGGCCCGGGCTACGTTCAAGGCGGCACTTAAACGATGTCAACAAAATGCCGAACAACACTACATGGATAGTTTAGCCTGTAATTTAAAAGAGAAAAAATTTAAGAAATTTTGGCAGAAAACGAACGGCGTATGTAAGTCGAACGGCACGCTTCCATCGCATATAGACGGTGAAACCAACGCCACAAAGATAGCCAATTTATTTATCGGCAAGTTTACACAATCGCCACCTACAACCACACCACACCAAGCAGCCTCATTACGCCCCCCTTTACAGATCCCAGCCCCACTGCCGAGCTCGCCGGTCAGCTGCGCGCTCGAACCTGAGACGGCGCATAGCGATGAGTCACCAACCTGCCCCGCCGCCGCCGCCGCGGACACCCATATTACCGCCGAGCTTGTTTACAAAATAGTGCGCGGTATGAAACGCGGTAAATCGCCAGGTTATGATGGGCTCTCTATTGAACATGTACAGTACCTCGGCAGGCCTATATGTGAGTTACTTGCCAATCTATTTAATGCAATACTAATGACTGGTCACCTACCGAAGACGCTAACGAAAACTGTCATAGTTCCTATCTGCAAAAATAAACTCAAAAACGTTGCTTGTTCATCGAACTACAGGCCTATTGCTCTGGCTACAATTATTGCGCGTATTTTCGAGAAAACCATACACGCACTTACACAGGAATACTTAGGTAGCTGTGACTACCAAATGGGATTTAAAAGTGACTCTTCAACAGCTACGGCTTACGTGGTGAAGCAGGTAGCCAGTTACTATAAAGCCAGAAATACATCTGTTATAGCGTGCTACCTGGACCTCAGCAAGGCCTTCGACCGCGTTTCTCATACTGTCCTGTGGGAGAAGCTCAAGACTCGTGGAGTGCCAGCGCCCATTCTAAACACCCTCAAACAGTGGCATGCGCAACAGGAGAATACAGTCAGATGGAATGGTGCATATTCAGACTCGGAGAGACTGCATTGCGGGGTGAGGCAGGGCGGGTCGAGTTCGCCGGTCTTGTTTAACCTATATATGGACACGCTGAGTCGAGAACTGGAACGTTCGGGCGTCGGATGCTTCATGAACGGCATGTGTGTGAACCATGTGGCGTATGCGGATGACATGGTACTGCTGGCGCATCTGTGAGAGATATGCGACGACACACAATATGCTATATAATGCCACCAAATCAGCATACATGGTATTTAAGTCATCCAACACCCCCAGGGACATTCCTCTGTATCTCTATGGGCAGCAGCTTGAAAGGACTGAAGAATTCAGATACCTTGGCCACCTAGTCCGAGACGACCTGCGTGATGAGGCTGATATGGAGAGGCAGCGCCGGGCCTTATGCGTTAAGGGCAACATGCTGGCACGCCGCTTTCATCGCTGCAGCTCCCCAGTCAAACGAGCATTATTCACCACATTCTGTACGAACCTGTACACTGCAGAACTGTGGTGCAACTACACGAAGGCAGCTCATAGCGAAATAAGGGTGCAGTAGAATAACGCGTGGCGCGCGTTGCACGGTCTGGCGCGCTGGTGCAGTGCGTCGGAGATGTTCGCGGAGGCGCGGGTGCCCGGCTGGGCCGCCCTGCTGCGACGCGTCACGGCCGGCGCGGCCGAGCGCCTGCGTCGCTCCGACAACAGCATTGTGCGCGCGGTCTACCAGTGGGCAGCGAGCCCTGTCCATGCAGCATGGCGTCGCCTACACGAAGTGCCACGACTGACTTGGTGCATGTGTGTGCGAGTGCGTGTGCAACATTATTTTTATTTCTAATTATTATTATTATTAATTTTTTCAATTTTTCTTTGATTGGTGTTATACAGAGTTCTGATTTACATTTATATGCATTTTCTAAAAATTTACGGGTTTTATAGGTAATTATATGGCCTACCTCTTTTGTGTTACACTGTTCAGTGTCTACCTATAAAAGACTAATTCAATTAATAATGCACTTACTATATATTCCGAAGTCTTATCCGGGTAAAAGAGGATCTTTAATAATGCACTTACTATATATCCCGAAGTCTTATCCGGGTAAAAGAGGATCTTAAATAATGCACTTACTATATATCCCGAAGTCTTATCCGGGTGAACGAGGATCTTTAATAATGCACTTACTATATATCCCGAAGTCTTATCCGGGTAGAAGAGGATCTTTAATAATGCACTTACTATATGTATATCCCGAAGTCTTATCCGGGTAAAAGAGGATCTTTAATTATTGCACTTACTATATATCCCGAAGTCTTATCCGGGTAAAAGAGTATCTTTAATAATGCACTTACTATATATCCCAAAGTCTTATCCGGGTAGAAGAGGATATTTAATAATGCACTTACTATATGTATATCCCGAAGTCTTATCCGGGTAAAAGAGGATCTTTAATAATGCACTTACTATATATCCCGAAGTCTTATCCGGGTAAAAGAGGATCTTTAATAATGCACTTACTATATATCCCGAAATCTTATCCGGGTAGAAGAGGATCTTTAATAATGCACTTACTATATGTATATTCCGAAGTCTTATCCGGGTAGAAGAGGATTAATAATGCACTTACTATATATCCCGAAGTCTTATCCGGGTAGAAGAGGATCTTTCCTCCGGTCTCAGCCAGATTGGGTTTGATGTAGCTCCTAGTATCATTTGTAACGAAGTTGTACGCGTAATGATTCAGCAACTCTATAGATTCCTCCGAGATATGAAAGATTCTCTTCCAAATGTCGTCCTTGGCGGGTTTGTCGTAGTTTCTCTTGTAGATTTCTGTTACATTGAGCAGACGTCTCTTAGGTTCTGATTTAGTACCTTCAGCGTACTCTATATGTCGAGATATGAGTCTGAAAATGTTATAAGACTGTTAAAGATAAATTTTTGAATTCTTATTGCGTGTTCATGTGATAGATTAAACCTAATATAGAAGTTGATAATAAGCAACGGTCATTAGCTGAAAAGAAGCCTCTAACAGTTTATTTAAAATATAGTAGAGCTGTGATCTTGTTCAAAATGTATGCATGTTGTCTTTATATTACGTGTGTTAATTAATATATTGTTATTGCAGCTTCACTTTTTGTAGATTTGCCCAAGTGGCGACCTGTCTCATATTATGAACGAGAGTTAAAGAGATTATAGATCATATTGTTTTGTTCAATAGCGGAAATTCTAGATCTATCTTATAATATAAGCAGCTGTTGACTGTATATTTCCCTAATAAATAAATAAAAATGTAGTCTCTAAATTTGCTTGCTGACTGCAAATTTTAATGTAGTCTATTGGCAGTTGAAAAGCAGTTTCAATCAGATTGCATCCAAACTGCCTTTACAGCTGATATGCAGTCCAATCTGATATTATGACAACTTACAAGTCAGCTCTCTCCATGTAAAACTCCTCGAATGTGAGCGGAGTGCAGGTCACTTTCTCGAGCTGGTCCAGGCGAGCGTACCACTTGAACTCCAAAGTGCGTTCTCCTTCGATGCTTTGCGCAGGAGCATCCAACGAATACACATGCTCTGGAATAGTTTCAATCATCATTGTTATGATAATGTGTAGGCTGATGTTAGGTCATTAGTTATTTATTTGACTAAATACAGAAAAGTAAATTGAGCAAAAGGTCTCTAATAAAATGAAAAATAAATAATATCTAATGACTACTTCCGTGGATAATAGGAACAGGAATGGGAACTAATTATTTTATGCGCTTTATATACTTTAAACGAGCAATTCTTGTACGGCTGCAACAATTTCGATGAAAGTTAGTCAAGCTTAAAAGTATTGGTACGCCATATCATCAAAAGAGATAGGTAATTTCGCCACCGTTAACAACAACACGATAGCTCTATTGGGGAACCGCAAGACTTTCAAACCGAAGGTCAGAGATTCGAATCCCCATAAGTATATTTTTTAATTCTTTCATTTAGTTATTTAAATACAAAAATGACAGAAATAAAAATTTCTTATATATTTTTTCGTGATCCTACAGATGGCACAAGCAAAACTCGGTCGCCCAAGTACTTTTACTAATGAGGAAACTGAATGATTGTGTCGTCATTGTGAGCGAACCGAGATATACAACGGGTGTTATTAAATTAATACTGAACACATGGTCTAGTGATTCGGATGGCTGCTGTCTTCCGTCCGGGAGACATGGGTTCGATCCCCACCACGTACCAATGAGTTTTTGTATTTCGAATTCATATATACGTTTATTCGACGCTCTTATGGTGAAGGAAGACATCGTGATGAAACCTACACCTACACACTCCTGCGAAGAAATTCAAAGGTTGTGTGTGAAGTTGACCAACCCGTACTATGCCAGCATGGTCGACTAAGGACTAATCGCCCTAATACCAGGTAGGCTCGAGCCCCTCATTGGGGACGTATATGAGCTGTTGATGATGATGATGAACACATTACCTACTAAGGGTTAAAATTTGGACTGAGAGATTAATAAACTTACTTAACAAATTATCTGGACGGCCTGTATCGAACAGCTCCTTGATTTCATTTTTCTTATGATCAATTCTGACGTAATTCATTTTGTCATCTCTATTTGAATAGTATTCGTGGCTGAAATAAATAAAACATAGGAAATACAGGTTAATGCTTCCAAAAGTAACTGTTTTTGAATAAATGAAATTGAAATTAGAGTTTATTGCACTTCGGAGAGAACCTCGGACCAACCACCCACTGGACACCACCATGTCAGGGCGCAACTTTCCAAAACGCATAAGTGCATTACATTTGCACATAAATATCTCTTCGCGGCTCACTCCAGTTTCGAGTTTCGACCAATTATGAGAACTGTCAATACGAGAATGCGGTGTCCAGTGGGTGGTTGGTCCGAGGAGAGAACCTAGGAATGTTTTTCTGAATATAATTCCTTTTGACCCAAGTCTACAGATTCACGTCTTTGATTAAGGTAGACCTTGGAATCGCTGACGGTGCAGGAGTGGTGAATATGCGTATTATTATTGACTAAGCGAGCGCAAAGCGCGAGCGAAGCGTCACCTTTTCTCGTCGATTTTGCGCAGTGTCACTTCATACGTCGATAAAGATAAAGATGAAATGTATTTCAATCAAACTTAATCTAAAAACACAGTACCTATAAAAGTACAGTACAGTACAATACCTATAAAAATAAGAATTTAAACAACATAATATGACTGCGATGCCTAAGCTAATGAATGTTGCGTGCGACACAAGCAGTAGGAAAAAGAAGTCTCTATTTTAGCTTGGCTAAAATGCTTTCGTAGTCCGGCGGACAGATGTCCAGTTGTCCTCCTCTACAGGTTGAATTTTTTAACCGAATCTCTTCAGCAGGTTTCAAACATTTCGAAAAATGTCACAACTTTTTTGTTACCCTTATAAAAACGCATAAAGTTCTGTATAGTCGGGGTATGAAGGGATAGAAAAAAAATCGTAAAACGACAGACTTGCGAGGTCTACAGCTTACAGAGCCACTTGTTGTGTTTAGGTAAGGCTTACTGAAGTAGGAATTTACCTAGCATAGTGTTTTTTGGATAATATTTTAATATCGCAGCAAACTCACGTGACGATAGGCTTAGTGAGCGCGTAATCTTCAAACAAGGCTACTCTCTTCACAATGCCTGACGTCTGAGAGTAGCGCGAGAACTTTTCCAGTAATACTTTCTTGTAGTGCACGGTTTTATGGCAGCCAGGATATCGCTGCTCAAAGTCTGCAACGTAAAACACACTTAGCACAATCTGCCATTAGTGATAGCCTTAGTACTAACGACCGCAATTTTGACCAGCCAGGGTCCGTATCAAACTATCTTTGTTCCAAATTTCATCAAAATTGGGTAGTTATTTAGCGTGAAAACAAAACAAACAGACATCTATACCTAATTACTTTAGCATATGAGGTTTGATGTCAGTGCGATGTAATTTATGTCAAATATTTTCAGGGGTAAAAGTACAAGCCATCGTACGTCAGCTAAAAATGAGGGCCAGCTTGCACCTTATTTTTCGAATAATAAAATAATCCAAATAACTTAATTGCCTAATCACAAAAAACATCACCCTAAACAGATGATCACTCACTACTACACTGTCACACTAGCGTGATATTGAGTTCATGCATGCACGCATGCGCTTAGTAACGTCAGTGTACATGTTTTTTATTATTATTTTTTTGTTGAAAAAGTTAACTTTTGAACTAACGTGTAGAATATCGTTTTTCTTTTTGACGTGACCAACATGACTTGTATGTTCAGTACTGAAAATATTAGGTCCTTACATATGAAATTGGCGTTTTGTCGTACTGGCCACTTTGATCACAAATTTCTCCTATTTGGTTAGGAATTCGAAATTCAAATTTATACAGCTATTTCCACATGTAGTTGTGTTTCGTAAACCGTCATTCATTTGTTTTTTTACTTATCTTTTTTCTGTTTGCATCGCTCGATTTACAAAATGGAAAATTTGAAATATCGCGTTATTTACGAGTACGAGTTCCACCGTGGCACCAGTGCTGCGGAAACGGCTCGAAGGGTTAATGATGTGTATGGCGGTTGTGTCGCAAAAGAAAACACAGTGCGTTTTTGGTTCCAACGTTTTCGTTCTGAAAATTTCGACCTGCAAAACAAGCCCCGTGGACGGCCGGAGACCCAAGTTGATAATGAAGCATTGAAGGCTATTGTGGAAGCGGATCCATCGCAAACCACGTCCGAGTTAGCTGCAGGCTTCGGTGTTAGTGATAAAACTGTTTTAATCCACTTGAAGCAAATTGGGAAGATTAAAAAACTTGAAAGGTGGGTTCCTCACGAATTGAGTGAAGCAAACCGGCAAACGCGCGTCAACTGCTGCGTTACATTACTTGACCGGCACAATAACGAAGGGATTTTAAATCGAATCATTACCTGTGATGAAAAGTGGATTCTCTACGATAATCGGAAGCGCTCATCGCAATGGCTGGACCCTGGCAAGCCAGCCAAAGCCTGCTCCAAGCGAAAATTGACCAATAAAAAGTTACTTGTAAGCGTTTGGTGGACTAGCGCCGGTGTCGTTCATTACAGTTTTCTCAAATCTGGCCAGACGATTACGGCAGATGACTATTGTCAGCAATTGCAAACCATGATGGAAAAGCTAGCTGGTAAACAACCGAGGCTGGTCAATCGCTCTACGCCACTGCTGCTTCACGACAACGCTAGACCACACACTGCACAACAGACGGCTAGCAAATTAGAAGAGCTTCAATTGGAATGTCTAAGGCATCCACCGTACTCCCCGGACCTTGCTCCAACAGATTACCATTTTTTTCGAAATTTGGATAACTTCTTGCAAGGGAAAAAATTCAACTCAGATGGGGCAGTCCAAATCGCCTTCAAAGATTTTATTGATTCCCGTCCGAATGGTTTTTTTAGTAAAGGGATCAATGAACTACCTATGAGATGGCAAAAGTGCATAGATTACAATGGTTCATACTTTGATTAAATAAATATACTATATAAAAATTTTTCGACTTTTTGTTCCTCCCATACAAAACGCCAATTTCATATGTAAGGACCTAATATTAGACACTAATAAAATCACACCTTATACCATAGAATATGGATCATGGATTTTGTTTGTCCAAATAAATCGTGGCGAAATAAATTGCTACGTGATGTGCGGCGTAGTGTCCTGTGTGACAGCGGACACCATTTCTTGCCAAGTCTACACTTACCTGCAGCGCTGATTTCCAGCTTTTCCACCCAGCTGTCTGGCATGTCAAGATGCTTTTCAGTGTCAACAGCTGTTCTCTTGTCACCGTAGTCAATACCAATCAGTACTCTTCGGTGGAACGGCTCGCCTGGTAGCAGATGTTCCCACAATTTCAAATTGCTCAGATCATAACTAAAATGGCTTAGATTCTGCCACACAACTTTCTTTGGCTCCTCTTCTTCTTCAACCTGTTCTTCTTCAACTTTCGCTTCTTCCTCTTTTTTCTTCTTCTTCTTTTTCTTCTTTTTGCCCGATTCCTCAGCTTCCTTTTCTTTAGCTAATCTGTCCCTTTCCTCTTTAACCTTCTGTTTTAGTTCTCCAATTTCTTCCTGTACCCCTTCACTTTTCTTTATTTTTTCTTCCTGCTCATCTTTTACCTTTTGCTTGGCTCTTTCAGCTTGAAGTTCTTCATCTTTAGCTTCAAGTCTTTCCCTAACCAAAAATAAAATAATGTAAAGCTCGTAAGTAAAAGAGATCAGACCTAGGTATAAGATATAGGTCAATTAAACTAAGGCCCTCCTCAGTTATGAGATATTTTTTATCTCGCTAATATAATATATTCCCAATAAGCGAGATAATATTAACTATTTATTGAAATATAAATATCAGATTTTGAGTTCTAATACCTACTTAAATTTACTACCTACATAGACGGACTCCATCAAGTCATTTTCTATGATACTTGTACTGAATTTCTTACTTAGCACAAGTACATTTTAAAGTTGGCATTTTATTCGTTAACCTGTCAGCCTACTTATTTCACATTTTTTTTACTTTTCTCGTACTTAAATTTACTACACAGACAGTTTAAACTTTTTCAAAGTATTTTTTTATGATATTTGTACCAAATTTCTTATTAGTACAAGTACATTTCATAAGTTGATATATTATTCGTTAACCTGTAAAGCCTACATGATGTTGATAGTTTTCCTTTTAAATTCATCATTTACATTACTACCGTGAATTTTTTCACATTTCCAAATACAACGGTTTCGCTGGTAGTGGGGGGGGGGGGAACTTGACTCTAACAAAAATAAGCACTTAAAATATTTCTGAAACGTAAACTAGCATCGAAAAATGGTTTTAGCAAACCCCCATTATTTTTTTAAACCCTATCCAACGATACCTCACACCATAAGGTAATCGTGAATTTAAAAAATAACCCCCTCTTCACGTGTACCAGAGGAACCCTAAAAAAAATTATTTTTTAAGATTTTATTCTTTAGCTTTGACGGCATAATTAATATGTATGTCCATGCCAAATTACAGCCTTTTAACATTCATCAAAATATATTTCTATGATATTATATGTAGTACCAAATTTCTTACTTGTACTAGTACTTTTTATAAGTTGGTCTATTATTCGATAACCTGTAAAGCCTTGTTGATGTTGATAGTTTTCCTTTTAAATTCATCATGATTACTACCATGATTTTTTTCACGTTTCCATATACAACGGTTTCGCTGGTAGAGGGGGGAGAAACTTGACTCTAACAAAAATAAGCACTTTAAAACGGAATATTTCTAAATCTTACACTAGCATCGAAAAATGATCTTAGCAAACCTCCATTTTTTTTAAAAGACCTATCCAACGATACCTCACATTATAAGGTAATCGTGAAAAAATTAAATAACCCCCTCTTGACGTGTACCAGAGGAACGCTAAACAAATTGTTTTTTAAGATTTTATTCTTCAGCTTTGTCGGCATGATTTATATGTATATCCATGCCAAATTACAGCCTTCTGGTACTAAGAGTCTATGAGCTAAGCCGCGAACAGACAGACAGACAGACAGACGGACTTTTTTACTACGGAACCCAAAAATAGTAAAAAAATGCATTTTCAAACTTGAACTTCTCTTTATTCTTTCTTTTCTTTTTCTTACCCATAGTTATTTTTATTGTCTTTAATATTATCTGAAATCTGACTACAAAATGATGTAAGAGAACTTACTTTTCTTTTTGCTTCTCATCTTCTACTAATTTTTCTTTATATTCTACTCGCTTTTTCGCTTCCTCTTCGGTTTTAGCTTTCTTCTCTACATCTCGCGTCTCTCTCTCCGCTGCATCCTTCAAATCTTTCTCAAGGAATTCCTCTTGTTCCCATTCATCTTCCTCTAATATCCTTAAAGTTTGAAGGTTCACCTGAAAAACCGGAAAATGGTTCTCAAACCATGCGAACTTTCAACACAAATAATCTTATTCAAAAGCATTTTAGCTGAAAGTAACAAAGAAATAAGGCATTTATTTGCTTTTTTAAATGGTCTTTTGAGTTAAGTACTACAAGCTAAATACCTACCCCTTATGGTACAAGGACTTTAAGAGGTATTTAGTGTAAATATAAAAAAAAATATAGTTAGAATTTTATATATAATTTTAAGACCCGTATTAAGATACCCCATACGCTTGTGTGGAAAAAACATCTTACCATGAGGCGCGGGTTTACATATTAATTTCTATGAAATGAAAATGTTTATCTTAGATATACATAATTATTTTGCGTAGTGTTCAGATATCTCACATAATAATTCTCGTGGTTATACATGCTGTCAATCTGTTGGTAGTTGGGGCAGTCCAGAGGGTACGCGTTGCCCTCAGCTGGCTCGATGAAGAAGGGTCTCTCGATGCCCATGGGTCCCGGTAGGATTATCACCCAAGCGTGGGTGCGCCACCCATCGATTTCATCCTTTGGAGGCAGCTCTAGTTCCTTTACAAAAGAAGACTTATTCAGATAAGCTCTTATTCAGATAAACACAGGCTTTTCTTTCCGCCAGTCCCTTTCACAATATCAAGCTATTTCCACACGAATCGATAGATGTTCCGTGCGTTTCGAGTAGATAGATATATCCTTTTGTGGTTTATATGTCACCGTAAGATTGTGAACGCCGTTAGTTTATAATCTTACTCGCGATATTGTAAACTGCGCGATATTATCAAATTGTGAACTGATTAAAAATTTGCCTACGACGGAACCGACCAATCAGTTACACGGTTCACAATTTTACGGATGATAAAACCCGACAGATTATGAACCTTTGTTTACAACTTGACGATTTGACATCGTAAGATTTTAAACTAACAAGAAATAATACGTTAAATTGTAAATGGTTGGTTTCAGTTCACAATTTTCCATAAGTTTATAATATCGCGAGTTAGATTATAAACTAACGGCGGCGTTCACAATCTAACGGTGACATAATATATATTTTTCGTATCTTATTTGAAGAAATAAGCCTTGAAGAAATAAGCCATATATAGTGGCTTTATTTGTGATTTTATTGATTCTTGACTAACGCCGTGTGGTGATGGCAGAGTAGAATACATTTGTCACCAACCCCTACTCTTCCCGTGGGTGTCGTAAGAGGCGACTTAGGGACTACACATTGAACAGGAAACGGGCAGCAGCGCTCTCTGATACAGTAATCTTTTAATCTGCGATCTCCAACCCGCCTGCCAAGCGTGGAGATTATCGCAAAACCAAACACTTAAGTGGAGGAGGCTCATAGTCCAGCAGTGGACTGTAACGGGCCGTTGATTTGATTTGATTTGACTAACGAGGTTTACCCTTTTTCGAGAAGTATTTTTTCTATGTTTTATGTATGTATTAATATAATAATATCGCTGAACCGGTTATAATGGAGATGCTTAGCATCCCGCTTTTGTCCAGCAGTGGACGTCTTCCGGTTGAGATGATGTTTTTATTTTTATTTTATTTTATTAGGTACATCAACCGTATTACATATACTACACTGAAAACTTAAGAGGTAACAGTCTTATTCTTATTTATACCAATTATAGATGTACTCAACATTCATAACATAATAGAGGTAGGAGGTAGCTTACATAATTAAGGTGAACTTAACAAAGAATATATTATAGGTATAGTAACAGTAAGTAAAGTATCACACCGAATTTTACGAGTAGTTAGGCAAAGAAAACACTCGTTGGAATACTCGTTTTGTAATAATGGATCGTTTTTTTTTTCGTATCTTAGAATGGTAAACCAGAAAGAGAGACTACCTTAATTTTAAGCTGTCTCTCAGCTTCAATCCGGTCTATTTCATCCTGGATCTTTTGCTGGGCTCGGTCTTCCATTGCCTTCACGTACTTGGAGGTGAAGTCGGGTAGCGGCACCAACTTGTAGCGCGGCTCTACTTCGGGCTCCTTGACTTCCTCTACCACCTGGAAAATTTAACGGAAGAAATGTACCTAGGTTTGTTCTCTTTTGAGGGTTGACGACCGTGAGTGAAACGACTAGAGTGGTCTAGCGGTTTAGTTCTTAAATCTAAAGAAAACGCCTACTTTTTCAATTTTGATTAATCATCATATTTTGATCAGTCATAATGTGGTAAAAGTTAAGACACAGAACAAAAGAGCTGATGATCTTGAAACGGCAGAACTGATTTTAAGACCACTGCTAGAAAACCTGCTTTTAAATTTAAAAAACCGCATCCAAATCGGTTCACCCGTTTATGAGCTATGGTGCCACACACATACACAGATACACAGACAGACATAGCGGTCTTTATAGTTATAACACCCCTATTTTTGCGTCGGGAGTAAAAAACATACCTCGGTCTCATCAGGCAGTTCGGGACAAATCGCCCGATAGCGAAGGTTCAAGCATATGTCCCGCTTGGCGCAGCCGACGACGACGTACGCGTCGTAGGTGGCGCCTGCCAACCATGCAACGAGCACATGCGCGATCTCGAATGGGTTGCCGGCGCGACGGATCAGCGCAGTATACGGGGAATACAGGTGGTTTGGCTGTGGGTACACAAATAATAAGAATTGTACGATAAGAAGAAATATAAAGCATAAAAAAAATACGACCACTTGTTGAATTTGGTATCTGGAGTCAAGCTGATTGGTTATAAAGAATTTGCTGAGAGGAAAGTTTATTATTATACTTAAAGTATATTATGTATTCTGTAGTTTATTTCAGTTTAAAGAACTTTATTCTCATAAAGATTACACATAAGTCACTTAACATGAGAACTAAAATAATAAAAAAGTATACATTGGCAAATGTCCGTTTACGAAAAACATGCAGTGGGTACTTAATAAAAGAATTCCAATCTTACTCTAAGTTTGTAGGCGCACCGGCCGCTGCCGCCGATACGTACTTTGTGGTTCTAACGTAGTAAGCAAAAACCACCTACGGGGTGTTCATTTAAATGGAGAATTTACAAAGAATGTGTTTTTGTAATTGAGATTTAAAGATGTTAAAGGAGTCAATATTTTTTATGTGCGATGGCAATTTATTGTACAGCTCTGCCCCCTCGAAGCATATTGTTTTTTTGCCGCCGCCGGTTCGTATTTTAGGTAGTATAAGGTGACTTTTTCTTCTATGAGCATATTTAAGTATTTGTTCTTTTTTTGTAAATGTTATATCTGAGTGTATTTTTTTGTTTAATATTTTACGTATCAGTATGCATGTAGTGTAGGTGTACAGTTGTTTGAGATTCATAATGTTAGTTTTTTTGTAAATATTTTCAGTTGGCGTGCGGTATGGGAAGTGAAATAACATTTTAATTATTTTATTCTGGGCAATTTGCAAGTCTTTTAAGTTAGTTTTTGGTGCACTTCCCCACACCTCTATGAGGTAAAGAAGGTGTGACTTAACCAGAGAGTTGTAAATACCAAGGCGCACCTGACGGGGCAAGCAACGGACAATATTCCGAAGAACACCAAGCAGGGACGTAAGCTTTGTTCTCACGTGTTCAATGTGAACCTTCCAATTAAGAAACTTGTCCAGTCGAAGACCTAGATATATTTCATGAGATTTTTCACATATCACTTCGTTATTAATAGTAAGGGGGTTATGAGGTGGTATGGTTTTATTTTTTGACCGAAAAATTACGTATGAAGTTTTGGATACATTGATCGTGACAAGGTTATACTGAAACCATTCGTGGAGTAAGTCGATATCGCTTTGTGCCTGTGATAAAATGACCTCAATTGAAGGTCCAAAGTAAAATAGACAGGTGTCATCCGCATATAAGGTCAATTGACCCTGAAACTCAACATCATTTATATTATTAACATAAATGAGAAACAAAAGAAATTTATTTTAAAGTGTATTATAAAGTTTAACTTATAATAAAGTTATTTCTGTTCTAATACTTGTGGTTCTTTTAGATCAGTTATTAAAAGAGACCATAATCAACTTTTACTCGCACTGTCATCAAGAGGTTGAAGAGTTACTTGGCAGACTTCAGATTCACTTTGCAAAGAAAAAATAACATGCATTTTGCGCCATCTTGACTTTCAATATGCTACTAAAAGAAGCACTGGGATTTCAACCTTGTGAAACAAATATTCCTGGTAGGGAGAACCGGGAGTCCTATTATTTCAGTAGACTTCCGATAGGTAGCGCTAACTGTATGTACCTAAGTACTTCTCGTGCCTGTATTATTTGTAACAGAACTTCTAGATACAACCGCATCTATGATTTCTTAACTAGGTTTCCATTTATAAACTAATAGTGTACTGTACAAAGTACAATTTTTTTTTAAGAAAGTACCCAAGTATTTTATTTTACAGGTTTATATTTTAAATTACTTAATCTGAAACATCCTCAATATGCTTTGTTAGTATATATCTCGACATGAGAAGCATTAAGTCGGATCTACATATCCGACCAAAATCACTCTTTAGAAGTTAAAAAGTAAATATTTTCCCAAAGAGTTCCATTTTCGGATTCCATAATTGTTTTTTCATTCTTTTATTGTAAGTGGCCATATCCAGAGTCTTCAGTATGCCTTCCATGCTAAAAAGTGATTGTGGTTATGTGATCCGACCTAATGCTTTCGAACGTTGTTTTTATTACGTGTTTATCGTGATAAAATATTACCCCATTACAGAAGGCAACAGATCAAAATCAACTTTCCAATTATCTTCCGATTGATAATTGAATATTACAAAATTCAGTCCGAGCCGGTTTATTATTGTTGGAATTCATCCAATATTAATAAACCTTACAAGCTTTGTTTTAAACTTGTGAACCAACTCTTACGATTGTTTTTCGTTGAAATCATAGCCGAGCCTTTGTTAACGAACGGGGTAGTTTCCGGAGTGTCCCGCTCGGTGTGGCCAGACTGGCTGTATTGCGCTGTAACTGAAGTTTTGACGTAAATTCGACGAATATTCCTCGTTGTATTGGCGGGCATTCCGGAATGTGTTATTTAAATCATGTGAGAACTTTTGAAAGCTTCGTTCTTACAAAAACTTACAAAAACCATAGTTCTATCGTTGTAAAAGTCCTAAAGACTTCCTTTCCACCTTCCGCGATAACGCGGGAGCGAGCGCTGAAAATAATGGCATTTAAGAATAAATAAACAGTAATATAATAGTAGCTCGATTTCTGCCTTCTCCGATTTTTTTCTTGGCATAGAGTACTCTATTAAGTTGGTTATTATCGTCGTTATTATATTACAACGTCATTATTAATGTTAAAAAGTTAGTGTTAGTGTCGCACTTGTACAGTCGATCACCCCGAAATAAAAACGGTTTATTTGAATAGCTAGACTTTATCCACTAGATCAATGACATTATCTGCTACCTTACACCAAAATAGCTCTTTACTGATGAGTGCATCAAACTATTTTTTTAACTCCCAGAAACTGATATTCCTATTGGAATGGAGTCCAAAGTTGAGTGGAAACAAAGTCCGCCTCAACTTTTGTGACTCCAACTTTCACTCTCGCGCGGCAACTTTACACCACTCTCGCTATCAACTCACTCTTTTTATTCATGTAACAGTTTTATTGTTCCAATCTTACTTATGTACAAAAATACTTTGTACATTGAATTGTTTGTCTCGGTTGTAGCTTATGTTTTGTTTATAGGCTGCACTTAAAAGCTTGTTTCATTTGTTATTATAGTTAATATTGATTCTTTTTTTTTATTTGCGTTTCTTTGGGCATAGAGTTAATCGGATAAAATTGAGTCGGTTTTTTTAAGATCAGAAATATGTAAGGTAAAGAATATCATTTATTTTAACACACTAACTGAACAAAATCAAACGAGACGCGGCTACTATTCTTTCTACGTATGGATAGCATTAAAAACGCGTAGTATTTTGCTACGCCGCCGCCTCCGTAGCCATCACCGTAGCCGTAGCAGAGAGCAACAGGTAACATTAATCATCTACATAATTCGTTAGAAAATATACTTAATGTTATCATGTTCAATTTAACCGCACTGGGCCAGCAGAGTGGCCGACTAGGTAGGCTTGAGCCCCTCAGTGGGGACGAATATGAGTTGTTAATGTGTGATGGATGAATCATGCAAATAAAAAAAACATTTTGATATATTTTGTATTCTGAGTTTGTCGTAATTTCAAAATGCAAGTTAATAATACAGGGTTACAGGTTTAAATCGACCTAGATCCTTATAGTTTAGTTTAGTTTTGGGGGTCTGATTGATATGCAGTTTGTCACGAAGATAAAGATGGTATCGTTGTTTTTTCTTTTTTTCAACGTAGGTAACATAGCCTAACATACGAGAATTATAAACCTTAGTAGCAACAAGATTCCTTTAAAATCCGCTTCGATATTCAGCGAGATTACCCGCAGGAGTCCAAGCCTGGAGTCTGCATTCCCGCCGCAGTAGCTTCCAGCTCCTGCAATATTCGTGCTGGAGAATGGCCACCGCAGAGGGGGGGGGTGAGGCAGCCGGGCGGCGAGGGGCGGGGCGCGGGGAAATTAGACCGCGGCACGTCGCGCTTTCAACGCGCTTGACCAAGCGTTATTCGGCTGCTGGGAAGACGATAGGGCTGGGACACGACGTTGCTTTGTTTTTAAACTGTATCCGAAAATGAATGAATGAATTGAATATACTAAAATGTGCAAAAACTTGTTATTTTTTAAGACAGATATTATAAGAACACAATGTTTATTTATTGAAATAGCTACTTTTCGTCGATAAATGAAAACCTTACTTAGGAGAGTTTTACATTGGAATATCCAACCATGATGTAGCGATATTCAACAGGTAATAGGGATAAGTAAGTATACAACTCAAATTGAAAATACGCAAATAGTTTCATTGCGGATTTTGTACTCTCATATTGTTTTTTTATTACCTATCGTATTTTTTTTATATATTTTTTTAAAAGTTTAAGACTGTGAGATAATTAATTGTTCCGAATGAAAGGACAAACTAACACATACTTCTATGAATACGTAATCAAATAAAGTCACGTCTCTTTCACCGACGGGAACGCTGTGACCACTCTTCATCCACATTCAAATGAAAGCAAACGACTTTATCAGTTCTTTGCTTCTTCATTTTACCGATTAATGATGACGCGTCAAAATCCGAAACATGATATCCGAAAGTATGCCATACTAGTGACGTGCATGTCGTTATCGATGTTCGTAAGTCTCGCAGGAGATATCGATTCGGGGGCGGGTCCACGGCTCCAGCGATGTGGAGCGCTCATGTGAGTCCACGCGCACTAATTAAACGCGGCTGTGACTGTGACCTCTTCTATCGACTGTCGATAATCGAGTTTTCGATAATCAAAGTGCGACCAGGCTCAAAATAACGCAGCTGATAAAAAACTCGATTATACAGGGATATTTTTATATTAGTGCATATATTTAAATACGTATTTCGACTATCATAGTAACTACATTTTCTGCAAAATACGAGTATCAATCGAAAAATTACATTTATCACAATTTTTGTTGACAATTACATAAATTTGTCGTTTTTTGATCCAAGTCTCTAGCAAAAAGTTGTTGAATTATATTTATCATGGTCTAAACAACAAATTTTAAGGTGTCATTTAAAAAATAACCCGTATTTAGTAGTGAATTTTGAAAAGATCTTTTTTTAGCAGAGTTATTACAGCTAATAATAATAATCTACCTATTTACAAACAATATTATTATTTGCTTTCATGTAACATAGTATGGCATAATAGATTTTATACAATGCTAAGTCATATACATGAACCCCGTCGGGGCACTGCAAACCAATTCTAAATGAGTTTAAAGATTACAATTTGAATAGTTGTGGTTATATTTATTTAATTGAAGACGGGAACGTAAGGTACTTTTATTTAAATTAACTATTTAGAGTACAAGTTAATACAAGTTTTAATTCCTGAAAACATCCTTTATTTAGTTAATATTTTATGCCGTAGGTATCTTCAAGACATACACTATAAATAAATATTTTTCTGAAAACTGAGTAAGAAATCGGATGAAATAGCGCACAGCTATGAAAAGGGTCTACCTACCTGCGAATCAAGTTTTCCCCGAGTACATTCCTAGCTTAAATTATGCAATATCAGCATTCATCGACAAAAGCTCAGCGCGGAGTAGCGGAGTGGGCTCCAAGAACGGCAGTCCGCGCGAGTGATTTGCGCCACCCGCCGCCGTCGTCGCGACGCGGGCTAGTGATGTGCAACGATGCACTCTAATATTGTGACGACATCGATAATAAGATTTGTTTAATTGAAAATGTTTTTTAAGGCTTTATATCAGTTTGAGATATTGTTTTCATATGCTACTCATATTGAACGATACGGTTCTATAAGTGTTTCAGAAATCCTAGATAAAACAGTATGAAGCCGGCAAACATCGAGTGGTGTGAGATATTGTTGAAACATGTCGATGTTGTGTAAACACAATGTCCTTTCAGCGGGGAGCTTTGGCAAACAAAGGAGTGTTTTTGTCGCGGCGGCGCCGCCCTCCCGCGGTTGTCGGGCTGTCGCTGGCGGCGGCCAGGGCAGCACGAGTCGACACGCGGCCGCGGTGCCCAGCCGCGGATCGATATCTCGAGATCTCGGCCTACGCGCGCCACGCCGGCCATTTGCCTACCTCGACGCCTCAGGCGCGTGTGTACATAACCCACCACCCCCTGCCACCCCGCCCGATGCCCGATACACCCCCGCAGATTACCGCCTACAAAGCAAACTTCATTGGTACGTGCATGCAATATGCGCAAGGAGCCCGAATTGCGCCTCGGATCGCCGCCGCCCGGTCAGATTGCTTTGATATTCAACCGAGCTATATACTCTCTCTGAAGCTAAAGGCTTCGTCGAGCACAGTTCCACCTATATACTACTCTACTCCAGTATATTCCCGTATTCTCGTGCACTGTCGCTTCAATCACGTTAATTACTGTAGACGCCGAGCGAAGACAGGAATTATTTAGACGTAGACGTTCCAAATAATCGCCACAATCGATCTTGACAATGCACACGGACGCTTCGGTAACAAAGGCGGATAAAAGTTTGTTGAAAGTTTAATCTCGCTTAAGGTTGGAACTGAACCAGGAGCATAAAAATACCTCCCGCACCAACAGTTTTAGCATGATCTGCCTACGAAATCCTCGAACGGAACCTCACAAATTACGGAATAAAAATATGAAACGAAAAGACTTGTTTTTCAATGTTGATCACATTACGCATAGAACGATGCCCCTAGCATACGACAGAATATACGGAAAAGTTTGTACAAGTACAACTAGCTTAGGAGGATAGTGAGTTGTCGAGAGCAAAACTGCAAACTCCCGCCCTCTGTCCTCAGCAAAAGAGGGAAAGTTGGCATCTGCATATATTGGCCTCCTCCCAAACTTTAGTTGAGAGTTCGAGCGAGTCAAACACACAGAGCTTAGTTTTGCAGAGAGAATGAAAGAGCGTTTGAATGAAATAATAGTTTGTTGTGATAAACCAACAAATACTTCATAATTCATTTTAATTATCAGTTTGTTGCGATAATACCATAAAAAAATATGAAATAATCTTAGTATATTTTATTATTAGGTATGACGATGTACCAACGACAAAAATAAATTAAATATAAAAGAAAGTAAAATTTAAACTTGATTTGAGTCATAAAAATCATATCAATTCATTATGAAAAGTGCCTATGACATGAAATTCAATTAAAAAGTTCTCATTATTTTTCGCTAATGAGGAAACTTGTAAATTAATTGCGTCAATACACGTGTAGCTATAAATAATTCCGGAATATGGTATTGGTATTATCTACTCACCACCCCCTCGAAGAAAAATTAAAATATTGCAAATCTTCTTTAGAAAGTAAACTGAACCTAAACCAACCTTTGGATACCCTTTGTCTCAGATTACGAAAACTCGAGTTAATTTATATCAAAAAATGACAAAATTTCACCTAACCTAATCGCTATGTACCTATATATATATACCAAAGTGGTACGAGTAACAGAACGAGCGTGGACTTGACCAAAATAAAATAAGATTCAATACCAAGAACGATAGTAAAATAACCGACAAATGAAATGCCCAAAACAGAAATATATGCTCAAACAAGTGTTCAACCTGGGAACAAAGTTGTAAAATGAAAAGTTCGGGTAGATGCACCTACACGGAAGTGGCTAGCTGACTAACATCGATTGATGATAGTAACAGGTGAGTTACACTAGTAATAGATGTATCGAAGCTGGAAATGATCTTCACAATAGGTCTAAGTCTAACCATTGACTGACTCCGTCAAACAGGGCACGCGCGGGCTACTATCACTCTCATTACAACTACAAAGGATGTCACCCTGTAGAGGAAATACAAATTTTAATGGGTTTGTGATTCACGTTGCAAGCGTCAACGAAGTAAAAACGCTGATTAAAGTGTAATTAAGTATCGATAGTGTTATGAAAAAACATAGTTAAATCAAGATAGGTACAAACAATGAAATTCATTCAATATTATTTTATTTTTTTATTATCAAAAGCTTTTAGTCATTTGCTTCATTAGTTTTAGTCACAGAAATGAATATCTATGATTTCGGTTATGCATTGACACAAATTAATAGGTATCTAATTTTACCCATCCACAAAACGAAAGTTTTGTTAGCAGGCTATATTCTCTTTGTTTATACTAGTTGATTGTTTGTTCTATTCTATTTAATCAGTCGTTATCCTGAAGAAAGGAAAAAAGATTTGGATTCGGAATCTCTCATACCTGAATTTGTGGACAGCTAACATTGTACTTTAAATACTATGTGCGATTTCAGGAATGTAGTATTGTTACAGTTGAATTATTTAAATCGCTTTCACTCTTTAGTGTTGTTCTCAGTTGTCGTGAAGATCCACGATAATGACTTAGCACGGAACGCCGCCGCCGTCGCCTGACGCCTAGCGACATGGCACGGTCCGTCGTATTTCAATAAAGGCGCGACATCTTTAATCTGGCCGGGATCGGGTAGGGGCATAACATAAATCTTGCAGGAACGGGCGACGGGTGAGTTTTGAATCATTTAGCGGCGCCCGCGACTTCCGTCCGGCACGTGCTCCCCCTCCGCCGCCTCGCGCCCGCCCGCTGCGTCTGTCTTGTCGAGACAAAGGGGAAATAGGGATGGTGTGTTTTCAGGATGTGTCGATAATTGCAAAGCTGGTATTTTAATTTTTGGTAGGATATTTTTTTAATGCTCATCTTTTTATGTGAGATTGAAACTAGAGTTAACACATAAAAAAATAATCTGATGGAAAAAAAGAAAATTAATGATCATGATCATCACCAACAGCTCATATAGGTCCCCACCAAGGGGAGGGGAGCCTACTTTGAATTAGGGCGATCAGGCCTTAGCCAAAGTGCGGGTTGGTCGACTTGCGCAGGTGCAGTTTTGCAGGTTTCATCACGATGTTTACCTTCACCTTAAGAGCGTCGAATAAACGTACATATGAATTCGAAATTCAAAAACACGTTGGTACGTGGTGGGAGGGGGGATCAAAACCTATCCATCCAGGATGGAAGACAACGACCCTAGCCACTACACCACCGACGACGCTCTTATATCATACTTGTATGTATGTCATTTCTTTAATTTATATTTATATGTATTTAATGTGTTTGTTTCGATTTAATACAATACAATACAAATATTCTTTATTGACACCAATCACAATTTACAAGAAAACATTTTTACAGTTGGTCGAGTCAATTAGGCGGCCTTATTGCTAAGGTAGCAATTTCTTCCAGGCAACCTTTCAGTATTTTTTTGTTTAAATCTTTCAGTATTTTGGTACTTTTAAAAATAAATGACAAAATGAAAATCAGAGTCGATTTATTAGTTATATTGATTGAAGCATGAACTTTATTGTACTTAAGAGTTGATTCATCATTAACGATAAATTTCATGACTTCAGCATCGACAACCACCCTTTCTGTCGAATTTCCCAGCCCTAGCATACGACGTCCAAGCCGCCTCTAATTTGAATTCACGGAGTCTCCGCGACGCGTCCGCCGCGCCGGCCGCGCCCGACTTAATGAATCGCGGGGGGAGGAGGGTGGCAGGGGGCGATCGGACGGCCACCGCATCCTCCGCGCGGATAAGTGACGCCCGTGTTGCTTCGTCCGTACATAGTACCTTATATACCGCCAGCACATAGCAACCGGCCTCTACTCCACACTCTACCTACGTAACGCTCGCCAAATTTATGTCCCGCACATGTCTCGAGACCGCGGCGTACCTTTAGAGGGATTTTGCGTGTTTACGTACAAAAGGGGGCTACTGACGATATTTGAGACGGAATTTCGAGACCCTTATTGATGAGCTAGTTGGGTTTCGTTAATTCGCCCGGGTCGTGTTCGGACACATAAAATATTTACTCGGACATATCACAAACTAAAGTGTCCATTTCGGACACAAAGGACTTCAAGCTTTGTTGATTTTTGGGATAATTATTGGGAGATTTTGTTAATTATAAATTGTGTATGGGACAGTCAATGTCTGAATATATCTTTGTGCGAGTTTCGATGAAGACTAAACGATGAGAAGGTAATGATGCAAATGGGCGCCCCCTAACGGCCGGAGTCGAACTGGCGGCGGAGCTCGCGCGCGCCCCGAGCTACACGAATGGGTGCTTTGTTCCGATTTGAGGGTAAACAAAAACATGGCATAACTTAGCCTGAAATAACAGGAATCCAGCTAAACGTTGCAAAGGCTCTTCTCAATCTTTAGCTATCGGTGATTGGCCTTTTGGTGAATACTCGCAGTATATAACAATTAGTTTGAATAGAAAACAATGGCGGATTGTTTAACTTTTCAAAAGAGAAATTTTAAGGTTAAATCTGTACTTAAACTAAAATGAACAGTATGACATTATTATGTCACAATTCCGTAATATGTATGTAAAAGATACACTACTGCACTTTTAAAAATTTAATTCGCAAATTCTTTCTTATACAAGTGTATATTTCTAAATATCTAAAGAGACGAAAACTTAGATGCATAAACCACAGAGACATCCATTTCTCAAATGGAAGGCAAACAAAAACTTAGTATTAGCCAATTATGTAAATGGCTCGGCCAATCAAAACGCAGTAAATTATTCAGCCGATACGAAATTGCCGCGGGGTGGCCCGTCACTCTTTGTCGATACTATCGTATCGATGTTTTTGTCGATATCTTGGCACATCACTTTAAGCGATTTAACTGAACATTGTAGCAGTATCCATTATTGAATGTTTATTTACTTAATTTAGCTGCTCACATTGGAAACTTAATTACGAGCTAGTTAAATACAAATAGCTACCATATAGCCTCGAATTCTGGCTGTGACTCGAAGCCGGGACTGGTCAAAAAACGTTAGAAACTAAACTTTACCGGATATCCATAAGTATAGGTACCTTTATAGTTTGTCCATGGTATTACATACAACGTAGACATAAAAGAGGACAACTTGACACTAATGGTAGAATCTGAATTGGACATTATGAGTATTTCCATCAATACACTTATCTCTAGAATTTGCACACGTTTTTGATCAGGATAATAGAAGTAGTGCAGGGGCCGGTGGTGTGTCTGTTAAAATATTTATCGCAGCGGTTAGCCGCAGCTGCGCGCGACTTGTTTACTACCTTCCTCGGGGAATGACTACCAGACGGTACATACTAGAATCTTCTAGACCGTTCAAGAAGGATCCATTATAGATAGACGATATTACTTGAAGCATACATTCTTAGCTGGTCAAGTATAAAGATGAGATACGCATTCTGGCTGTGTGTGATGTGATCGTGACTCTTTTATATTACTCAAGCGTGACCCTGACTCTGACTCATATGGATACAAGACTTATAAAAAACATTCACCGAGATTCGAGAGATCTAAATTTAAATTGTTTTGTTCACAAATCAGAATATTTAAAGTTTTAAAATCATTATAAAGCGAAAAAAGAAAAACAACACAGAACACACGTAACACGCGTTTTAATAGACGTAATCTGTAACGATATATTATTTTTATACTAATGCTGAACTCTGCTACGTAAAGCTGGTTTACACAGTGCGAGCTAACGTGCGAGTCAGCCTGCCGAGTAGCTGCAGTGCAGCAACTCGCACTGTTTGGACGTAACTTACGAGTAACTCGAACGTGCGAGTTGGTCAGTAGCTCGCGGCCTACGGCTACGGACGCCGCCGCCTAGCGAACGTAGCGATGTCGACGCAGATTTGTATCATCCTAGATTTCAGTCCTAAAGAACTTAATATGAGCTAAAGAACAATTAAATAAAATATGGTGATAAATAAAATATTCCTTAAATTGTTTATATTTCGATTTCGTTGTTGATTCGTTATTTGTGACATAAACAAACGCGAAGACACCCAAAAATCGATCACGGACCAGTAAACAAATAGGGCACGCACGCCGCGCGTCAGTCCCGCGTCCCGCGCTCAATTATCACGGTCCCTACAGTACCAGGCGGACATGTTTGCGCGAGGGCTCGCGGATGGACAGCGTGAGAGCTCCGGGGGCACGCGACAGACGCGCGGGAAGTGATCCTGCTACAGGCTACAGGCTGATCTAGTGTTCACTGCTGAGCTAAATGCTATATTATACGATATTCCTTGTTTTTTCGTGCGAAATTATTACTGTCTCTACATTACCAGGCGGACATGCGGGTATACAGGGGCAGATGAGACCTCCACGACAGACGCGCGGGGAGGGATTCTGCTGCGTAGGCTGCAGCAATAAACTCATAGAACGGACGGATTTATGCGTTCATTACCGGGCTAAGTAGTAAGTTCTTTAAAGGATTTGTTTTATTCTATTTTCTAAGGCACACATAGGCAAAACTGTAAAGTATTGATCACTATTTTGGAGTCAATTTTTTCCTTCGTGTGTAATTATTGCAGCCCCTACTCCCTAAAGCACCAGGCGGACATGTCTGCGCGAAGGGCTCGTGAGTGGAAAGCGTGAGAGCACCGGAGACACGCGACAGACGCGCGGGGAGGAATTCTGTAACAAGTTTTTCTATGTGACCATTGCTGGGTTTAGAATTACTTTATATAATGCATTTTTGGAATCAAGAAGTCCTGGAGAAGGCATTTTATATTTAATAAGTTTATATATTTTTACATGTTTCATTCTTGGAAAAGGAAAGTCTCTTCCGAGGTTTCAAAGGTTGTTTAAGAGGAGGGCTTCGCCAAAAATTACGAGAGAGGGAGAATGTCATAGGGCCGAGCGGACATGTTCATGTTTTAGGCCGGGCTTGCAATCGCTCAATGTGAGAGCTATTAATTCATGATGACATAATAGACGACATATTTTCAACAAATAATTGTTTTAACGTGTATTATATCAGAATGCGCCCCCATGTCAGCCATTATCCCCGATAATCACGCGATATCGACCGGCGACGTGCGTGCCTCCCTAATTCGCAAGCGCTGGCCCGCCGCCCGCGCCGCCGCCGGCGACCTGCACGCGGCGCGGCCCCGCTGGCGATGATGGGAAAACTTTAGTTGCCAACCGCGAACCAATAGCGAATGAAATCACCTAATTATCGGCTATATCCGAATTCTCAGAGGTTATAAGGAAAGTCTTAAACAGATTCCGTGAATTTCCGTATAGTATGCATTCGCATCGGTTTCTTTGTTGTTCAACAAGGCATTCGTAATCTTCTTAGGACTATTTTCTTTCTTCAAAAAAATTTTCTTTCTTCAAAAAAATCAATGCTCGCCTTACTCTACGGTGTGTGCAAGATTTCTATCTATTTTGCTAAAGGGCGTCACAGACGGTTAAAATACGATAGATTGATTCGCTATTTTGTTTGACCCCCGCTTTATATAAAATTTGAATGGCGACGAGAGAGCTGGCTGTCTCGTGCTATAATAGTGACGCCCTTAACAGGCAAGCAGGGAAGAATATGTACTGATGGTCTGCTCACCGTAAGCTTTAAACTATACAAAGACACCACGAAGCATAACTCAGCGTTGATTACACATTAAGCATTACGCGAGATTTTTCAGAACATTTCGTTTTCAAACCTCCCCGCCGCGGCAACCCTTCCAGGCATTTTCCAACAATCATAATGTTGAAAATGAACAAGTCAATCGTAAGTAGTTCGAGAACATTCCGCAAAGTTCCCGTCAGACTTGGCAGCTTGACAGATCTTTCAAAGTCACCACTTTACAACTTTTAGAGGAGCTGAACTTATTATTCCGAATGCTAACTTTTTAGATAACTTAATTTATATAAGTGAGAGAAGTATTTTTTGTGTCTTATTATTTTAGAATAACATGTTTAACATGTTTCGTTTTTCTTTTGTCTTAGGAATACGATAAATAAGATTTTCACGGTAAAAAAGTAGCATAATAGCCTATCTAAGCTCATTTTTTCATAGCCTTAAACCATGAAAAAATAACAAACACATAAATACATAGAAAGTTTCCCTCTCCATTTAATTCCTTTTTATGTCAAAAACTATTGGGTACTAGCTTTACATTTTATTTATTCTTCTTATCCACTCGCATCATTGTCATCTTGGCCGGAAGTCGTCTGCTATGTATGTACATAGTACATAGTCTTTCCCTATAGGTATCCCACGGTATACTTAAACTATAGTACTCGTAATTTTATTTTCTTAAGTTTTTGAAAGTATCAGCCAGCTGTTAGGTAGAAAGTTACACAACAAGTACAAAGCGCAACAGGTGAAACATTAGCAGATATTTTACGAGGAATGTTGTAACCAGTTTTCAGAGCTATTGTGACGGTTACGGACTTCAGACTAAACTGAAATGTGGACGTTAAACGTTATGGTGTTTTGATGGAAGATGACATGTGCAGTGGGATGAGAAATAATGTATTCATTCTTCTTTATTATTTAAAAACAGTTTTTCTGCCAATGCTCTGCTCGCCCCTTCGGGGACAAGCGCGTTGTAACACCCCCCTCTAGCCTACTCTACCCCTCTATACACTTAAAACGCTAATTAACTTAAATATGGCCAAGTGAATCATCTAGTGGTAAAAACTCTACATTGTGAACCGCTCATTTGTAACCCTGATACTTTTAGTGAGAACTATAGATAGACCCTAAGAATTACCTACCGAACATAAACAAGTATTTAACCAAGCATGCTTCCTGGAAGAGTTTTAATGTTAATAGTGCAGTAAGTTTCTTTTTATCATAATATTACATTATTGTTATTTGTACAAAAACCTTTATCATAAAGAAATTATTTATTTAGCTAGAAAATTTAGGAATGGTTTAGCAAATTAATCATAATATAACACAATAAATAGATATAGTTAGGGTATAAGAATATAAACATCATCTTGTAAAATCTTGTAAATGTGGTATTCTATTTATGTAAATAAATAGAATTAGAATCATAATGGACATTAATAGTTTTTTTAGTAGAAGATCCCCGACCCACTCAGGACATCGTCATTCCAGACTTTCTTCCAGAAAACCCTTTAGGAACAAGGACTCAAGAGGGTTGGCTCCTCGGATTAATGATCCTGGATGGGGTATAACCAACCAAAATTACTCTGTTCCAGATCTTCTTCCAGAAAATCCTTTAGGAACAATCCATTATTATTAGGATAGCAAAACAATTAAGATTTATTTATACTTCTTACTAGCATTAAAGATTTTATGCTTGAAACCAATTAAGTGAGACTTTAAATATGTAAATTTATAGTTAAGTCTGCATCATTCCAGATTTTCTTCCAGAAAATCCTTTAGGAACAATCCATGATTATCTTCTACTAACATTGAAGTTTTATGTTTGAAAACAAATGTGACTGTATTAATTTTATATAGTATATTCAACGTCATTCCAGATTTCCTTCTTGGAAACCCTTTGGGAATATTTCATTAATATTAGAACAACAAAGTAAATAAGATTTATTATTTTATATTATTATTAGCATCTAGGTTTTATGCTTGAAAATAGACAACTGTGACTTGACATATTGGCTTTATTAATTTTAGTTATCACAAAGTAAACAAGATTTATTTCTTTATATTCTTATTGATAAAAATAGATAAACATTATATTGAATAATGACTCTACAATTAATTCCTTTATAAAATAGGTTATTCAAATTATCAACTTTAGATTACAACAAAAGATAAATGATCCTAGGAATGATTCTTATCTTTCCAGTCTAATAACTCAGATTGTAGTTATAGAAGAGAATCTTATATGGTTTCTAGATGTCTTAGCATTTAGTACAGTTTGCCTTTCATATAGTGCAAATACAAAGTAAGCTGTTGATGAATCAATCTGAAATATGGTGGGACGTCCAATCCGTCTGGTATGGAAGTAAACCACCGGAGTGCTATTGCTTTTCCTACAGATCCAAATATCAACAAACTATGGTTTGGTTCGAGTAGGTAAATATTGAATTTGAATAATTTTATTATCATAGGAAGTAATAATGCAATATGAGCTATGTGATTGTACTTGACAATAATCATTCCATTGTATCAAAATTAACAATATTCTTATCGTGTGGACCGTGTACGGCCGGTTGGTACATTCAAGATATTTATTTATTTGGTTATTTTATTAGAATGAAGTTTAAATCTTAGAGAGAATCAACTGTTATTATAATCTTATCTTTGAAAGGTTTACCTAGTCAGTTTTATGGAATTTGAACTAAGTAAATTATTTATTATTTAGCAGTAGTGATTATGGAAGATTCAATATACTTTAACCAAGTGAATTATTGATTGCAATTTAATACTTTTTCCATTGATGATTATTTTTAGGTTATACAGAGTAAAGTATTTCTTTCTAATTAATATTAAAAAGGAAGGTTTTAGTATGTAACTTAGATGGTTTATTTATTGTCATTTTATACCTTTCAGTAAGTATCTAATGATGATTACTTAGGTTTTAAATTTTATAAAGGTAAAGCGTTTCTTACTATTTGTTATTTAACAATGAAAATTAGGTTTTAATATGTTTAACTGGGTGATCAATTTATTGCAATTTATATCTTTTAGCAGTGAAGTTTATTTAGGTTATACTGAGTTTTATATAGGTAAGCTGTTTCTTACTGGTATTTGATATTATTTAGCAACGAAGAGTAATAGTTTCTAAAGCAGTTTTGGTAAGCTCTCTTTCACCGGATAGAGTATATATTTTTGACTTGATATAAGTGATCCCAAGTAAGTTCTATGACATCCGTTTCCCTATTGAATTTACCTTCCTAGTTAAGTGTTTTACATAAAGGTAGGCAAAACTAGAGATATTACCTAAATATCTCACATTACATTGAAAGTCTGATGCGTAAGTTTATTTTCGAAGCAAATGCGTAAGTATTCTATCATCCGTTAGGTATTGAACTATCCTACCTATTCTCCGTAAGTTTCAAAAGCTAGAGGAAGACCTCACATTTATAATTAATCGTGTGATGTGTAATGGCACCTTCCAACTTCACAGGAGAAGAAGGTCTAATCGAAACGAACTAACCAGACGGGTTGTGGCGAGACCCAGTGAGTGCCTACGTTCTAAGCCACGTGTGATTGTACTCTCCTTCTACGTGCTAATACGCAAAGATCGAGAAAGAGGGTACCCGTTCCCTACACATGTATTGGGACAGAAGAAATGATCCTGTGCAACAGAGCAAGTTTGTGTGTTCCTCTTCAACGAAACCTTGCCCTCGTTACACAAAAGCAAATCATCCGGGAACTGAAGTCGCTGATAGTAAAAGCGACCACCGGTCCGTTCCAAGATACCGGCTCCAACGACGTGACGAAACTACGTTCTTTTTCTAACTGTTCCGGAGAACGTTTAGAACAGAATCAGACCATTTGCCAAAAACAGCCACCAAGTTCGGAAACCTTGGATTTAAATCAGATACAGATTTATGCCAAGCCGTAAAGAAAAACCCCATTGAAAATACTTTAAATTTTAACGAGTACTAAAAACCAAGAAACAATTTAAACTGAACCTTATAACTTTACAACTTCTCAAACTTATTTGAAATTTCCCACAAATTTTACGTATCAAAACTTTAAGCTTTACAAAAACATTTAAATAACAAAACTTTAAAGGAATTTAAATTAAAATTTACCCCAAGGATTAAGAAATACTAAAAGAAAGTAAACTTTCTAATAATATCTAATAATCCCACACAAAAAAAAACCCCACAGAAAACTCTAAGAAAATATTTTACCGCGACGGACAAGGCAACTGCACTGAGTGATAATCGAAAGAATACTGACTAATTGAACTTCGCGCAATCGGTATTTATAGCCTCCCGGGTGAGACTCGGACTCAAGCTCGGGCGTGCCTGAACGTGAGTATCGGCGTCAAGGTCAACGTATTTTAGGGTTCAATTTCCAAATTGTTAGCTTTTCCATACAATTTAATACAATAATTTATCCCTTATTATTTTAGTGTTCCGTATTCGATGTTTTATTATTTTAATGCTTTATTTATTATTTTTATTATCTTTTTAGATTCTTTAGTGTTGTAAATTCATGTTTACTTTAAGTGAACTTATTTTGTAAAGGAGTAAGCAGAGCCTTGTATTTTTAACTTGTTTTAATATTAAATAACTGAATGTCGTATTAATTGAAGTATTGAGTAATGATCGTTAGTGATTATTTAGCGTTTGTATTAGAGAAAGAGATGTAATCGATTAGTAGTTATAATGATTTGGAATTTATTTGTGAAATTGTTAACGGACCCAGGTTGGTTCCGTTACAGTCAACCCCCAAAATTTGCGCAGAAGCTTAAGCGTAACCGGAGCTAATTTTCCCAAAATCTATAATATTTAATTTCACAAATAATAAATAACTAAAAGTTTATCAACTATTTAACCCATTTTATGTAATTTGATGTAGTGTAAGTTTTAAACCAAAGACTAAAATGTCCACAACTGTACACCAAAACTTTGAACCACTGACAATCCTTCATAACATAAAACTAAGGGACGCGGTGAATACTAATTCTTGCCCTACAAGGGAATCTAGGTTGTGAGGCTAAACCAGCCCTAGTGGCTATATGTCATCCCCTCCTGAGCAAATCAATTTTTCATTTACATGGAGTTAACAACATATCCCCTCCAAAAATCAGCAGACCCCTCAGGTGACAAGTCACGCCAATATAATTATCCTATGCCGAATGTCCTAGCTCAAAACCTGATCGTACAAAGTATTCATTCTACCTTCGGAGCATGTGTAGTTGCCGCAGTGTAACATACCAGTTGGCTTGGTAGAGTCCGTAGTTATTTATAGAGAGTATAAAACCTCAAAACTTTAGACATATAGTAATTTTATTACTAAACGTCTTATCTTAACCTAACACCAAATCTATAAATAACTCGCTTGTTAAGTGTGGTGTAAAGGGTTAAAAGCTAATAAACTTATTCCACTGATTGAGTACCATTGCAACACTGTGACCCTCCATGCTCTTCCTAATTCTCTCATCACAATAAATATTTTTTTATAATATAATAATCAAAACCCTTTCAAATCTCCCAACTTTACATCTCTTCAAAACCATTCAACGCCCCTTTCATTTCGATTTTGTGCTATCACGAAACGTCTCAATGAACTATTTCAGTGGTAATTAAACAACTCTAAACTTCATTAAGTTTCTTTTAATCCTATTGAAAAAACTGACCCCGCCCAACACCAAACCTTTGCACAAATATTCTAATTTTAAAAGTTAAGTATTTAAAATTTACAAGATATCAACATTACTATATTTTTTGTATCAACAAATTTTATTATTCTTTCCCATAATTCTCTCTAAAATTATCCAATTAGAAAATAAATAGCATTACAACTACTACAAATCTATTCTATTAAATGATACAGTCTTGTATTTCTTTTTTTTTCATCAGTAAATTTTTACTTATCTTTTTTTTTTATATATTTTTTTTTTTAAAGTAAAAGTTTATTTATCTATTTTATTATTTATGTAAAATTGCAAAATACGTAACATAAAGAAAACTACACAACAAGCACCGCCAATAGAATTATTTATATTACTATTTTATTTGAATTGTTATTATTTTTAATTTACTCTTGCAATGACTCTGAATATAAGCTATGATAATGAAAGTTTATTTTATTTATCCTTTTTATTATTATTTTTTAAAGTAGAATTTTTAGTTGACAAGAAAATTATAAAATATAAAAACAAAGAGAATCGACTCAAGTGACACAGCGTATAGAATTATGATTATTATAGTATTACAATTATTATTATTAGAATTATTATAATCTTTTTTCTCACATCGACTCTGAACATACGCTAAGTTTATGAAAGTTTTATTTTTATTTATCTCAATTTATTTACAATGCTACAAACCGCTACGCTTCCTGATGTCACAATTAGTTACTTTATATTTAAACTGTTTCGATTTTATTAAACCGTTCACGAATATATTGATATTATTTAAAACCGATTTGTATTGGAAGGACCGACTTCATATTTGACACAGAATTAATATAATATACCAAAGAATTAACTTTGCTCTCTTAGTCTAGAAAATTAGGTATTATCTTTCTTTCGTAATAATAACTAACTTTCATACCTTCATCATCTTAAATCAATCCAAAGCTGAACAAGAGACCTAACTTTTAACTCCTTTATTTTGTAAAAACCATCAATCCGCTTTACTATACTCGTAAGTTTGTAATTTTAACAACCACGGTCGGACATACACACACCTATATTACTAAGTTATAACATCGTATGAAACCCATGAACAAACTACCGCAACGTCTCTCTAATTTAATATAACGTTCTGCTAAAATTAGAAAACCCCCTTTTTTTTTATAATACGAAACGACAATATGACTGATGCAATGTCTTCTAATAATTATTTAATTAACTTTGAATTTGAATCTAAACATTTTCCATGTTTCGAAAAGTACGTTAAGTCAGTGTAGCACGCAAAGTAACTCGATCATCATTAAAAAAAGTAATCGCTAAACAATTAAATGAAAGCCTTGAGAACTGTAAGATTAATTCGACTAGTAACATTACAGAATTAATAATAGTATGTACCAACGTTTGATAAATAACCTTTCAATAGTTTGTTAGCCTTTCTGACGACGTTGTACACTAGAAGTAAACCTTTACCTCCCTACCTTACTTCTAGTTCAGTTCTATTGCTGTTTGACAAACTACTATATTTTCTACTGCACTTTACGTCTATTTATTTTCGATTCTCACAATGTTATTTCCTTCTCCGTAGAAATATTATAACGACCATATTAATTAACTACATAAAAATCGAAGCCCCGTTCACATAGTAACATGTCACTGTATATAACATTATCAAAGATCGAACTCGAGACTTCCCGAACTACTCTTATTAATAAAACGCCACCTGTCAGAGAGAAAAGAAACTAAAAGTTTGAACCGAAAGCCAACCCATGTTGCTCAATAAAGAAGAGAGCTAAGTAGTACTCATCAAAACTGCTAGAGGGCGCACATAAGTAATTTTGAAAAAATATATTCTTTACATTGTTTACTGTATTTTTATAAGGTGATAAATTAAAAATACTAGATGCTTCGCAACAAGTATTAATGATAAATAATAAATTTATATTATAATATTTATTGGTTGACAAATAACCGAAACGTAACTCTCTTTGATTGATTAACCCTGCGTTCCGAGACGCGCTGAAATCGATTAAAGCACCCGTAATCGTGTTCCGAACTTGGTTCCGAATTTCTGTCAGCTGTCAAAACTCGTTTTTTTTTCTTTTCTTCTGAACGCTGACAGCGTTGAGAGTCTAATTCGTAATGCGCTTTCTAAAAGTCGTACAACCCCCCGTTTTTAAAACTTTTAGCAATGCGAATATTAAATGTTTATTATTATTATTATTATTATGGGGAAACTTATTATTATTATTTACGATTTCTGAAACTAGGAAAGTACCAAGTGTAGTTCATACAAAATACATTAGTTTTGTTTTTATAACCAACCCCCCAACGAAAAGACTTTTAACAAGATTCTACTCTGCTATCAATCAATAATTATAAACCACATCAAAATATTTAAAAGTTACCGTTTCCCTATATTAATACTATTCTATTTCTACCTATAGTTCTCACTTTCCATTTCACAAACAACAAATTGTGACCGTAAAAACAGTCACTTCCCTATAATGATCCCTAAGTATTCAACGCCTTAATTTTCTATTCAAATTAATTATAATAACTTTACTATAAAATCTGTTTGTACCTATCTAAATAAATTAAACAATATTATTTAAAATTATTTTTTTTTAAAAAGATGATGTTCAAAACTTAAATCATGGAAACGAACGTACCCCATCATTAACGAAACGTTCCGTTCCGCAGACATTTATTTTATTTATATTTCATTAACTTTATGACCAGACGATCGTATAAATTTTGAAACAAGTTCTTTTCTGAAATAACTAACTCGGTACATACATATTCTAAATGTTTAATCAAACCCTTTGTTGTAATGTTGTTGTTTTTCTTTTTTATTACTTCTCATCGATAACCTATATTTAATCTTCTCCTTTTTTTTTTTCATAGAATGAAACGAAACCACGTCGTGTTTTTTTTTTTTCCGCTGACGACGTTTATAGACTGATTCGGAACGCGCCCCGTAATTTAAAATAAACGTCTCCTTCTCTCACACTTAAATTTTATAGCGCTATCTCACTTGCTCTTTCGATTTACCGCTCGAATCGATTCGCGATGCCACCGAGTGACGCTACCGTTCAAATATTTTGCCGTTCGTTCGCTACGAATACGAAGATGAGTTTGATCTTTTATTTAACAAGACACAAGTAAGTATAAGTACTATAACGTTACATTAATCAAAATTATCCCTGCAAATCAATAAATATGTACTCTCCCTATTTCTTTTCAACCCACATAAGTATTTTGGTCAAATCTAACCTTGCCTCAATGAACTATTATTACTAGCAACTCACTGCTTGCCTAGAAACCGTGAACCGTAACTAATGTAACCTATTGCATTTCCAGGAATCTACCACCGACTTATGGTCTTGGAAGACCCTGACTAACAATGAGATGACCCTGATCGAGTGTTGAAGGCCCTGACTCTTCCCCGAAGATACGTTGTGTGAAATTTTGGAATTGTGCTATTTATTATTAATTATTCCCGTTTTAACTTGTTTTTTTTAAGTTGTGAAATTAAAAGGTAAGTTCTAGCTCAGACCCGTTTTAAGTTGTTTTTATTTCTGCAATAAATAAATTTACCTGTACTCAATTATTTAACAAAATCTCAATATCAAGTTCTAAAGTTAGAGTAAAAAGACTTAATAAAATGAATTTAAAACCTTAAAAATACTACTAGTTCTTATCCTGGATCAACGGCGCCACCAACTTGTAACACCCCCCTCTAGCCTACTCTACCCCTCTATACACTTAAAACGCTAATTAACTTAAATATGGCCAAGTGAATCATCTAGTGGTAAAAACTCTACATTGTGAACCGCTCATTTGTAACCCTGATACTTTTAGTGAGAACTATAGATAGACCCTAAGAATTACCTACCGAACATAAACAAGTATTTAACCAAGCATGCTTCCTGGAAGAGTTTTAATGTTAATAGTGCAGTAAATTTCTTTTTATCATAATATTACATTATTGTTATTTGTACAAAAACCTTTATCATAAAGAAATTATTTATTTAGCTAGAAAATTTAGGAATGGTTTAGCAAATTAATCATAATATAACACAATAAATAGATATAGTTAGGGTATAAGAATATAAACATCATCTTGTAAAATCTTGTAAATGTGGTATTCTATTTATGTAAATAAATAGAATTAGAATCATAATGGACATTAATAGTTTTTTTAGTAGAAGATCCCCGACCCACTCAGGACATCGTCATTCCAGACTTTCTTCCAGAAAACCCTTTAGGAACAAGGACTCAAGAGGGTTGGCTCCTCGGATTAATGATCCTGGATGGGGTATAACCAACCAAAATTACTCTGTTCCAGATCTTCTTCCAGAAAATCCTTTAGGAACAATCCATTATTATTAGGATAGCAAAACAATTAAGATTTATTTATACTTCTTACTAGCATTAAAGATTTTATGCTTGAAACCAATTAAGTGAGACTTTAAATATGTAAATTTATAGTTAAGTCTGCATCATTCCAGATTTTCTTCCAGAAAATCCTTTAGGAACAATCCATGATTATCTTCTACTAACATTGAAGTTTTATGTTTGAAAACAAATGTGACTGTATTAATTTTATATAGTATATTCAACGTCATTCCAGATTTCCTTCTTGGAAACCCTTTGGGAATATTTCATTAATATTAGAACAACAAAGTAAATAAGATTTATTATTTTATATTATTATTAGCATCTAGGTTTTATGCTTGAAAATAGACAACTGTGACTTGACATATTGGCTTTATTAATTTTAGTTATCACAAAGTAAACAAGATTTATTTCTTTATATTCTTATTGATAAAAATAGATAAACATTATATTGAATAATGACTCTACAATTAATTCCTTTATAAAATAGGTTATTCAAATTATCAACTTTAGATTACAACAAAAGATAAATGATCCTAGGAATGATTCTTATCTTTCCAGTCTAATAACTCAGATTGTAGTTATAGAAGAGAATCTTATATGGTTTCTAGATGTCTTAGCATTTAGTACAGTTTGCCTTTCATATAGTGCAAATACAAAGTAAGCTGTTGATGAATCAATCTGAAATATGGTGGGACGTCCAATCCGTCTGGTATGGAAGTAAACCACCGGAGTGCTATTGCTTTTCCTACAGATCCAAATATCAACAAACTATGGTTTGGTTCGAGTAGGTAAATATTGAATTTGAATAATTTTATTATCATAGGAAGTAATAATGCAATATGAGCTATGTGATTGTACTTGACAATAATCATTCCATTGTATCAAAATTAACAATATTCTTATCGTGTGGACCGTGTACGGCCGGTTGGTACATTCAAGATATTTATTTATTTGGTTATTTTATTAGAATGAAGTTTAAATCTTAGAGAGAATCAACTGTTATTATAATCTTATCTTTGAAAGGTTTACCTAGTCAGTTTTATGGAATTTGAACTAAGTAAATTATTTATTATTTAGCAGTAGTGATTATGGAAGATTCAATATACTTTAACCAAGTGAATTATTGATTGCAATTTAATACTTTTTCCATTGATGATTATTTTTAGGTTATACAGAGTAAAGTATTTCTTTCTAATTAATATTAAAAAGGAAGGTTTTAGTATGTAACTTAGATGGTTTATTTATTGTCATTTTATACCTTTCAGTAAGTATCTAATGATGATTACTTAGGTTTTAAATTTTATAAAGGTAAAGCGTTTCTTACTATTTGTTATTTAACAATGAAAATTAGGTTTTAATATGTTTAACTGGGTGATCAATTTATTGCAATTTATATCTTTTAGCAGTGAAGTTTATTTAGGTTATACTGAGTTTTATATAGGTAAGCTGTTTCTTACTGGTATTTGATATTATTTAGCAACGAAGAGTAATAGTTTCTAAAGCAGTTTTGGTAAGCTCTCTTTCACCGGATAGAGTATATATTTTTGACTTGATATAAGTGATCCCAAGTAAGTTCTATGACATCCGTTTCCCTATTGAATTTACCTTCCTAGTTAAGTGTTTTACATAAAGGTAGGCAAAACTAGAGATATTACCTAAATATCTCACATTACATTGAAAGTCTGATGCGTAAGTTTATTTTCGAAGCAAATGCGTAAGTATTCTATCATCCGTTAGGTATTGAACTATCCTACCTATTCTCCGTAAGTTTCAAAAGCTAGAGGAAGACCTCACATTTATAATTAATCGTGTGATGTGTAATGGCACCTTCCAACTTCACAGGAGAAGAAGGTCTAATCGAAACGAACTAACCAGACGGGTTGTGGCGAGACCCAGTGAGTGCCTACGTTCTAAGCCACGTGTGATTGTACTCTCCTTCTACGTGCTAATACGCAAAGATCGAGAAAGAGGGTACCCGTTCCCTACACATGTATTGGGACAGAAGAAATGATCCTGTGCAACAGAGCAAGTTTGTGTGTTCCTCTTCAACGAAACCTTGCCCTCGTTACACAAAAGCAAATCATCCGGGAACTGAAGTCGCTGATAGTAAAAGCGACCACCGGTCCGTTCCAAGATACCGGCTCCAACGACGTGACGAAACTACGTTCTTTTTCTAACTGTTCCGGAGAACGTTTAGAACAGAATCAGACCATTTGCCAAAAACAGCCACCAAGTTCGGAAACCTTGGATTTAAATCAGATACAGATTTATGCCAAGCCGTAAAGAAAAACCCCATTGAAAATACTTTAAATTTTAACGAGTACTAAAAACCAAGAAACAATTTAAACTGAACCTTATAACTTTACAACTTCTCAAACTTATTTGAAATTTCCCACAAATTTTACGTATCAAAACTTTAAGCTTTACAAAAACATTTAAATAACAAAACTTTAAAGGAATTTAAATTAAAATTTACCCCAAGGATTAAGAAATACTAAAAGAAAGTAAACTTTCTAATAATATCTAATAATCCCACACAAAAAAAAACCCCACAGAAAACTCTAAGAAAATATTTTACCGCGACGGACAAGGCAACTGCACTGAGTGATAATCGAAAGAATACTGACTAATTGAACTTCGCGCAATCGGTATTTATAGCCTCCCGGGTGAGACTCGGACTCAAGCTCGGGCGTGCCTGAACGTGAGTATCGGCGTCAAGGTCAACGTATTTTAGGGTTCAATTTCCAAATTGTTAGCTTTTCCATACAATTTAATACAATAATTTATCCCTTATTATTTTAGTGTTCCGTATTCGATGTTTTATTATTTTAATGCTTTATTTATTATTTTTATTATCTTTTTAGATTCTTTAGTGTTGTAAATTCATGTTTACTTTAAGTGAACTTATTTTGTAAAGGAGTAAGCAGAGCCTTGTATTTTTAACTTGTTTTAATATTAAATAACTGAATGTCGTATTAATTGAAGTATTGAGTAATGATCGTTAGTGATTATTTAGCGTTTGTATTAGAGAAAGAGATGTAATCGATTAGTAGTTATAATGATTTGGAATTTATTTGTGAAATTGTTAACGGACCCAGGTTGGTTCCGTTACAGCGTGTTCTTATTTATTGTAATGTATGTACCTATATTAGCCGTATGGTGACGCCAGAGTAGAATACATTTGTCACCAACCCCTACTCTTCCCGTGGGTGTCCTAAGAGGCAACTTAGGGACTACACATTGAACAGGGAACGGGCAGCAGCGCTCTCTGATACGGTAACCTTTTAATCTGCGATCTCCAACCCTCCTGCCAAGCGTGGAGATTATGGCAAAACCCTCCACTTAAGTGGAGGAGGCTCATAGTCCAGCAGTGGACTGTAACGGGCCGTTGATGATGATGTACCTATAGAGCTATTAATCGATATGCATAGAGATTCAAAATAATTTATCATGGATTCATAATTACCATGAAATATTACCATAATAACACTTGTTTGTTGTCGCAATATAAAAATATAAAATTTTGAAAAAGGGATGTTGGCATTGTGTTTAAAAAATGGACGGTTAGCGAAAGGAAATTGACCTTGTGGTCGTGTCGCGCATTACCGCCGGCGGCGGAAGCGCGTCACGCAACGTGCGCGCGCGCAGTTTGCATTCAGAGCCAACTTTTAAACACAAAACAATAAAGAATGTAGTCATCAACAGCTCATATTCATCCCCACCAAAGGGCTCGAGACTACCCCGAATTAGAGCGATCAGGCCTTAGTCGCACCCGTATATAAAAGGTACTCTGTGACTGGCCCAGTACGGGTTGGACGACAAACAAAAGCAAGTCTAATAAGCAAACTGTTGAATTTATGTTTTAATAGTTCTTTGACACGATGAAGAAGAGAAGTTCTTTGACTGTGCATAAAGCTTTGGTTCAGACAGGCATTGTAGTAAACGTAGCACAGAAGTCGTACGTTATTGGTAGAAAAATATTCGAATATTTTGTGAATTTACGGTATTATTACAACAAAAAGTCTCGTCTATTTTCTGTTTTAAAATCTACTCTAACGTGACGTGTGACATTATCGACACGAATGCGTCTTTCGGAAAAGACACCATGTAAGGTAAACGCATAGGTATACGTACGAGTAATCACCGTTGCGTGCGTGCACTACTAATGAGGGTGACATTCGTTATGCATATGCGTTAAAATAAAACGCATCGCTACTTTATTACAGACAGGCGTATTAAAAATTCCTGCGAATGCTTTGTTTGATTTCTATAATTGACCGAGCGAGCGAAGCGTCTCTGTTTCAGCTTGGCCAAATTTGCTTTTGTATGTCCATCTGTTTGTTTGTTTGATTCACTCTACAGGTCGCGTTTCTCAACCGATTCTCGTGAAATTTTGTGAGCGGGTTCGATAAATTAATATTTTTTTTTTGTCGTGTCTGTTTTTGGAATATAAAAAAAAAAAATTACGGAGTTATGGGGGTTGCCAGCTTACAAGGTCTCGCTGAGGCTGTTTTCCTCTACAGGTCACAAATAAAATAAAAAATATGAAAAGATATACAGACTCGCGAGGTCTACAGCTCACAGAGCCACTAGTTTGGAATATGTACCTAACCTATGTGTATTTTTACAAGCTTTTTATTAGCCTGCACTGTATGTGGGTGGGTGGGAGTGTGGGTTTGTATGTTCGGGCGAAATAATGCAACTCAAATTTGAAGCACTTGCTGCCATTGGAATTTGATGAAATTTGGTACACTTATGTAACCGCGATGACAATGCAATATTATGGTACCATGGAGCTGGTCTCATGATGGAGCCGGAAGGTGGCCATAGGAACTCCTCTAATACACAACACAACCTAGTCGTGTTTGGGCTCGTTGGATTTGTCTTAACAAGATCTTTAGTCATACGTGATGTCCAGGGTCTCATGATGGAGCCGGAAGGTGGCCATAGGAACTCCTTAAATACACACCACAACCTAGTCGTGTTTAGGCGCGTTGGATTTGTCTTAACAAGGATACTCTACCCCACGGCTTTAAAAGCTTGTTTAAACTGGATTTTTAATTAAACTTATTAACAACCTGAGTTTGTCCTTTGACTCATATCACCTTCATAACACATCCATTATCAGTATCACTAGCAGCGGTACTATTATCATATCTAGCCTCGGAGCAACTATCTAGCGCTCCCCAACCAACCAAGAAAATTATGTTCTTTTACAACTCACTCGTTAAGAAGAAGAAGAAGATTCGTCATCATCATCACGAAGATTACGGTCGCATAAGTTTTAAGCGAGCGTCATAAGTAGGTGGTGGCTAGGCCCGCAGCCTTCCGTCCGGGAGACGCGGGTTCGTACCAATGTATTTCCGAATTTTTATTGACCGAGCGAGCAAAGCGTCTCTGTTTCAGCTTGGCCAAATTTGCTTTTGTATGTCCATCTGTTTGTTTGTGGTTTGTTTGTTTCACTCTACAGGTCGCGTTTCTCAACCGATTCTCGTGAAATTTTGTGAGCAGGTTCGATAAATTAATCGAATTTTTTCATCGAGTCAGTTTTTGGAAATTTAAAAAAATTACGGAGTTATGGGGGTTGCCAGCTTACAAGGTCTACCGCCGAGGCTGTTTTCCTCTACAGGTCACATTTCTTAACCAATAAAATAAAATAAAATAAATGAAAATAAAATAAAATAAAGTTTAAAAATAAAAAAAAAATAAAAAAAAAGGGGTTGGGATTTTGAAAAGATATTACAGACTCGCGAGGTCTACAGCTCACAGAACCACTAGTTTTATTATGTTCGTTTATTCGATAACATCATGAGGAAACCTGCACACTCCTGCGAAGAAATTCAAAGGGTGTGAAGTCAACCAATCCACACCGGGCCAGCGTGGTCGACTATGGCCTAGTTAGCCTTGCTCCAAAGTAGGCTCGAGCCTCTTGGTGAGGACATACCTACTCGTATATGAGCTGAAGTTTTAAGATCGTAGAGGATCAATAGTCGCCGACCAGGCCACGAACGCTTCACACAGACTATGCGACGTGACAGGATGCGGTCACGCATGCGCACCGCGGGCTGCTATCGCAGGCCGCACCGCGAGCGACGCGGACGCCTGCGAACCTCGGCGCGCCCCTGGTGCGCTTTAGCGGGCAAACCACGCGCGATAACGTAGTGGTTGCCAACGAAACCTTGGTTATTGATATCGATAAATAAATAAATTTGTGGTTTAACTAAACTTGTTTACTATAAAAAATACATAAAACGTGCAGAGTACATACTGAGATTAGGTACATAAGTTCGACGAAATTACGGGTAGAACGTGAAAGAGCGCTTAGGAAAATCCTATTTATATTTTGTTTTCGTAAAAGAATCAACAAAAAACACTACTAAAAACGTATAATATTTCGTGATTTTATAGAATAAAGCACATTCTGTTGGTTTCATGACAGTTATTTCTAAAATTCTAATCATATATTCTAATGCTGAAAATATATTTTATTTATTTTACTAAATCGGTAGCACATTAGAGCTATAATTCGCTTAGCCGATTGTTTATAATTAGGTATATAGACTATGTAGAACACAGATAATAAAATTATGCTCTTTGACGTGATACAATACCGACTTTTATTAGACTAAAAATAACAGACGACTTCGTAATGTCAACAGAAAGAGGTCCATTGCTGGACAAAGACATCTCACCTACTACAAGAAACTCCACACAACGGCCGATCCTGTGCTACCTACATCACCTTTACCAGATCAACGATTAAATAGAGTCCTAAATGATAGAAGCTACAAGTACTCGTAACATTAGAGAATTTAAAAGAAAAACACCAAATTGACCCGGTAAAAACAAAGGAAACAATACAAGGCTCGACACCAGCGAGCCCCATCACTGTCCTTGCGACGACGACGCGAGCGCATGCAACGGGGCGGCACGTTTCACCCACGAGCCCGCGACTCTATAATATACAACTCATCGCCCACCATGCCACTTGGCGGCAAACGCGACTACCAACAAACTGGATGAAATCTTTGAGTTCCATACAAAATTTGCTTTTAAATTTAGGCAAGTACGAGTAAATATTGCCAAACGTGGTTTTAATGTGCGCTCTTTGGGAGTTAGTTCACTCTCTGCTCACCCTTTCGAGGACGAGAGCGTGATCGTATTATGAAGAGTACAGGTGTGAGATTTAAATTTGAAGTTATTGAAACCATTTCTTTTTTCTCACTCAATATAAATCATTTATTTTAAACTAAGATTTACAGACACTTGTCCTGTATGCAGGTCCTTAAACATACCACAAAATGGAGTCAGCAAGGGGCAAACGGGCTGGTTGCCGACTGGTTACGGAATACTGAAATTCTGCTTTGTGATTCTGACATTCACTGACTGACACCCTAAATGACATCTTCTCAGAAACGGCAGCCTTCTGCCAAACAACTACGGCTCCAACATTTTGGAATATCAATGGCTCAAATCTAAGGATTTGAAACTTAAGTTACATCGTCCAAAATGAAACTGACTTATTGTTTCAATTCGATGAAGAATAAATCAAATGCTAACTACTATCTCTATTAAAATTTACAACAGCAAAGGCCAAGGTTACTTTGAAAGCTACAGCACGATTTCAAACAACAAATGAAATTAAAGTAACATTAGTGAAAACCTGTAATTGGTTAATTCGTGTATTTAGGATTATAGCATAATATGTATTTGAAATTAACTGTTGGTTTTCCAATAAAAACTTATTAAGACTTATTGTTATTATTATTACAACCTCAACGAAATTTTATCAAGTGCTCGATTGTTTGCCAAATTACTGTCAAGTACGTAAATCATTTTCTCAGGTATCTGAGGCTGTGTAAAAAGCGCGTCGATGAGAAAGGGCGCACCTGCGGCACGAAACGTGTTAACAGGGCTGACATCGTAAACAGCGCCGTAAATCGAACGGACCCTTAAAAGGGTTTACGGACCTCCTGTTCCGCACCTTTTTATGTCTATAAAGTTGTTTGCTGCAGCGCTGACAGCTGCTGAAATAATCAAATACACCAAAACAAAATTTATTTCTAAAATTCGTCCACTAAAGTAACTTGTTTAATTCGTTACGTTACTAAAATGCCTTCAATACCGAATACGAAGTCATTATTATTGTGTACTTTAATGTGAAAGAACTATAGCAACAAGCTACGGCTTATAATTAGCCTCTTATCATTCTTATAGTAGACCGTATTCATCTGCAGAACTGGTACGAGGACAAAACATTAATTTCTAATCAAAAGAATTTGACTCACAATCCGTCCAATTTATTTACGACAAACAAGACGCATCGAATGTTGTTATGCATCGCCCCCAAATAATTTGGACGCACCCAAGTTTATTTAGTGAACTACCATTAGTCTCTTCTACAACTATGATGTCTTGCCAGTCATTCCTTGTTTCTAAAAGCTTAGTTAACGAAATGATCAATTAATTAAGTAAGTCAATAAAAATAGGTTGTGTCTTATAACAATAAAAATATTCCGGATTTCTATGAAGAACTAGCTAGATCTCAGGCTGATTTCAAGCTAGTTCGTACATAATAAACAAGAAGTAAGATTTACTATCCACCTCTTAGTCGAGTATTAAAAACACAATGAGGACCAAACAGGCAAAGAACGAGGAACAATGTGTTAGGTATGTGTGCATACCTATACCTCTTTGCCTATTCTTATAGATTCACGCTTTCCTTAGAAACTTTTTTCATATTAGGTACTTTTACATCGCATCAAAAACGTATTTGTAGTACCCAATAGTATCCTTTGTGACCGGATTAACGCTACACTTTCTATCAATAATGTTTAATTAAAGTACGAGTATATAATATAGGTAAGTACCTACCTACTTAATATAAACATGATAACCAGCGATGACCAAAACTTATTGAGGTATGTTTTAAGCGTAAACCTTTTCAGTCAAAAACATGCATAATAATAGTAATGAACATCATGGCAACGTTTTCAAAAAACCCACTGCAGAATAAAAGTCCATATTCGCTACCTTTCCTTCTCTGTACCTACCCCTCTGCCAGTCATTTAATATTTTGGCCTCCCAGTATTCACCAGAGCACGCACCCGACTGCACCGTGAACTTTTGAGCCCTGTCGGGGGTCGCTATCGTGCGGGGGGCGCGACCCGTGCGGGGGCGCTACCCCCGCGGTGGGAGGGTTAATTAGCGGACCAGCTCCACTCCATCTAACTTGTTTTCTTCTTTATTTGCCCACTTGATACAAATGTGGGCCCTCGGCGGAGCTTCCACCGCGCGTCTCACCCGCGGGCATGTCGGAGCGTCTGTGACTAAATTACGTACTTTAGCCGTCGCTGTCTCACTGTAGCATTTCTTGAGAGTTGAGTGGTGACTTGGCTAGCGAATTATTTTGCTTACTTTGTTATGAAGATTCAAAGTAAAGTTGTGAAGGTTTGATATTTAGTGCGAACTAAAACGAAAAGTGTACTTATATTACTATTATGATTTTTTTATGTTCTGATTTTAAATATGTTCCTAGAATTATTTAAAGCATTTTTAATGCTAAATCGTTTATTTTTTCTAATCTAACGCAATAAATAATCAAAGTTAGAATTAATATGAAATATTATGACATTACATACTACATGCATACATGATAAACGATCACGCTACTATCCCCGAAGGGGTGAGGAGAGCCTTAGTTGGCTCCCAAGGAACACACACTAAAGCCACATTATACACGTTAAATATTACGACGATATAATAAAATAACGAAATGATAAGAACTTCTAACTTGTTAAAATATTACAACAGTAATCTATTCTATACCAACAAGGTTATGGCCGACTTGGCATTAGATCATCCGTTGGTTATTATCTTATTACAAGGCGAGGGTAGAGTAAGAGCCTACAAATTCAAGAGCCACTTGTAATATTTCTCAAAATTAAATATATTTTGGTCAATAATGTTTCGTGCGTGAAGTCAAAGACAAAAACAAAACCGGTAATTGGAGGATGGAAGTTCAGTAAATGTGTAGGTGACTTTATGTGATTAGATCCTAAATTTTTGGTGATCTTCAGTCCCTTTTCAATTAAAAATGATAGAAAGTGACAGGACTAATTTTAATTTAGTTGGGCGTATGCCGAATTGACACCAATGTAGGCACTTGTGCTTTAGCTGAGGAAGTTAGCTCGCCATTGTACTTACCACTGTAATGGGCTTTTAGAAATCACAACAGGGATGATGCATGGGTAAAGAAAACGTAATTTGGGTAATTCAAAAATATTAGACACGTACTTTTTCTTTTATCAATTTAACAAAAAAATACTTAGTTAACCCGGATTTAAGTTAGAGAGCGGGGACTAACAGATAAAGATAAAAGATAAAAATGTCTTCATTCGAAGTAAGATTTAACAAAATCACTTTTCGACGTCGAAGCTAGGAGGACAAAGGAAGTTTGTCCCTGGTTGGCACGGTCACTACCAGTGTACGCCTTCTGTGGAGAAGAACGGCCAGAAGAAACTACACAGGACTCGTATCTTTTGTACTTTTCTTTTTTAAAATAAAATATTGTTTACTTACAATTAATTACGTATAAGTGTGACGTCATACGCTTTTTCAACTCAATACTCGTATATATCCGTAATATTTTATTGAAAAAATTACGTGTCCAATATTTTTTTATAATCTACCTGATAGACAAACAAAGAAAAAAGTAGTAATCATTCCTATTACATTTTTTTTTTCTACTTATGATCACGGAGTTTACAAAAGATTTCTAGTACAGTGAGTAGAATAACAGGTAATCTGCAAGCTCTTGTGCATTATTAACATTAATATATATAACACCACCCGCAGGTGGTGTGGGTATGAGGACTATCAGCGGGGCGGCCAAAACTAACTTGCGTCCGAGTCCAGCGATCATAAGCCGGTTACCGTTGGCGATTTGCAAACCCTGCGGGGACCAACATTACTTACTAGAGCTAGCTCACAACAATGGATCTGGTTTTAATGTGTAAAGAACTTTGATTTAAACAAGAAGGGAAATATTTGCGAGAGACGACAAGGCGACAGTCTGCTTCATCCTAATTTAAGCTATACAATTTTTTCTTTTAATTCATGAATGCCATGAAAGAAATAAATGAACTGAAAGTTTACAGGGTTTTGTTCTTATCTGTCCCAACACTAATATTTGACACCATTTACGGGTCTGTCCCAAGTTTTGAAAATCGAAAAACTATTTTTACAGCCTTTTTTTTTTCGAAAAGTGCACAGTACATACTTGTAGATCATAGACACATCCCACCCACCTACTCGAGACTAATAATAGTAAATAATCTTTAAAAGTATTGCGGCACTTTCACTGGGATCCCTAGCCCAGAGCCACACTCAGCCACATTATAGCTGCATATCAACAGCCCGTTACAGTCCACTGCTGGACTATGAGCCTCCTCCACTTAATTGGAGGGTTTTGCCATAATCTCCACGCTTGGCAGGCGGGTTGGAGATCGCAGATTAAAAGGTTACTCTATCAGAGAGCGCTGCTGCCCGTTCCCTGTTCAATGTGTAGTCCCTAAGTTGCCTCTTACGACACCCACGGGAAGAGTACGGGTTGGTGACAAATGTATTCTACTCTGCCGTCACCACACGGCTAATAGCTGCATAAGAGTTCAAAAAATGTAAATCTTATTACCAGAATTTTACATGATAGGCCGTTTTAACATTCACGCTAGCCTCTGTTTTATTTGTAGACCTGACACAGCGCTGCAGACTGCTCCCCGTGGGTCAGTCCTCTGCTAATGAAGGTGAATATCTTCAAAGGGGCGCGGGCCCGCGGCGCTGCTGAATCTTTAAACAGGTCGCCGGCGCGAGCGGCTCGCAAGTGGAAACTAAATATATTCCGATACCAACTCACTTTTGTATTACATTTGAATATAAACAAGGACAAAAAAGAATCGTTTTCCTGGAGGTATATTTTGTCGTAAAGTTTTGGCTGTGATTTGGCTGTGACTATTATATTATACCCGTAGGCAGACATAGTGAGCGAGCCCCATTTTATTAGTTACTTTCAATGTTATCTCTATAAAACTGACACCAGGATTTTTGAGGTCGGTTATTGACCTTACAACCCACACGATGAAGATAGTATTAGGAAGATTTCACTTTCTGTTACACATCACATTCTGTAAGTAGCACCACAAATTCAATGCTTATATCTTTGCGAAATTAAAAACTTATTAGTTAAAAAAAAACACAATATCTGCAATGTCTAAAAGTAAAATATTATTTTTAGATTATTATTATGTAAAAAAAATATATTAATATATTTTGCTAACTTATGGTCTTCAAAAAATTAAGCTGACTTGAAAGTAGAAAACAAATTACCCATGAAATACACAGTTATATCTTGCCCGTAGGCCATATACCACGGCCAACGTACCTACACTTACGCGGCCATATATTGCTCGGGTCTCGACAGCTGGCCCCCCCCTGCCAGCCCCCTGGCCCCTCTCCAGCACTGAAGCACATCTGGAGGCCGTCTGGAGGTATAATCCATAAGCTGACACGCGAAAATTCTAGAAAGATCGCCCGTCTGCGCCTTGACAACAGTGATAAATTAGGCGGTCTCAAGATTTTTACGCTTTTAAAATATATTTTTTCTACGTGAAGCGCTGCGTGCGCCGCTGCTACGTACGTCTATAAGAGTATGCCTGCCAACCTATCTATCTTATCATAGTAAACTGAGAAATTTGTGTTAAACCTATTATAGGCAGATAAACAAACATATTGGTTATATAATGCAAAAATATAATTTAACTAAATAAATAAATACATTAAAAAAAAACTTGGGGTTACGATTCGGACATTTAGGTTTTATAGTATAAATTATATGTATTTATTATTATTGATATTTTACTATTTCAGTAGGTATATATTGTGATTAAATTTTGGTATTAAATGCATTATATATTAATATGTATAGTAAGTAGTGTTTATTTATTTGAATCATGTATAGTATAGTATTTTATTTTAGAATGTAGTTATTTTATTTTATGTAGCCAATCTGTTATGTCAGTATAAGTACTTTGTGTACATTGCCTGCCACTCACATATTTCCTCCTGGATGCTCAAAGGTTGACTGGAAGAGATCCCTCACGGGATAAGTCCGCCTTTGCACTGTAAACTTTTCTTGTGACTTCTTATTGTAATGTTACTTTTATTGTGCAATAAAGTGTTTACATACATAAATACATACATACATTATTAAAAAATCTGTATATTATATAATCACACAGATATTTTACGAGTATCTACTATTCCTAGATTTTTCTTTGAACTTCAGAACTTGTAACAATTTCATGTAATTTACATCGAAAGTAAAAAGCATTAAACAAATTATTACTGACTTTATAGAAAAACATGTGGTTGCGTTGAACTCTTTTCCTAGCCTATAGGACAGGTCTAGAGTTTTGTGCACAAAAATATAACCTCTGGATAACCTAGTTAGCAATGCATTAGTCAGCCTTTTAAGCAAAAAGTCCCATGTTCAATTTCCGGATCAAATTGTGACTTTTAATATCTGTGAGTTTGGGTAAAGGTTATCATGCATGATTCTATAGAATCTTTGAAACGGTAAATTCTTGTAAAGAGCTATGAACAGTGTGAACTTCTTCTTAATATTTTTTATCAAGAATTTATATTAAACTGAGGCAGGCCATTAACAAATAATTACAAAGCAGAAAATGAAAAGATTGTCGATCTTGGACAGGACTCGAACCTGCATCTCCTTGGCTATCCGGGCCAGAAACAGACGCATTACCAATTAAACCACCAAGCAAATAACTTAACACAATCGCATATAACATGTTAGTATGTGTGTGTAACAATTACCAAACCAAAATACCTACCTGATACTACCTAGATACAAGATAGCGGCGAGTAGATAGACTCTACAAAGAGGTAGTGTTGCCACTCAACCGATAGAACTATCGATGGTTTGATCGATACTATTGATTATTTTGGTCTGTCGTTGAAGATTTTCAATAATATCGACAGTATTGTAGATCATGTACAAGAAAGTATTGATACTATCAACGGTTGTCGACCTTACAACACACGATGATGATGATGATGATCAATTGTACTATTGTCAGTTTACTTGGTTACTATCGATGCTTTATTATCTATCAGCAACAGTACTATCAATACTATCGATAGGCTAATTAGGGGATAACAGAACTATCGATAGTGTCACAACACTACAAAGAGGAGTTTGGGACAAAGACACCGCTCTGGTCAAACGAGCCAGCTGCTGGTACAATACCACTAGAGAATGCTAAATACCTAGTACAGGTACGAATTACAGAAGATCCAGTCCGAAACAATACTCAAATATGTCTTAAAAAATTAAAACTTATGAACGTTCCATAAATTTTGTCAAACACACAATGATACCGGAGTTTACTCCTACTAAAATTAATCAAAAATCTACAAAATGACAAATTATAACAAAAAAATCAGTCCGATCTCTTCCTATGATTTACTACAATTTCTTTTCGGAATGCCCTTACTTATGAGGGTCTGCATTTGGTTATCTTTTATGCCTAATCAACAATCTGCTTATAAAACATTTACACTGTCTGAGAGCCAACGCATAGCCTAAATCGGTAGGTCAGAAAACATAAAATTTTCCACGGGAGTTCATTGATATTATCGAAGTGGAAGAAAGACTTTTAGAAAACTATAAGGAATAACTAAATGGGATTTAAGTGGGCCAAGACCAGAGGAAGGAGGAGGGAAAGGCCTTTGCCCAGCAGTAGGACATTTAAAAGGGAAAAACTCTAAGGTGATTAAATAGGGGAAAAATTGGGATAAAAGTTTATATGGAATGCCCATCAGGCACACTAAATCTTTACTCCGAAGGTGTGGGACTTCAGTAGGTTAACTGGCTCAAAGTTTGGAGTGAGCCACGCCTAGTTCTGCGTAGTGTAGTGTACCGGACATCGGTTGTCGAGCACCGGCCACCGTCCAAGTCGCGAACCGCACTCTAATTAAAACCCCCAACCCACCCCACCTCCACAAACCTGCCAAAGACTAGACGGTGTAGAAGACATTTGGTAGCCTAATAAATAGCTTGGTAGCCTAATAATAATGTAACATTACTCACTGCTATCTCTATATTTTTAAATAAATATAACAATCATAAATCCTTCATTGAGTTCTAGGAGTTTACGTCTGACTCTGAATCTATATTATACTTTGTTAATCTGTAGAATTTATTAAACAAGAGCTACGAGTAGACGGAAAGTTTTGTTTCAACGTCTTATTGATGTGAAAAAGAACAAGATTAAAAATTTTAAAATTGGAACAAAGACTATGGTCGGACTTTCATACATTTGCGAGCTTTTATTATAGAGTATCGATTTTTTTGTGGTAAGCACTCCTAATGGTAAAATATATATATTTGTGTTTCTTAAACAAGGATGAATGTCTTCATTAAGAAGTGACCCGTGGAATATTCTTTGACTGGCCGACCGCCCGCAGAGGCCACGTGAAAAAGAGCATCACGCACGAAGGACCGCGCCGCGCCGCGCTCTCCAGATTGCCTCGTAAAAACTCTACTGTATATATAGGTACATGCATTTACTAACTATATGTACTATATGTACGACATGTTTTTATTTCAAGTCAACGCAAACAGAGTCACTGAAGAGGGAAACCGACGCAATAAGAAATCGAAGCTAAGATAACAACTCGTTAATAATGCACCCAGGATGAAACTTCACTAAAATAAATAGTGACCTTTTTGGCTTCGAATCATGATCTTCGGCTCAATCGGTAGAGAAAAATACCATTTTCGTCACACTAATCCTGAATATTTAAAATTGTGGCCTGAAATCCAAATACTAGTTCATTCATTATTTAAAAAGCACTTTTGACTAACCCACCAACACATATTACGTTCTGCATTATTAATCTACGGAAATCGCAAGTGACAAGATGATTAATGCCTTGCCTGCCCTGGGACTTGCGTGGTTAAGCACAGGCTGGCTCATCCAGCTATTACCGAAACTAGGTCTACACTCTAGACTAAGTCCAATCTATTTCTTGTCACCACCCAGAGTAAGGACATCTTTATGTGTCCCAATTAAAGACTAATGTTTAAATTATTTGTCTTTGAAGACGTCGAAGAAAGTAGTTACAGATTTTTACAACGATGCTTTCTGAAAAAAATGTGTATGTATTTATCTATATGTTTCTGTTATATAAAAAGAAATTTACTGGATCACCCGATAATAAGTCCTTATAAACTGATTATAGACGTTAGTGTAAAAAAATGAAAAGTGCCTAGGTTTCTTATTGTTGATTTAAATTAATTAATTTGATTTGATTGATGACTTGTACTCGTTCGACATATTTATATTTAAATGAACCATAGGTTTTTTTTTGTTCATGAATATAGATGGACACCTAATGTCTCAGTATTAGGCTGTCTACGTCTACCATCTGTCACAATTTCTAGAAAAGTATTGCCCTGCACTGCCATATTTTTAAAACCATTAAATCTTAATCCATGGCTCTAGCTAGAGCATGCTTTCGAGCGCGGTAAGAATGTATTTTTATATGTTAACTCTCAAAAGATATAAAGACAAGCAAGAAGTACCAAGTCAAAATTGGGGTTTCTGTTTAGGTTTCTGTTTACGTGGAAGGAACGTCAGAAGAATAGACAAGCGTTGGTTAAGAAGTGGCGCGACGCTAAGCTGATGTGGCGGGAATTATCGACGCCCGCGCCGCCGCCCGTCCTCACCCTCGCACGTCCTTTGGGATCGCGACCGATCAACCAACACAAACATCACGAAAACCGTGAGAAACAGTATTTCATGGATTTTTTAAGTCGTTTACAAGAATAACTTACTTACTATGTAACATACAAGCAGTTAAGTACAGGTAAATTAGGTGCGCAAAGACGACCTTATCGCTTGCAGCGATCTCTTCCAGGCAACCTTTGGGGAGAGGATACTCATAAAGAAAACTGAGATGTAGTGCAAGAGTAAAAGCCAGGAGATATTAAAAATAAAACTATTATTTGGATACTAAAAGCAAAAGTATCAAATAAAAATAAAATAAAATAATTAAAAAAATATAAAAGTATAAATAGGGATAGTATAAATAAAAAAATATAAACGTAAATAAACAAGACTATTACATGTTTAGTATTGTAGGTACTGCAATACTAATAAGATGACCCATGAAATGAACGTTAAAAGTTGCAGATATTAAAAGCGGGTCTGTATTCAAATAACAGCGTTCATTTGTTTTGATGGAACAGTAAAACGCTATCGTTTTAATGAAACCCGAACATAATCCGAAAGTTGTGATCCCGCCGATGCGATCGTTCAGTTTATTAAATTTCACAAATTTCAGGTGTTTCAGTATCCCGAGCGTTTTGTTTTCAGCAACTCGGCGCAAACATAAAATATTTACAATCGCGCGTCGATAAACTTGAGCTAAACAGAATGAATACCTGGAAATTTTATTAAAAAAATACACTACTATAAGTACCTATTTGGTGAGTTCAAACTAATTCAAACTTCGCATTAAGGATACGTGAAAATATATTGTATAATCAAAAAATGCTAATTTGTGTAATATGCACGTTAATAAATCAATCTAAGATGCAAAACCACCCCAAAAAGAACACTTACATAGTGCTACGAACGTGCTACGCCGTAGCAAGCGTAGCAATGTAGAGCATTTAACGCTAATGATTTAAATTAAAAAACATCAATTTTAAGCTCATTGTGACAAAGTGTTCAGTAAACAATAATGATGCAAGTTATTAGTGTTATAGGAATGCTGGTTAAGTCTACTACGAGATAGTAGCCAGAGCTTTTAAATATAATTTAAAAAGCCGTAAAACATTTTCAAAGGATTGCTGATCGAATTAGACATTTTGAATTCCATTTAGTACACCAGAACCGAGTACCACAGGGTTGCAGCACCAAAATGTGTGCGCATTTTCTCGAACTTGAAAGTAGATAAATAGATAGATAAAAACTTTATTGTTACACAAATATTACTAAATTAAAATAACATCACAAAATACAAAAATACAACAATTTACAAAATAAGAATTTACACGAAAAACAAACAAAATGATAAAATAATAATAGGATAAAGCTCTACTCAAGCCGACACGTAACCCAACCAAGAAACGCTAGCCAGCGACTACTCGCGTCAACTTGTGCAGGGCTTAGCGCACCGTGCTATCTGCATGAAGTAAAGCAAATGGTGCTGACTCAGCATGTGCTGCCGTACCCATCAGTACTGTAGCGCTGATATTCTAGTCAATAAATACAAAATATTTTATCCCTTGTATACTACTGTCCCTACGCAGCTACAAGATCGTGGCCAGCTCAGCACGTGTCGTTCTATCGGTCACGGCATTCACGGCTTTTACAGGGACCTCCTCCGGGACGAGACCGAGTGACGACTGGTACTGCTGTAGATTATCTCAAACGAGTGGGCTTGAAAGGTGAATAAATCATTCCAATACAAGATCCGAAAAAATATTAATAAATTACGCATTTTTAAAAAGAAAGTGTTAATAACACACATACGGATTGTTATTATTATTAAAGTGTTTATAAGAAAGTGTTAGTTTTCAATGCTCATTACTTATACTTATTTTACTAGATAAATTGATTTCACATAATAAAAATGAACCTTTTTAATGTTTTTATGAGTGAAAATCGCATTCTTTGCAGATTGAACAAGTTATTTGATATTTTTTACGACTGAAAAGTTGAACTAGGAATCCTACTAATATGAAAGTTTGCAATGTTTCTTACTTAATCACACAAAAACAGCTCAACGGATTCGGATGAAATTTGGCCCACAGATAGTATATAGACTAGATAACACATAGGATACTTTTTACGGTTAAAAGTTTTATTCCCACGGGCCAAAATCTTACACAACGCAGACAGCTAGCATGTATATTATAAGTATATACCTATAGATACATCAGCCTTCATCTATTCCATCCTTGGGTCCACGAGTAGCTCTCCAAATATCTTAGTTCGCATTTGGCGTGACGTAAATGGATGTCTCCGTCTGCACTGTAACTGCGCAGTCTGGACTCTGGACTGAGGTGACCCTCAGCCTGTTTCATTAGTCTGTGTGAAATAAAGGTTTTGGAAATATTTTTTCGAAATGTATAAAGAATTTTTAACAAATACGTGAAATTTAACTGGTTCTTTTTCGTTAAATGGAGTGTTCAGTCCATTAAACTGAACAACTTTCGCCAAAGAACATGGGCTGTAAAACGACAAAAAAATGGCCCGTTCATACAAAACCTCGAGGTCAGCTGATCGATTTACTATGGGGGAAGCAATATTCTGTTCAATTGCCAGCCCTTGGGGAAAGTTGTTCAGTTTAGTGGACTAAACACTCCATTTACCGAAAAACCACCAGTTAAATTTCACGGTGTATAGGTATAGCACTTGTGCCTTAGATATCACTTTGAAACTTACAGTTTTACAACCAGCTACACAAAACAGTTTTCGTAATTGTTTCACATTTTAAAATTTATAATTACTGGTCTGGTCACTAATAGTAAGCTACATTTTCATATTCTCTTAAAGCTCTCTTTACTATATAATTATCTTATTTTTCTTTATTATCTTTAATATTCTTTATATTCTTTAAAATCCTGCCTTTTCGAAGTCTTGAGTAACACGTGATATTATTCTCACCAATTTGTTATCGACTCCTTAATGACCATGATGTTATGAATTATAATAAAATAAGGCATAGATCTACTTAGTAATCTTGGTATATAACTAGACAGTGATTTCTGCTGATTGAGATAAACCACTGTTCAGTGGTCAGCGGCGAGTTGAAAATCCTTTGTCTTGAATCGTTATTACAATCAGAGCGGCTTCACTATTAAGTACTTATAATTTAGAATGAAATCAAAATCATTCGGAAAACTGTATAATTATAATATTCCAGCTTTCTGCATAGACTTTATTGTAGTTCTTATGCTCGACTCTTAAGATGTCCCTTACTGGGCGCCAACTAAGATAATAAAACAGCTGTATGACATAATCATAATAATATTAAGCCTCTCGGTGATGACTTATTTATAACATACGTGCATCTGATATTCTGTATTAACTTCTTCACATGTTACGCATTATAGAAAAAGAAAACACATACCTTTTAAAATTAAATCTACTTTCAGTATATGTACCCACAAACTGTATATAACTGAAAGACTTGAAAGATCGGGTAGTCCGATGGAAAGCGTCAGCCAAACCCGACGACAACCTATCACTCTCTCGACCCGACATCTGTGACGTCACACCAGTCTGGGCACTGGATACTAGCTGAATAGGCATTCCATTCACGAACAAGTTTAGAGTTCTAGCGAGTTTTAGGTTATGCGTTATAAATATGTAACTCTATGGAATCTTAAATATTATTATCTCGTTCCCATAATTAGATTAAACTATTAAATAACAGAGAAAGTTGGTAATGTAGTGAGTGGTAAAGGGCCGCTGTCTCGCCTCCGGGAGTCGCGGATTCGATCCTTACGTTTCCGAATTTTTAATTCATAATATTAATACATACGTCTATTACATGCTCGATACCATCATGCATCGACACCATGCATCATGCTCGACACCATGAAGGATACCATCGTGATGTAACCAACAAACCTAAATTTTGTCTTACAGGGTTGGCTCGAGCCCCTTGATGGGGACATATACGAGCTGTCGATGAGCGAATAAATCGTATATGAGAGGAGGAAAAATTTTAGTAAACCCTTCAAACAATCTACAGCTTATGTAAAATGAACACGGAGGATTCACCCCCGGGCGTGAGCGGCGACATGCACGTTAATGACCGCGAACGACGCACACGCAAGCCCGCCAACCCGGCCAAACGCGAACACCCCCCGTATCTCACCTCCCCAGACATCTTGCGGAGTTTCGATTCAGCTGGATTATCAGCCTCGTCCGTCGCCAACAAGCGAGTGTAATCAGCACGGCGGTGACCGCTCGCGCGTAAATTACGCAGCTGCGCCATTCTAGACGGACCCGCGTTCTGTATTTGCCGTCTTTGCGGCGGTGTTGGAAATTAGGGGTCCGGTTAGAGTGGGCAGCCGGGGCGGTACGCGTCCTTCGCTAATGCCCGCTTAGGTAGCCCCCGAGCTCGCAAACATAATCGCGTGCCCTCCATTGTCCCCTCAGGATAGGGCTGCGGGGTTGTTATTCGACTGATTGATTGGACCGCTACTTAAGCGAAATTCGCTGGAGAAATTGGACGGTAAAGCTTCGGTTAATACCTACCTCGGTTTGGGTGTTTGGTGAATATTTTGAATGAGCTATGTTAGTCTCAGTCATGCAATGGACATTTGCATTATGCTATGTTTATGAGTGCATTGCACGACTGGACGTCGAAAAAGTTTAACCTATTATAAAAGCAACTTCATTAGATTTCTTTCAGTAAAAACTGGGTGAGTTACTATAAGAATTTACTTTATGAATTTACTTATTGCGCGATTAGAATATAATTATTGCACTCAAGAAATACAATAAACAGAAATACTAACCAGAGGAAAGGAATACCATATGGAAGGCCTTTTGGTTAGGTAGCAATTTCTTCCAGGCAACTTTTTAATTATTATTTTTTACCTCATTTCGTTAGTTAATTTACACGTTTAAGAAACAAAATCCATTTAAGTACCTATTCATTTCAAAGTCTAAGAAAAATATGCTCAATATCATCACCAAACCAAATTCTGCAGCAACAAAAATCGGCGCACAAGATGTGCCAAAACGTGCCCCGCTTAATTGGAAACGTCGCCCTGCGGCGCAGCTTAGCTTAGCTTCATTAAATTACAGCGCGCGCATTATCTTCCCGCTGCCCGCTGCCCGCCAAATCCAATATCCGAACGCGTAATAACAATCGCGACCGTCTATCGGCTGCGCGTAAATTATGCACGAGTACTGCCACCTCCGTTCGCCCTCGACCCAGCCCGAAAGTCACCTTAACACTTTCGAATAAGACTTACTTTGGGTGAGTCGCGTGAGTGTTCACGAATGGTCGTCGACGACGCCACCGCGCTAATGGCAACTAGGGTTACCATTTAGAAAGAAACGTCCTGACTAAAGGCTACTCTTTAAAAATATTTTGGTCCAAGTCCGCGCCCGCTATATTACAATAAGGGATCGGACTGTTCCTAAATTTACCATATTTTATGAATTATTTTTAAAATATGTTGTTTCTTCGCGAATCGTCTGCTACAAAAAAAACAGAATCGGCTGAAAAACTAAAGTCTGTCTCTTTCAAAAACGATTTTTTGTATGGAGATTATATGGCGTTACTAACAAATAACGTCACAAGTGGGTATGTGCCTCTCTGTCTAATCTTGAATTCCAAACCTTTGTAACTCGGTCAATTTTAAAGATAGAGCAAAAATTATTTTACTGTTCGATAACAGAAACTAAGAAGTTTGGATTTATTAAATAAAAAAAAGTAGTCCGATCCCCTATTTTGGTAAAATAGCAATTAGGTCAGTTAGGAAAAAAAAAGACATTTTGGTCTTTAAATACACAAAATTTTGCACGCAGTTTTGTTAATTGGAGATATTTTCACATAAACCGAGGATTCGAGGGGAGAGACTGATTGCACATTCTCGTGACTTGCACTAGTGCTCATTTAGCGACTTGCACAAGATGCTACGGAACGGACATTTCTAGTAGGTATCCGAAAAAATCCGGACAAATTCAAAAGCCAGACAATAGACTGAAAATCCGGACATGTCCGGATTTGTCCCGATAAATCTAGACGATTGGTGAACCTAATGGCAACATCCCCCCACGCCCAACTCCACCCCCGCGAGCCCGCAAGCAAAGCACGCGTCGCTAAAGGAAAACCCTGTCTAATTGTGTGCCGTAGCGGACCAAGTAATGAATTAAATAGGTGATCGATACGGCACCGTTGTAAAGTTACTGGGCGGACACGTGACGTGACCGTAGCTGCAGAGGGCTGGAATGGAATACAGTCCCAACTTCCAATCATGTTTTGATAATGCGCATCAATTGGTTTGGCGAGTCCGGTGACCAAAGAGGTCAACTTACTTTACTAATTACATTTTCAGTAGATTAATAAATTATCATCTAAAGTAAGGATCAAGATGACGCGAATCCATTACGTATTCACTTTGGTTTATTTTACCTAGAAACATAAAAATTAAAAAGAATAATTCAACGTGAGAAGATTTGATGTTTTGTTGTGTTAACTATTTTGTAGGTGATCAAAACAAAATCGTCTTATTCAGTCTGTGAAAAACTGTGAGCAAAGATTTCCTTTCGATACATAGCGCCTTTAATCCATACAAATTTTTTTTTTTTCAGAATAAGACCCCGAGTCTAATTCGCGCGGGTTGTTCCTCCTAAAGCAACCCCCTTCCAGTAGTTTGTTGTAAACTTATTTTTTCGCGCACAAAGCGAGCAAGAACAGACATCCGGAGTATTCGTGTTTACCTAAGTCCCTATCCCCCAACCTCGGACCAACCCCCCACTGGACACTGCATTCTGTATAATTTACTAACAAACAAATTACAAAAAAGTTGCGGTATGGGGGTGCGGGGAACACGTCGTGATTGGTTCATCTCGCTTACGCAACGTATTAACACGTCTCATAATTGGTCGAAACTGAAGTGAGCCGCGAGGTATTGGCCGCCCAGAGATATTTATATGCATTATGCACCATTATTATGCACCTATGCATTTCGGAAAATAGCGCCCTAACATGTGGTGTCCAGTGGGTGGTTGGTCCGAGCCCCAACAGTCACACAAAATTACATCGAGCTAGGTTATAGAGTTAATTTATTTATGTAAAATTAAATTGCCGTAGTCTGAAAAAGGTGAAAAAGGTAAACGAAAAGCGACACTTAATGGACACAACAGAAAACCGCAGAGGGAAAATGATAGGCATCTTATAAGACATGACAGTTTCATAAACAACATCATCGAAGGAAAGATAGAAGGGAAGCGTGGGTGAGGAAGGCCAAGGATAAGCTACATATCACAAAACAAAGAAAGGAAAAGGCAGTGGACAGAGAAGGGTGGAGGAAGTTACATAATTGAAGAAACATTGATGCTGCACCGACAAGAGCAATGCTCTTTAATTTGAAGAAGAGTCTGAAAACATATCAGAGGTTCTAACCATCATAAAATTTCTAATTCTAGAATGTTCTGAAATTACATCAAATCAACTTCAGATGTCTGACAAAGCTAGTATCTCTAATACAATAAACGTTTTGAGATCCTATAACAACAACAAAACAATTACGTCTCGGTTTATTTGTAGCCACTCAATTAGGAAAGTTTATAGTAAATGTACCGTTGTAATACAAATTTGAAGTACTTGTTTGGACTCTTACTGATAAAGTATGTAACAAATAAAATAAATCATGAAATTAAACGTATGTAGAATGCACCCCGAGAGATGGGCCAGAGCCACTACTGAATGGGTTCCCCTAGACAGCCGACGGGGAAAAGGGAGGCCTGAGAAGCGATGGCGCGACGAACTAGATGCATTTGAATGGCAATGGATGAAAGTGGCCTAAGATCGAGATCAGTGGAAGGAAAACGGGGAGGCCTTTGCCCAGCAGTGGGACATATTTAAAAAAATGAAATTAAAAATCGTATTTTAGGCAACAATTAAAAACAATACTACTCTGAACTATTATATATAAATATTATAACGTAAAAACATCAAGTTCAAATCCTTAATTTCGCATTGGTCCAACATTTATTTCTTACGGTGGTGGTGGACAAAAGAGGTTCGGACAATAGGAATGTTCCCGTTTGCTCTAATTCCCGGCGGCGGCGCCCGCGGCTCGCGCGACACGTAGCTATAAAATGTTTATAGACCTCGCACTGCTCCTATTGGACTACCCCCGCTCTATGGACGAAATAAAGCGAATTCTTATGCGTCGTTTTGTGGGAAAACACCAGCGAATTTCTTTATCGAACAATAAGCACGCCAAAATTTGGAAAGTCTTGCTTTGTCTGGATTGTATGGTCGGTCAGTGCAACCTTAGGGTGACTAGACTCGAGCCCCTCGGTGGGGACGTATATGAGCCGTTGATGATGAAAGCAAAATAATTACGGTGACACTGAAATCTGGGTTTTCTCACGTGGTTTTCCTTCACCGTAACAGCGTCGTCAAATAAACGTAATTTGAAAACACATTGGCACGTGGTGGGGATCGAACCCGCGTCTCCCGAAAGGAAGAAAGCGGGCCTGGCCACTACACTACCGATGCTACTTAAAGTAATTATATTTACTAATTTATTTTCATTCATTAAAAGGATGAATTAGTAGTGATTTCAACAGGTTCTTAACACGTTCGGTATCAACACGTAAACCGCCTTGCAGCTACGAAAGTTCCCTGCGTAGGCCGCTACGCCGCCCGTAGGCGTAGGTCGTAGCAGAAGTTAGCAGTAGAAACAAGCAAAGGGAGCTTTATACACAATTTATATTTATATTATAACTCGAGAACGGCTGGACCGATTTTCATGGTTTTTGATTTGTTGTCTCTTTCCCGTTTAGCAGAATAACTATTAAAAACATTGGAAAATTGACGAAAAAATAAAATAAAAGAAAAAACATTTTCCCATACAAAAAGTTCATGGGTTTCGTAACTGTCAAACATTTGTAGGTGTAGGGTAGGTTTAGGGTGTAGAGTAGGGTAGAAGTGAAAAATGACAAGACAACGTATTTGTATTTAGAAAACGAAAAATGGTTTCTATGTGCTTGTACGACCTTTAACTCAGATCACTGCTACAAGTTCTTTTTTTTAGAACAGACAGGCTCAGGCTTTGAATGGTTAATTTGAGCTCTTGGAATGTCGATTATGCCAGGCTTAGCACTAAAGCCAAAAGTCACTAAGAGCTGAGAGAGACAAGACGCGTGTCAAAGTATCAGATTTGCTCAGACCCGATATCGCCATTAAAAAAAAATACAAAATACAAAATTGTTTATTTGTTTTATTGTTTTATTCAGCTATAAAACATAATTAAAGGTACAAAACAGAGCGTTATATAACGAAATTATTGCTAGCTGAAGCAAGATGGGCGTCGCGTCGTCGCGTCCGGCGCTCGGGCGACGCGCGGGCGGTCGCTCGCATATGCCCGCGAATTATTCACGCGCGGCAGACAAACGCAATTTGCCCAGGGCTGACACCGCTGCCCAGCCAACTGCGATCTTTTTATGCTTTGTGCTTGTGTGTGTGATGGTGACAATCGCCGCCCATGTAGATTCACGCTCAAAGTTTCAATTGTACAGAAGTGAGTGAGAAAGCCCGTCACAGACGAAGCTATAATATATATTATAGCACGAGGCAGCCAGCTCCCTCATCACCATTCACTTTGTGTGCAAAGCGGGGGTCAAGCAGAATGGCCGGTCACTGATTGATTCGCCATTTTGTTTGACCCCCGCTTTGCGTGAAAGTGAATGGCAACGAGAGAGCTGGCTGCCTCGTGCTATAATATATATTAACAAACAACAATAACAAAGCGGGGGTCAAACAAAAAAACCGGAGGGATCCGGTAAAAGGGCGTGACTTCACATACTTACAGGGTTACTTCGGAGACAGTGCGCAAATTTTACGTACAGAAAAGTTAAAAAAAAATAAAAGACTCGAGTTTTTTCATTTTAACATGATTCGAACAAAAATATAAAAAAAACATCGTATGAAAATATATCCACACCAAAACCAGTATCATGGTCACTCTACGTAGTTACGACAGCGAGATAAGATCGTACGCCCGCGCGCCGCGCCCTCACCCCCTTGCACTCCTGTGCCACAGCCCGTGCGTAGAGTGGCCATGATATTTGATTTTATAATTAAAACAAATATTTTTTTCGTGAAATGTGTTCTATTAACGATACTGATAGCATGGAAAAAATATGCGCACTGTCTCCGAGGTAACCGTGTATTTATGTAATATACTTACATGAACAAACTGTAAGTATGTTTAATGGAGACTAAAATTAAGATGTAATAAACAAGAATACATTAATAAACTCTATTGAAAGTAATAAAAAATAGAAAGAAAGGCGTGAAAAAATCCATGATAATTTGCCGCATCCCTGGCTCGGTACGTGTGTAGGGGCGCAGGAGGCGGCAGGTCGCCGGCCGCCTTGACAGCAGTCGCCGTTAATTCCTGAGCGCCGCCGCCGCGCGCGATTGACAACGCGCCCGGAATTTATCGACACGCTCGCCGCGGAGCCAGAGCCCGCCAGCTGCGAAACATTGTCGATATCGACACTATTGGCTTCATATATTTTTAAAAAATATCGGGTTTTTTTATTGTGTTAATCTTCTAAAAATTAAAAACCATGATAAATAAAAGCGAACATAGACCATTGGCGTTACTGAATACAGCCCCGTAAAGGGTGATGTAGACACTAGACGTGGTTATTTCTTGACAGTTATAATTAAGAGCATAGTCCATACATAGCGCACAGCTATCGACTTGACAATACCACTCGCTACCGGCTAGTGGATTGGGTCGAATATCAACAAGTCTTCATAACAAATAGCTACGGAATAACCATTCGACTATTAATAAGGACATAACAATAAATAAAATAAAATAAAATCATAATAAAGTTAATAAAAATAATTAAGAAATAAAGAAATACACCAAAGTACTTCTACTTCTTTACTCTACTCTACTTATTGTGTATGTAACTGTAAATGTAGTTTTTGTATTAAGATTATAATTTTAAGTAATGGTAGAGCCCTCTGATTTTATTTATTTTATATTGCTGTGCCCTAACGGGGCTTCACAATTAATAATTTTAACACCTTTTCCTACTACCACCTAAGTACCTAATTAATTGTGGAAATGCAATAAATAAATTTGAATTTGAATTTGAACAAGGGTTATTCGGTTGTTTAACAAAATTCACATCTGTCTGAAAACGTATAATCGACATGCCGATTCCCAACCCTAGTCCACATCTCTACTGCGTTCGGTTCGCCGGCTATATGTACCGACGATCTTATGTACCTGGGCACATAGGAGATGCCTTTAGGTCCACGCGCTACCTAGCTGTATGTACTACCTGGCTACCCAAGGCACTGATGCATCTCGAACGCCAGTAGGCTGAAACGCATACTAACAACCTCGAGTCTTGGTCAGAAATGGACTGAGATATTGGCAGACGAAACTTCGTTTGCGTTCGCTTTGGGAAGATGGATAGGTCTTGTCTTGTTGGCGATCTGTGTCGGAGAGATTCTCTATACCGATTAGTCAAACCAATATTTAAAAAAAATACAACATCACTTCTTTTTTCTTATTTAAAATATGAATATTGGCCTCGATTCGGGATGTCATGCTCTAATTCTAATTTTAAAATCCAGCTATCCTTTTCGTTTTTGTAACCAATGAAAGAGAGGTGATGAACGAATGATATTAATTTGAACGAATGAGACCCTAAAATAAGAGCATAGCTGTCAGTTTAAGAGATTTTTAAGTCGCATGTTTTAAGTGCTCTCTAAAATTGTGCAATCGACACGGCCATAAGGTTCAAATTCGATGTTTGACAGCTCTAATATTAGGATGGCCATCTCCTTTCCCTTTTCAATCTTTAAAAAGTAAAAAGGACGGACTAACTTAAATTAAGGATTAGAGCGTGACATCCCGAATCGAGCCATTGTCTGGATTAAATAATTTAAATTTATTATTTTCCAGAATATTTGCTACATAAAACCAAACTGGTATTTTAGCAGGCGCGGACTTGCAGGAGAACGGAAGGATCTCTGAGGAACAACATTAATAAATCAAACGAAAAAGACAATTAGCAAAACTTCAAAGCCTTAAATGATGAAGCCATGAAGGATGGAAGACTAAAATCAAACAACAGCATATTCATAAGTTGTAAATGTATGAACTTGGGAACAAATCGACAAGATACACTTCTCATCAAAAAAATCGAAACACCTTGCAAGTTTATATTTTGTAAGGAATAACAGAATAATGTGTATATTTAGGAATACACACACACACAAACACACACACACACACATTATATATACACTTTTCAACAATATAATACACATTTTTCTGTTATTCCCATTAAATTTAATCCCATTAAACGCTACAAGATGTTATGAATAACCACGGTGGGCAGTCGAGCGTGTTGCGTGGGTAGAAAGAAAACTGGGAGGCACACTACGCCGCGCTACTGGATATTACCTAAACAAAAATTAAAACAAGATTGATTATTCCTATTCTAGAGGTCAGAACTAAAACAAGTATGAAACGAGTACAGCGCAAGCACTACTGTGATGAATGAAATGATAACGTAATTATCGATTGCCACTTTTTATCTATGATAGGGTCGACTCTACTACTCTAAGATGGAAATTTCTTGTATATTGCATATTAAAACTTTGGTATTGGTATGCATAGCAAATAGGTTAGATAAGAAAAATCTAAGCCACTAATCACAAAAACGTATTTTTTACTCCACCTTTTTATTAATACATAAAAGGACCCCTACAGTGCCCGCCTGGTTACGGCCCTGTCTAAAGTTTTCCTGTGCTCCAGACGCCCACGCGTGACCTATTCCTGGTACAGGTGGTTTGTGGGCAGATCAGCCGACCAGCTCACGTGGATACAGAAAATAAAACAGCGTAAGACAGTATTTATATAGATCACGCTTCAGTAATCTGCCGCTTAGGGATAGATAAACAAACTGACGATTTAGGTGATAAACATCGTGAATAAATAAGACGTTTACATCCCATCTATATAAAAAGTAACGTTTGGTTCGCACATAAATGCGCCCAAACTAGATCTTAGAAAGGGCAGGAAGTGTTTTGAATTTGGAACATGAATATTTTGCTTAGAATTCTACGGCTACAGATAATAATGGAGTTTAAAATATTGTATAAAAAAGTTACTGGCCGGTAAGGCGGGTGGCCTTCAGCCAAATAAAAAAAAGAAAACAAATGAAAAATTGACAAACACGGCCCGTCTTGAACTTTATAGCCTAAACGAGCCAGCCTTCTCTCACATAAAATTACATGGGCTTGAATTTAATTTTGCTGACGGATATTCCCATTAGTATTCAGATGCAGATGCGTGGGGCGCGAAGTCACTAGATAAGACGGGTTCGGGCCTCGAGTGGGGCTGCGTCCACTTGAACAGACTCATCGATTGAGCCGTATAGAGGGGCCAGGATTAGGGACTGTGCACTTGACGGCAAAGATGGCGGAGACAAAATTATATGTATGCGAAAAAGTAGATCTTGCTTACGTGTCCAGTGTACCTATGTTAATAAGTAGCTTATTAAACATGTCTGCTTTCATTAATAAATATTCCTCAAAACATGTATATTAAAAATAATAAATTAAATTAAAAAGTGTCCTATTTTTACGTTCGCCTTATAAGTTTCCGATTCGCATTGTAAGACTTGTTGATCGTGCCGTAGCGACCTACGGCAAGTGAAACGAAATTAAATGGGTTTCAGCAAAAAGTGACGAGTCATCAATAAAATTAGGCATTCCCAGCTCGTCCCGCCCTCGCAGACGGGCGGCAGACCGAACAAGGGCGCGCTTCTCTATTTATTCATATTATATTTTACATAACTTACAGAACAGAAAGATTTGGCTATGAATTCTAAAACAAATGAGACCTTCTTATTAGCGTCTTATTAGCCGATACTTTAATTCAAAACTGCAGTGTTTAATTTGCGTTTTTATTGTTATTTTTTGCGATATTTTTTCCCTGTAGCTATATTTCAAGTTTATTTAAACCATTTGTTGGTATATCCTAAGATTATGAATTAATGGTTACATCGTTGTCGAATTAAACTACAGAAACGCAAAGATTGTTGTTGAGTTCGTACTAAAAATTAGTTATAGAACTTAACTTTAATTTAATAAAAATATAATCCCAATTAATAAGTGTTGCTGTTAATTATCGGTAGTAATTTAGTACCAATTGCAGTTTTAAACAAAATTCAAAGATGGACCAATTATTGATATCAAATCTAAGCAGACAAAATTAAGAAAAAATCAAGAAAGAAACAAATAACATGAAAAACATGCCCCTTAACTTGTTTACCACAGTCGGTTGTTAAATAACAGCAGTAACAGTTACGTTGTTTGGTCGTGGAATCCCTAGTCCGTAGCTAGGCTACTTACATAGACGGGTAGGTACACCCGCCGCAACTTTGACCTACTTCGCGATGCAAACTTTTTGATCAACGACTTTTGCTTTCACACCATTTCTATTTCTATAGTACGCCATTGTTGAATATTAAGCCGGTGGGTGGTATTGATAAAATTAATAACAGTGAACATAATTACATTTTTATTTGGAGGCGTTATAAATCCACGCCTGCCGATAACTGTCTTAATGACTAAAATGAAAAAGAGATTTGCTTCTGCAGATATACCTATAATACAATAGTAGAGAAACCACTCGTTAATATTTAGTGAGTTATGCCCGACTGTCCCGACTGGTCACCATTGTATAAAGCCATACAACGATGCCCGATTGGTCACCATTACAAAATAAATATTTTTAAATTATTTTTCATTGCCCGATTGCTTTTATTTTACTCCTGAAAAAGCATCTTATGGTTTTATTTATTAAGTTTACCATTAACTCGTTCATTATCTGTCAGTCTTAAATCATTCTCAATATTTTAATACAAGTTAGAATTAATCTCCTTTGTTTGTTTCTTTTTATTGACACTTAAGTATTCCAAAATCTTTATCTGAGATGCTATCTACGACTCTCAGCTCTCTTATACCAAGCTTTCCTTTCTTTGTCTATAATTCCGTATAGGAATTTAGTCCATAAAAATAGGAACAAGTATTTTTTTTTTTCAGATCAAAAATCCGCCCACGCCTCGGATTTTTTCAATAATATGTGCAAAAAACATTTTGGAGCAAAAATTTGGGGACATAATAGGGACGGTACAAAAACATTCCAAGTTTCGCGCTCTAGGTTCTATTTAGTCGTTTATAAAGTCTACTGCACAGAAATGTTTTAATTTAGAACCTTTAGCGTCTTACCCTTTCAGAACCGAATCACATTTTTTGGATTTCATTTATTTCAGACCCATTATCAATTATAACGGAATCTCTAGGACTAAACGTCTACATTTTACAACTAAATCTTGTGAATTCTTTGGCAGCTCAGCATCGCGCTATACTGGCCTCTCGAGTAATTAAAACTTTTATACAAAGTAGGCATCCTACGTTGCAGAACGTTGCTTAGAATGGACGTTCCTCTGGGATGTAATGTGTGTAACTAAACTTGACTCTAATTTTGACTAATGAGATTAAATTGTTACCGTATAGTACCTATAGATACGTGAACAAATAACTGCATGCATCCAGGGGCGTGCACAGGGTTTAGGGCTAGGGTAGGCACTAGTAGGCAGGCAGGTATAATAAGGATAAAAAAGCACTTACCAAAAAATTTCATGAATTAGGTTATTACTGGATTGTGTTGACCGGCGACCGGTGGTGTGGTGTTTCCATGCAAAGTGATGTAATGTAAGTTTGGCCACCTCAAGTATCTAACCAGGTGATTGAATATTTTGAACAAGTCACACTAGAAGATACCCGAAATGGCCTTGAAAAAGGCCTTGGTTTTTTTTGTTATTAACTTTTTTGTTATAACGCACAATTGACAAAATAAATTAACGGTATGATACTACAACTTTGTTTCTATTTATAAATTAAATCTACGCGCCTATCTTTGAGCAAATATTTATGCAATACGTCATCGTAAAACGCAGGTGATCGTTTTACATCAATTAGGAGCTGTTTTTCAATAGAAATCATAGAAAGAGCTGCGAGTCTTTGTTGCCCCTGGTGGTTTTCGACTTTTCGTGCTTTTTGGCCGCGTTAGTAAAGTTATTCAAATCGACATAGCCGGCGTCGTTCCAAACGTTCAAAGAAGTGCAGAATAAAGTACACGGAAAACAAAACAAACTATTGGTGTGTACACAACCTGTTAGCCAGTTGAAAGTCTCGTAAGATTTAATTTGAAAATGACGAGTTGCATTACCCTTCCTTTGAGTTAAATGCAACTCGAGTACACACCTTCCTCTATGAACGATATTCGCCTTAGCTTCAAAATTACACGTTGCAAATCCACCTTTTTTCAGTTTAAACAAACACGGCCCGTCGGCACAAAGTTCACAGCGATTACTCATTGTTATTAAAGTAATTTACTAACACAAAAAGCACTAATTGCTCAAAAAACCAAAGAAAAACACAAAAACTTAAAAAATCACTGCGCGTCACAACAAGAAAGGTAAACAATATGGCGATTCCAAATTCCGCAATGAAAAAAGTGATTAAAATATTGTTTTTACCCAATTCAGCATTGCGCGCTTTATTCATAATGCGTCTTGAGACTATTAAAGCTTTAAAGCGACCGACGCCCCCACCGCTCGCGAGCTCGCGAAGCGTCGCGGCTCTGAGGTGGCTGAGAGTTGTGATTGGTCGTCGTATTTCTGTCGCCAACTTCGCGCCTGCGCACTGGCTGACATGCGCCTCGCGCGGCGCGCAATTTTTGGAACTCGGGAACGCTTTACATCGGTGCGTTATAAGGGAATGACTTGTACTAAGATCTATTTACGCCACCGATGTTCCTTCGACGACGATTCGCCTTGTATAAGTCCAAGTCGAAAAAGCTGGGCTTTTCGGATTTGTATGGAGCGAAATCACGCACACTAACGCATTGACAAGTTTTGTGTTCGCACATAGGGCCTTTATAGCACACAGTCATATATTTTCTCTCACTACATGTAAGTAAACGTCAGTTGGAATAGGCAGTGCTTTTGGCGAACGTGAACAAAAGACGAGTGGAATTTGTTTAAGATAAGGATGTGTAAAATTAATATGGGTGTTATGGTAGTTAGTATGATAGTGTAGTGTAGTTAATTAATGTATATAATTGTGAAGGTATTTATCTGAAAATGACAGGGTAGGCAGTGCTTTTCTGCCTCTATGAAGTGCACGCCCCTGCATGCATCAGAGTAAAAATATGATGTTTATAAAAAATGGACGTAAGTACTCGAAACCTATGCTAATGTTAAGTTACCAACTCGAACTGCATTAGCATATCGACTAAGACCTGACTGCTCTAATTTAGGTTTAGCTCGACCCCTCCATTCGGAAGTTGAACGTATGCAAAGTAAAATATTATTATACTTAAGTCCCAAAATAACTGGACAAGACCTCTATTTGTTCAAGCGATTGAAGACCTAAATCTTCAGTAAGAAAACACGTTACGACGACGCCAAGCTTGGCATCCCAAGGGCAACTTCTAGCCATGTTAGTATGCAGTTCGTTTTCGGGCGCACCCCCGAGCATTAGCCCGCGATCATTACTCGCCGAGGCCGGCACACGCGGTCCCTCTCGTAAATCAATATCGACGGACCCTTATTAATTAGTGCGTTCGTTACGCGGACCCCCGCGGGTCCTCAGCCGGCCCTGGGAGGGCCGCGGGGGCGCTTCCTGCAATGAACGTTTTTAATTAGGATCTCCAAAGGACGTGCCACTGATACTGCCTTAATAAAGACGACGGCAAACAGCGGGACGCGCAATAACCTACCAGCCGCCGTTCTGAATTTGAATGCTGATTTGGAGCTTGAAAGTGTCAAATACTGCAATAAGAGGACAAAGAATCATATACACTCTAAGTTAGGTGGTCGCAAAACGGACCATGAGCAAAAATAGCACATTTATTCATATTTCTATCTAGACAACCCAAGCACAAAAAATCGGGAAGAACCCAACGACAAATTCGAAAGCAGATAAAATCAGCTGTTTAACAAGAAAAATAAAACAGCGCGCAGATAAAAAGCTAACACAATAAACGTTAATGATGAACGTCCAATTTGCATTCGCGATTCGACAAACATTATGAAAGGACCGAAGTCGGGGGCGAGACGCGAGCGTGGCGCGTCGGCCAATTTCTTTCATCTCTTTAGGGGACCGCCTGTAGCATAAACAAGCTCCGAGAAAAACTCCCTGAATAATAATTAGGGTTGAAGATTAGGCGAGCGCCGGCGACGACGACGGCATCGGCGCGGCATGGCGCGGCTATTAATTACTGGCCCAAGGCGCGCGGTCTACGTCCGTACACGTACATAGACGTGTATATACGCTCGAATTTCCGGCCATATACCTACGCCTACCATGAATTTTGGAGAGCTACGGCGGACTTCTCATTCTTGAGCCATGTTTGACTTGGGTTAATAAACAATAGACTTTTCAATGGTAGGCCGCATAGCCCTAGAGCAGAAACTGTGTATTTTGCTGTATGGCACTTTAATAATGATTAAATTGTTAATATTAATTTAAAAACTATCTTCTTGAATTATTGTCAACTAATTAGGACGTGTCGAGGTATGTTAATGAACATGAACGGCCCGTTACAGTCCACGGTATGTTAATACCAATTGCACAATTAGAGATTAAGATTTCCTTCAAAACAAACACAACCACAGCCACCTAAGACAATTTCCTTGCGTCTTTTTTAAATGAAATCACAGATATCGCAGCACGGACTATGATTATCCCAATCGCAGATCCAGCGTGGCGGTCCTACACGTACCTAGATACGTGGCCGTGGGCAGCGAGCGTCTCGCGTGACCCCCCCAGTCTCCCCGATGACCCCCCAGGGCCCCCGCCCGCCCCCCGTCTAATTGACGCCGCGCGGACGCCGCAGGGCCTGCCGCCTTCCGCTCCCGGCCGATTTACAACATCGCCGATAATCTTTTCTTGATGACGTATTCTACATCGACGTATACATCCTGCCAACATGCCCCGCATCCGGGCAAACATTGTGGGAATAGTTCGGCGGGTTCCGAATAACGATTTATTAAGAGACAGAACAAAAACTAGGACAATCAGCAAAATCAAAATAACCGCCGAAATTGCCCGTTTTAGTTTCCCTAGACGTCGTCGAAACTAGATCATAAAATATTTTTAGGTAAATGGCCGAACTGGGAAGTGGTCGAACAAGAAAGGGTGGTGGCCGTCCAGAAGTGGCCGTAGCTGTCTGGAACCATTTATTCTTTTTGTACACTTAATAATTATCATAAATTACTATAGAACGACTCAAATGTAATCAAAACTCCAACAATAACACCTTATAATTAAGTGAGACCGTGGTGCGAAAAATTCTTAAAATAACTTGAACATGTGTTCGATTTATGCCTTCACCAGGAAAATTTCACCCGAAGCTTAATCATATCTGTAGATTATTCCGAACAACCTTTGTTGACCTAAATAATTGTTCCTACTATCAACATCATTTTAATAATAATATTTATTACAAGATAGTACTATCTAGTTAGTTCTCTCGGTACTTTGGTTCGAAATCGGTGAAGTTTATTTAGTTTAACATTGGGTACTTTTGTATAAGATTTTTATAATTGTACAAGTTCGTAAACTTTAGAGTTATTGAGTATAATGTAGCAAAAATAAACATAAATAAAATATTTGCAAAAACTTACTGGATTATGATATTTATCTTAGGAACTGATACATTTTATTTTATTTTTTTTAACTTAATTACACTAACTACCTCATTTAAGCTCAATCCCAATAAAGTAAGTTGACTACAAAGTCGAATGCCAAACACATCGCGAACATAAGAAATTCAATTAAAATCTGATACGAAATTTCAATACCGAATTTTCGTGCGAGACTTTGGAACCTAATGAGTGAGAGCTTAAAAAAACCAGAGAAAATTCTCAATTTCCACTTGCCTGGCAGCGTTTGCGAATTTCCATCGGAAAGAAAGGCAAAAAGAGAAGAAAAAAAAAACTCCGCAGAGACCCCTCCCCCCTCGCGTGGGTGACCACCCTTAATACATGCACTGTTTTGTGTGGAGCCTGCCTTGAGGGGTATTACGGATTGAATACATCGATACGGTCCGGGGACTGTTGCTAGGGAAGGTAATGTTTTGTGTGAAGATTATGGAATTTTCTCGAATAAACATTACAGGGACATTCTTTTGTCTTAGCACCGTTTCGTAAATTTAAGTAGGTAGCTAAGTAGGTATAAGAAATTGTATGTTTTCATTTGTTCAAGAATTAAATCAATTCATATTATAAACAGACGTCAGACGTCGAGATTTCTATTTCTATTCTCTTAAAAACTTTCTCACGCCTGATATTTGGTAAGCTGGCGGAGATTTCTACTATTAGGAATTTTACATTTAGTAAAAGAGTTTATTTTTTATTTTACTCAAAACAATTATTACTTAGATGTTACTCATGTTTAATGAATAAACGCATTCTGTTGAGTCTATGAGTGAGGAAGGACAAAGCGCGATGAAAATGAACGTTTATATACGACATCTTTAGTATCGCGCGCTCTCGTTAGCGCTCGTAAACAGACGTGCGATCACCTGCGCTCTCCTGCGCTCTTCTGCACTCCTCTGCTGCTCTATGTAAGCGAACTACACTTGACGGCCATAGTTTATAGTGATTTTATTACGGATTTACACTAGCATATTTTATCATGCATCAACTGCGCAAAATTTTATCGGCCAAATAATACAGTGTATACTTGACGTAACATACCTTACAGGACAAACCGAACATTATAAATAAAGTAGGCATCATTAACAATACTGTGAAATTGTAAGTTTACGCAAGTTAACCAAATGCATGTTTGCACGTGCTAAAGCGTAAGCGTACTTTACTTGACGATAACAATCATAGTGATAGAAGACGGTCATGTAAGTGATCTATATCACAATGCATCACGATTCTTTGATGATTGCCCTCTTGCGCTTGTCCGCTGTTGCTGTGTAAGCGCACTTCCCTTGACGACAACAATCCCAGCGATTTTATTACAAAACCACCTCACAGCAAAAACGTCGTGTAAGTTTGAAACAAAGCAGACTTGCAACGATACGGGCCGTCAGATGTCGCGATATTTATGTGTCTTCGGTCGTAAGCAGACGCGCGCTCACCTGAACCTTTTCTCCATAAAAAGCTGCTACTAGAAAAGCGACAAAAATATAATTTCGCGCGCCAAATAAAAATAAACTCCAACAACTGCTGGCAGGATAAAATATAAACAAAATCAAGCGAGTTTCCTCTTCACCTTACCGTTTTATGGCTTCCGAACGCTGATCGTTGGGACTGGAACAAAGAGCTGGAGCTAATAGGAGGCGTCAGTAAAACTCCAGCTTTATGGACCCGGCACAACCTCGTTACGGCGCAGGAATAAAAGCTGCATGGAGGAACTGCAGAGGAGAATACGACCACCGGCATACGGAGCCATTGTGCATCTCAAGCTATGAGCTAAGTACTGGCTGAAAAACATGAAAAAAAACTAAAGAAGATACAAACGTTATACAAGCAATAATTCCTCGCGAACCCCAACAAACATAATTTACAAATAATTTCTGAATAGTAGCTGAATAGTATTATCTCAATTTAATACGTTAGATAAAATGTCTCATACGTTATGTAGATATACTCGTAATATAGTAAAGCAGGACCTCTGTCTGCTGCAAGTTTTTAAACTAGAATCCGAATAACTTACACTCGTATCTATCCGTCGTGATTTTCGGAATTTCTCATGGGAACAAGATTAGTTTCAGGAGGTAAAAAGTAGCCAGTTATCTGTTTGCCCAAAATCGGATATAAGCCTTGAAAAAACACTTCACATTTATAGTGTTACTAGTAGTCCGCCCGCGGCTTCGTGCACGTTGTTTCTGATATAACAGGTTTACCAAACAAAGTATTAGGTCCTTACATATGAAATTGGCGTTTTGTATGGGAGGAACAAAAAGTCGAAAAATTTTTATATAGTATATTTATTTAATCAAAGTATGAGCCATTGTAATCTATGCACTTTTGCCATCTCATAGGTAGTTCATTGATCCCTTTACTAAAAAAACCATTCGGACGGGAATCTTTTTTTTTTTTTTTTTTTTTTTTTTTTGACGGACCTAATCACTATTTATACCAGAGTGGTAATATAGTGGGCGCGGACTTGCGGGGGAGCAGAAGGCTCGTACCCCTTAGGAATTTTATGACAACGTATCTGGGGGCGGACGGGAATCAATAAAATCTTTGAAGGCGATTTGGACTGCCCCATCTGAGTTGAATTTTTTCCCTTGCAAGAAGTTATCCAAATTTCGAAAAAAATGGTAATCTGTTGGAGCAAGGTCCGGGGAGTACGGTGGATGCCTTAGACATTCCAATTGAAGCTCTTCTAATTTGCTAGCCGTCTGTTGTGCAGTGTGTGGTCTAGCGTTGTCGTGAAGCAGCAGTGGCGTAGAGCGATTGACCAGCCTCGGTTGTTTACCAGCTAGCTTTTCCATCATGGTTTGCAATTGCTGACAATAGTCATCTGCCGTAATCGTCTGGCCAGATTTGAGAAAACTGTAATGAACGACACCGGCGCTAGTCCACCAAACGCTTACAAGTAACTTTTTATTGGTCAATTTTCGCTTGGAGCAGGCTTTGGCTGGCTTGCCAGGGTCCAGCCATTGCGATGAGCGCTTCCGATTATCGTAGAGAATCCACTTTTCATCACAGGTAATGATTCGATTTAAAATCCCTTCGTTATTGTGCCGGTCAAGTAATGTAACGCAGCAGTTGACGCGCGTTTGCCGGTTTGCTTCACTCAATTCGTGAGGAACCCACCTTTCAAGTTTTTTAATCTTCCCAATTTGCTTCAAGTGGATTAAAACAGTTTTATCACTAACACCGAAGCCTGCAGCTAACTCGGACGTGGTTTGCGATGGATCCGCTTCCACAATAGCCTTCAATGCTTCATTATCAACTTGGGTCTCCGGCCGTCCACGGGGCTTGTTTTGCAGGTCGAAATTTTCAGAACGAAAACGTTGGAACCAAAAACGCACTGTGTTTTCTTTTGCGACACAACCGCCATACACATCATTAACCCTTCGAGCCGTTTCCGCAGCACTGGTGCCACGGTGGAACTCGTACTCGTAAATAACGCGATATTTCAAATTTTCCATTTTGTAAATCGAGCGATGCAAACAGAAAAAAGATAAGTAAAAAAACAAATGAATGACGGTTTACGAAACACAACTACATGTGGAAATAGCTGTATAAATTTGAATTTCGAATTCCTAACCAAATAGGAGAAATTTGTGATCAAAGTGGCCAGTACGACAAAACGCCAATTTCATATGTAAGGACCTAATATTTACAGTGTATTCATATTTGTCATACTTACTACTAGTGGCTCTGTGAGCTGTAGACCTCGCGAGTTTGTATATCTTTTCATATTTATTTTTATTTTTTCTTCACAAACATCCCTTGATTTCTTTTTTTACTTTATTATTTATTTATTTTTATTGGTTAAGAGTGTGACATATAGATGAAAACAGCCTCAGCGGTAGACCTTGTAAGCTGGCAACCCCCATAACTCCGTAATTTTTTACAATTTCCAAAAACTGACTTGACAAAAAAAATCGATTAATTTATCGAACCTGCTCACAAATTTCACGAGAATCGGTTGAGAAACGCGACCTGTAGATTGAAACAAACAAACAAACAGATGGACATACAAAAGCAAATTTGGCCAAGCTGAAACAGAGACGCTCGCTCGGTCAATTATGACTAATAGTGTTATGTTGATAATGTTGTTGTTGTTGCATGCAATATTTTAAATCGACTAACAAATAGAGTAATCTACATGTCATATAAGTATTGATGCATTTTTTTTTCTTTCTTATATACGAATACCTTGAGTGCGAGGTGGATGCTTGCTATGCCACTTTTTGGTCCATAGTTAAAAAAATCTCGTTGTTACTGTGTGAAATAATAAAAAGTTAATCCACAACACATTTTTGCAGTTATACTAATGAATGAGTATCAAGGATAAAAAGAAAATCTTTCAGCTATTTTCTATATGAACTAAATAAATACGCTTTCACGGCAGAAAAGAAAGAGGGGCCAAGTTGGAATATAGCACCAGCACCACGTTTGTCGATCTCCAAGAGTAATAAAAGCAGATGGACAGTCGCAGCTAATCAGAGTCTGCTCGCTTTGCAGGCGAGGAGCTGCTCCTCAAGCGTTTTATTTCCGCACAGGTTGGCAAAATTTTAAAACGAAAGAATAGAAAATTTCTTTCAGCCCGCCAGGTGGGGTCAGACATTCGTGATTATTTTTATTTTCTCGGTCTAGGATGTTTCTTGTAATAATATTGGTCTAAAGATTGGTGAATTCAATGAATACTTTTATAATACACAAGTAAACTTTCGTTTAAAGTGCATAGTAATTTTCTTACTTTGATATTTATACGACAACCAAATTCTTCTTTCGAATATGACTAAAA